>CM014272.1:55421301-55448840 GCA_004135705.1 Alloteropsis semialata
TTTTGGCTTTTATAGACATGTAGTTTTTACTCTATATCTAGACATAACTCGGGGTGTTGGGACCGAGGGAGTGAATGAACAAACGAGTAAACAGCATCAAGATATCACGCAGCAGCAGAACTACTGCATCAAAAATTTACGGTTGGTCTCTAATTCTCCACCAATTTGTTATCCAGACTAATGTAAACATTACAAATTGACCAAATAGAATAATGCATACATCTCGAGAAAGATATGATTTAAAGCACAGCTGGTAATAAATTGATCTGGTAATTTAACCTAGAGCAGCATAGGTGTAGCTCTTGACTCTAACTGGGGACTCAAGAGTCTCTTCATCATCGACTACATCCCAGCTGTCGTCCAAAGCAAAATCGCCAACAGAAACATCAGCAGTCTCATCATCCATCAAACTAACATTCGATTCTGCAGCAGACGACCAGCTGCTCTTGGATGCTAATGATTCAGCCAAACTGCCATCTGACCTGGCTGATCTCACTGAGCTATATAATCTTGAGGAACCTAGTTGTAGTGGCTCATCAAAAGCCGAGCTAGACAAGATTGATGAATATTGCTGGAGTTCTTCATCAAAAGCCGCTGAGCTAGGTGAAACTTGTTGTAGTGGTTCATCAGCAGCCGAGCCAGACAAGATCAATTGAACTTGTTCTAGTTTATCACCAACCGAGCTAGACAAGACCACAGGAACTGGTTGTACTGGTTCATCAACAACAGAGCTAGACAAGGTGGATGAAACATGGTCATCAACAGGATGCTGTATGCCCACTTTTAGCTTAAGTTGTGTTATGCTGTCGAAGATTCCGAGCATTTCCCCACTAGATTAAAGAAAAAGGCTATATCAGTTTATATTAAAAAAGGAGTATGACCATATTTTCAACGTTTCAATATATAATCATTTTTTTACAAAACTTACTGCAATGCATCCACAACATGGCCTCGGTCAGTCAGTAACTCTCTTAGCTGTATCATTAATGCATATTAGCCATTTTTCACTAAAGCATGAATTGCGCTATACTGTGCTTCTGATGTGATATTACCTTTGCATTCTCCTGTGCTTGTTGTTCCAGCCTTTTAGAGTGGTTCTTTGCAGCTTCAAGTGAGCGTTCCTGTTCTTTTAGACTTACTCGAGCGGATTCTTCTCTTTCAATTTTAGCCTTCTCAGCAGCAGCTCTTTCTGCTTCCGCAGCAGCAAGTCTTCTTTGAAGAGTTTTGTGCATCTTCATAGAATGAGAAATAATTTTAAGATGTTAGAACAACTAGAAGAATCAAGTTATATGCATATAAATTATGATGTCAAGGACTTGAGATTCCTAACACTCGTTTGGTTCTACAAAAACATTTCCGTTCACAAACTGACTTGAATTGAAAGTCCACAAAAATTCCAATCAAAAAATGGAAAATATAAAAGGGAACACAATTTCCAAATGTACAATCCTCCACTTAAAATTGGCTGTGCATAACTGCATAAATTATTTACATAACCAGTATTGGCAAGCATAGGGAATTCATAAGTTGGGGAGCTAGAAAGCAATGTTCAAATGAACATCACCTACTCTCCTGTCATACCATATATGCTAACTTACAAAGTGTTGATGTTCTAGATTAACAATTCTAAGATACATGAATAACAGTATGCAATTCCAGTTTACCTCATCAATAGTCAAAACAAAACTTTTTGTTTCTTCAGAAATGTTGAACAACCGAGTTTGAAGCTCCTGTGCTTCTGTTGTTAGAATAGATTTTTCGGCAGAAATCTCGCCTGCCACCTGCATGCATATTGCAAAAGTATATATATTTTAAAAAAACAAAACACATCTAAATAAGTAACGCAATAATGTTTGCATTACTCATAAAAAATATTATATGCAAAACCTTGTTGTTGTCTTCCACTGCAAGAGCTGTCATCTCTTTTAGTGCCTCCACCTTCACAAGGATATCATTGCCAGCTTGGCTTGCTTCTGAAATAGCATGTTTTGTGTTTTCTTCATTTAGCTCTACCTCCTGTAGCATTTCACTTATTGCAGCGACATTTGAGATCAAAGCATTCTGTGCCGTAGACAAATTAAAGAGAATTTTGTAGTCAGCTCAGAAAGAAACCACATAATGCATGCATAGTCAGCTGCATAAAGATTCTGGTGTGCGCAAATAATGTTTGGCTCAATAACTCTATCAACTGTCAAAGATTGTTTTCACTGGGTACAACTTTAACAGTTATAATGTTATCTGACTTAAACAAGAAGAGAATATATTTACCTTTTTGTGATGTTCATCAGCAATAACATCATCCAGGGACTCAAGGTTAACAAAGCTTGATTGTAGGACATGAGACAAGCCATCATCATGCAGTGACATATCACCTTCAGGAGCTGAAATTTCAGGGTTCCTTTCAGAAACGGAATCAGCTAGCAGAGGGTCAAAAACGCGATCTTCATATACACAATTCTGACCAGATGTTGATGGAACATCAAAAACTTCAGGGCATAAACCCGTTTGTGATTGCTTCAATTTTTCTGCCACAAGGCTATTATCCTTTTCAGCTGTTGTTTTGTTGGTCTGGTCAAACTGCACAGGGTTCGAATTTGTAGTGTTATGCAACGGATCAAGCTCTAACTGAGTGTTTGTATCACTAAGTGCCTGCTGGTGACCTGAGAGAGAATTTTGTCAACACCAAAACCTTAAATTAAAAGAAAAATGAAGCAATGGCATGACTACGTGCTACTTCTTCATTGAGCGGAACATTTAGTAAGGACATACAATTCCGAGGGATATACAGAGCACAAGCAGTAAACCAGCATTCCATATTAGGAGCACTGGAAGAACCTATCCCAATATTTGAAATTTCCAGGAGCTAAAAAGAACTAGAGAACATCAAATCCACATGAAAAGTTTTCTGGGGGTTGCATTTTGTCAGGTAAATAGAAGGGCCCAGTGATAACCATTGATCTAACATATCAATAGAAAGATAAATATGCATCGGCATGTTTTAGAATAAGATATATACTGGATGTATAAATAGAATAGAATTTACCATGAATATATAAATCTTCATTTGTGTTTGCATGACTGGGATCTGGGACAATACTTGGGATTACATTCTGGATGACATAATCTGCAGCCGCATCAATGTCATCCTTAAATTGTATGGAAACTTCTATCAGTGTCGAGAAGTCAACCTGCATATATATCAAATTAGGATGAAATAGGTCCACAATTCCTAAGAACACTTACATCTAACCAACTGAAACAATAGTAAACATCCAAAGACAATGATGAAATCCATGGAGTGGCGAACGTTTAACAAATTTTCAGTGTGAATTGTAGAAGATTTAAGAAAAAAAAGGTCTAGTGGCATGCATTAGCTATTTTTTTACTTCGAAGAAAGCAGCTGAAAGCAGACAACTAGCCAATGGGTATTTTAAACAGGTTGAATATATACAAGCAAGTAGTGACCCAAAAAAGTTCCAGTTTCCTGATATAATATATTTAGCAGCAGTATGAAAGATTATAGAGTATATACTAGAATAACGAGTTCAATGAGAAATAATGAGCTACACAAATTTTCTGCATATCAGTTTGATAAAATAAGAAAATATGCACACTCTGTCAGAAGGTAATGTATAAGAAGCAACCATTGCAAGTTCATAGATCAGATCATGATTCTATAATGACTTTCTCTTGTAGCCTGAAGAGATCAAGCTGTCACCAATGTTTTCTTCGAATTAAAAAGGGTCAATACTATCTTCGTTGCTAAGCAATAATACTCGATAGTTACAGGTTTGGACTTTGTCAACGCAGACAAGGACACACAACCAGCAGTCCAGCAGCATTGTTAACTCCATCCTCGATCGCACGACAGCTTGAGAAACTGTCCGGCGCACTAAACGCCGGGCAGCAGATTAATTCATCGAGTTCAGCAGCACGCGACCGGAATCTATCGATCTGAGAGAAAAGACCAGATGAACTGGATTAGTCGTCGGCACTTACATGTGGGAACACCTCCAGGAGGCCGTCCAGGACTTGGTTCTCCGCCATGGCTCCCCCACCCTGCAAACCACACTCGAATTCTCACGGGTCAACCAACCTAAGACGATCGAGTACTCGATATCGAGCAGCGAATCGGGGAATCAGGGCAGCGGGGTGATCAGGGTACGGCTAACCTGGGAGGAAGAAGACGCGCCCGTCGTGCGCGCGCTCGTGTTGATCAGGCGCGGCCGCCGGGGGAGGAGAGGATTGTCGACGCGGAATTCGTCGTTGAGGAAGAGAGGGTTTTCTCGCTTGGGAAGCGTCGTCGTCGTCGTTCGGGGCCGCAGAGGGGGCCTGCTGCTGCTACTTGTTGCAGGGCGCGCGGATGGTCACGCGACGCGGGGGCGTATGGAACTGGGAAAGGGGTTGGCGCGATCGGTCCCGAGGTGGAAACGGGAGAGGCGCGACCTATTGCCGCGCAGGCCGGGACACGAGGCGCCGCACGGCGTCCTATTGGTACTCTGCTGAGCTGACCGACTGCACCTAGGAGTAACTACAGTACCAGGGTCGATATCAAGATTGGAAATCGGCCCCTTCACGGCACGCAGTTTTTTTTTAAAGCTCTGACAACGGCTTTTTCGGCTCTTCGCTGTTTGTGCGATTCTGTTTGATCTGGGTGGATCAGTTATCTGATCATGACATAATCAGCAAGCAAACTAGATGGGTACCACCAGATGGGATCAAGCATGGCCAAGAGATATTCAATCCATTGCAAACAAGGTGCATAAGCAATTCGGTAAAAAAAACCTGATTTTATCAACGTCTTCAGAAATATCTCCATGTTTTATTATGTTTCCAGGGCATACAAAACTGTGACAATTCCGGCACTTCACGTATACAGCAGTGGGTGGGTACAAGAATACACTGGAAGGGCGTACGGTGCTATACCGCAAGCAAAACCCTCAACTACGCAAAACACCATCTTCGCAGGAAAAAGCAAGCACGACTCAGGCTGTGTTTAAATTCAAAAGAATTTCATGCGTATTTTACTGTAGCAATTCTTATGTGAAGATTTGAAGGACTAAATATGATCTAATTATAAAAGTAATTACACGGATGGACGAGAAATCGCGAGACGAATCTATTAAGTCTAATTAATCCCGGGGGTGCGAGATTAATTAGGCTTAATTGTTTCCTCAAAATACGTGAAAAACTTATCTTACCTTATCTCATGGATTTAAATAGGGCCTCACTCTGGTTCTCTAAAGAACTCAACTATCATGCCATCGACGGCTCCTTTACATCGCAGCAATGCCCGAGCACTTGGCCGCCACGACGCCATGGCACCTCCTTCCCCGGCAGCAAGCGTTAGAGGCAGCAGCGTTCAGGGCGCGGTAGCTCTCCGTCACGTTGTCGCTCAGCACGGCGCCGTCCAGCGTGTCGATGGCCCGCTCGTACCGCCCGGCGTCGTCGCTGTACCGGTACGCCTGCGTCGTGGCCGCGGACCCGTTGAGCACGTCGTGGTCCCGCACGAGCATCCACCCCGCGGCGGCCTGCTCGTCGGCGACCCGCGCCTCGCGCTCGAACAGCCCCTCGGCCTCGGCGTCCGTCTCGACGCTCAGGGAGTGCGTCAGGTTCGTCCTCATCACGTACGTGCCGTCCTCGCCGACCTCCGTCACCATCTCCAGCCACAGCGGGAACTTGGCCTCCGTCTCCACTTGCCCACCTCCTTCCGCGTCTCGGATGACCGGATGGTGATCTCGGTGTCCTGCTCCGCCTGCAGCCGGACTGTCTTGTTCTGGCCCTGGTTGGTGAACTCCACCAGGCTCGTCGCCTCCAGCTCCGTCTCCACCTCCGTCGTGAAGTTGCCGAACGACGACTTCACCCACCCGCTGAAGCGGGACTTCCTCTTGGCGCGGATCTTGAAGCTCCCGTCCAGGAGCCGGCTGTTGTACCGGCGGGTGATGGACAGCCGCGGCCTCCTGTAACGGCCGAGCGCGGCCGACACGCTCGACGAGGCGGGGTCCAGCCACAGGTGCAGGTTGGCGTCGATGAGCCACTCCGCGATGCCGTCCACCACGCTGAGGGCGATCTCGTGGGCCTTGCCGTCGACCAGGAGGCCTAGGAAGGGGGTCAGCTCGACGTCGTAGGTCGGCAGGTTGAACGCGCCCAGCGCCGCCACGGGCTGCCAGAAGAGTGGGTTGATGCCGCCCGTGTAGATGACCGGGAACGGGACGAACGAGCCAGCGAAATGGCCGTCCACGCTCACGACAACCTCGCGGTACGCGGCGTTGCCCCGCCCGGTGGTGAGGTTGTTCTCGCGGATGTAAAGGTCCGGCGGGTTGGAGTACCAGAACTCGTCGTTGGAGTGGGGGGACACGAAGACCTCCAAGACCGCGCGGTAGGTGTTCGACGGAATGGTCACGAGCGTGGAGCGCGAGTCCGACGAGTTCTGGATGCGGAACCAGAAGCCGCTGCTGTTGCCCGTGGCCTCCGATATTGGCAGGATCAGGTCCGCCGGCTGGAAGTACGACTCCGGCAGCGTCGGTGTCGCCGGATTGGAATCGACGGCGCCGGCGGCGGAGGGGGACGATCCCGCGTTGGCGAGGTAAGCCGGGGCGCCGTGGAACTCGAGGGAGACGCTGACGTTGTACACGCCGGTGTACTGGTCGTTGACGAGGTTCTCGAGCATGACGGAGAGCACGCCGTCCGGCGGGGAGCGGAGCAGCGCGGAGTAGCGGGTCACGTCCTTGCGGACGGTCCAGCGGATGCCGTCGGGGGTGGGCTCGGCGGTGGTGGTGCGGAGGAGCTCGGCGCCGTCGAGCCAGACGGCCGCGACGCGGTCGTACTGGTCCCCGGCAACGGCGGCGGAGAAGGAGAGCACGACGAGGGACCAGGGCGCGGAGCACCCCGCCGGCGGCGCGTACGCGGCCGTGGCGGGGGGCGCGCCGTAGGTGTTGGCGAAGGAGTGGGAGAGCACCAGCACGACGCAGGACGGCGCCGACGGCGGCGGCCGCGGGGCCGGGTAGGTGGGGTCGAGGTACTCCTGCGCGGGCGCATTTCGGAGCCCGGCGCCGGCGCCGGCGGTCGCGCCCGGGCGCGGAGAGGAGTAGCGGTCGGGTACGTCGGCGAGCGCCGGGACGAGGAGCAGTAGAAGGTGGAGGAGGCGGAGAGGGGGCGCGCACAGCGGCATCTTGCGCGTCGAGGGGAGGCGAGATGCGTGCGAGCTTGTCCTGTCTGGAGCAAATCCTCTGCAGGTATTGTAGAGTGACTTCTGTCACTGTCAGGTGGGCCAGATCACACATCAGGCCCACCAGTCAGTACTACAGAGAAAGAAGACTCACCCCGGCCCTTGTCCCCTTTCTCGAAGCGGAGAGGAAGAGGCCACCTGGACTGGACTCCGGGAGGGGAATCACACAGATTCAGAGTCACAGACGGTGAATGCACAGATGGATTCGGATGTCTATGTTACATCCGAATTATCCGTATTCATATTTGATTAAAATGTTAATATAGATATCTGTATTCGTATTTAATTTTAATATGAATATTAAATGAAAATATCCGAATTCACTTTTCATCAATTTTCTCTATCCGAATCCATATTCGTATTTGAATAAAATGTGGAATATCCGATATTATCCGTATCTGTGAAGAATTAACACATGATGAGGCCATCTATCCGAATGCGAATCCGTATTCGATGTATTCGTTTTGTATTCATATCCGACAAGAATGGACAACATTCGCATCTGAATTCGTATCCGACAAGATTCGTATTCGATTCGTATTCAAATTAAAATATGATAAAAGGTGATATCCGGATTCGATTCCATGCGTATCTGATCTGAATCCATCCCTAGGTAGGTGAATGGTGATTATGGGGAATCACAGCTTCAGTCACATATTTCGTTTCTGTCCATTCAAAACTTAAAGAATTGTTGGTTAAAAAAAACATAGATAAGAATTCAGATTGCGTTGCGGCATGCGGGGCAGCTGGTGGCGTTCTTCACTCTTGAGCCGTGGATGCCAAAAAAAAAACAAAAACTGTTGAGTCGTGGGCTCGTGGCCACGTCAATCGTGCACATTCGCGCTGTATTCCGGCTCAACGAGACAATAAGCACGTTTGTGGCCAAAAAACATAGCTGCCCAAACAATGTAACAGTCTGATATAAGATATTTTCAGCTCCCAACATTCATTGGTCTCAAAAGAGAACAACAACGCCAGTTCTTTTGAGAAGAACCACTCAGCCTCAAAAATTTTTTTCTCGAATACGCAGGAGAGCTACGTACCATTGTATTAAGAAAGAGAATAAAGAGTTGATTGCACAACGCACACAGCCAATGTGTGCAGACTCCGTTCAAGTGTTGATAAGCTATTACGGAACCGATCAACCAGGGGAACGAGTGTCTAAGGAAAGCTAAGGAACCGGTAGGAAATATACTAAGTAACAAACAAGCAACCTAGTTTAGCCTCAAAAATGAAAAATGGATAAGATGGTCAGCCTTGCTAATTTGAGGCTGGATCAAAGTCATAGCATCACGGATACTGGATTATTAGGACAAAGGTCAGCCACTTAACATCGAGGCGGAGGACATGTTAATAGCTTGCGGAAGATCTCACCCCCTCAAAAATTGAGGCCGTCAACTCTCCAAGAAGAAGACAGTTCCGCTTGGAGTACATCTGCTTCCTGATCCTGATAGGTGTCCTGGAGCTTCGAAAAGCCTGGTATTTCAGCCAACGGAATCCATATGTTCTAATCATCTTATGGCAGCGCAGGCCGCAGCCCGCAGGGAGGGGGGTGTCGTCTGTGCGACTGTGTCGTGATGTGTGGGCCTGTCACGCACGCTTGCTCCCATTGTGCGCCTGAGGTGGCCGTGTGGCCCCTCTCGGTTCCTCGACTGGTTCTCATGGCTTTCTGTGATCAGGATCTGAAACCGGAATTTATCAGGGAGGGATGAAGAGGAATGGCTTGAGCACGACGGATTTTGGAGCTTTCGATTACTCACAAACTTCCAGGCGCCAGGAGAAGTGGAGGACTAATAGGAGTACGTGTAGGGCCGCCTGATCTCCATGAGGATAAGGCAAATATATTGTGTCTGTTGACACCTTTTACGGTCAACACATAAAATTACGCTAGCTCACGCAGATCCGCAACGGATCAGTCACCAGCAGCACGCCGAGCAAAACCGGTTAAACCGGTTTGAGAATCCGGTGAAACCAGTTTCCTAGGGCTTGCTGCGTGAGCCTAAGATCACCGTCCCGGGAGAGACCTCGTCAGGCCAGGCGCGCCTAGAGTTGCTCTGAGGTTGGCAGCTCACTCAGAACGCCGTCAACGCCGTAGAGACGAAGCACGAACAGAAAATTAGGTTGAAAAAACTAGAGTTTGGGGATGACAAAAAGTAAAGGTATTAAGTGTTTGATCGATTGGATAACCCTCAATCGGCCGTGGCCCTTCATATTTATAGGGTGGGGAGGTCTTGCCCCGCAAGGAAAGTTCTATTACAACTCGGATCTAAAAAAAGAGTCCATCCCTACTAGGACCTGGGGGAAACCGGTTCCACCGGTTTCAAATCCGGTTCCACCGGATTACCCTGTCAGACGGGCAACAGGAACCAAACTGGTTCCACCGGTTCTTGAATCCGGCTCCACCGGTTTTTCTCTGTCAGACTGCCTTGTGCCAATTTTGATTGCCAACATATGCCCCCCTATTTTTTGGTAAAGCTTGCGTACCAGAAAACATTTTAGCACAAGAAAATACTTCTAAGGGTGATGTTTAAACAAATCCATCGGCCTTTTTATTCTAAGGGCGATATTCAAAACTATCAGCCATGTAAATTAAGCTTCCTGCCAAATACTCGGATAATACTTCTTCAAATATCTCCCATTGAGAGCTCTTGGCAGCCGCTGACCTTGCAAAGTCTCCATCATATAAAAATTGCCGAAGGTCACCTTGATCACCTTGTATGGACCTTCCCAACTTGGAGACCATTTATCAAACTTGTTGCTCTTTGATCCTATAGGCAGATTTGTTTTCCAAACCAGATCACCAACCTAAAAAGATTTTTGTTTTACCTTCTTGTTGTAAGCCTTAGCAACCCGAATCTTGTCCTTCTCAATTTCCTTCAAGGCCTTAAATCGCTTGTTGGTCACCTCATCAATATTATCCATCATCAAGTCATGATAGTCAACAGCATTAAGATCATTTTGCTTAGCCAACCGATAAGCACTCAAATTCACCTCGATAGGCAAAACAGCTTCTTGACCATACACAAGCTCAAAAAGGAGTAACCTTAGTAGCACCATGTCTAGATATACGATGTGCCCACAAAACCTCAGATAAAACTTCATGCCACCTCCTATGATTCTCCTCTATTTTCTTTTTAATAAGCTTAATCAAAATCTTATTACTAGACTCGGCTTGACCATTAGCCTGAGCATAGTATGGAGATGAATTGAGCAGCTTAATGCCATACATTTCAACAAAATCACAAACTTCAACAAATTCACAAACTTCTTTGGATATAAACGAAGTATCTTGATCAGTAGTTAAAGTTTGTGGAATACCAAATCTATGGATAATATGCTTAGTAATAAACTCAATTACCTCCAGATGTGTCATATTCCTCAAAGGTACTGCTTCGGTCCACTTTGTAAAATAATCAGTAGCCACTAACATGAAGCGATGTCCCTTTGATGAAGGAGTATGAATCTGCCCAACAAAGTCCAATCCCCATCCTCGAAAAGGCCAAGGTTTGATAATGGGATGCAATAATGCTGCTGGAACCATTTGAATATTCCCAAACCTTTGACATTCTTCACAACCTTTGTAATATCGAAAACAATCAGCTATCATATTAGGCCAATAAAAACAAGCTCTTCTCAAAAGCCACTTCATCTTAGGAGCCGATTGATGTGTACCACAAATTCCTTCATGAACCTCACCCATTGCAACTTTAGTTTGATCAGAATCCAGACATTTTAATAATAAATCCTCAGCTGTCCGACGATACAATTCGCCATCATCTAGAGTAAATTTAAATGCCCACCGTCGGACTTTTCTGTCAATTTTATGACTAGGATTCTGCAAATGTTCAATAATTGGTATTCTCCAATCAACTACTTCGTTCTTATTAATTTTGGATTGCTCAATGGCCGAAGCGTTGCTGTCAGCAGATAAACCAGTTTCACCGGTTTTTGAATTCGGTGCAACCGGTCCTTCCGGCAGAGAACTCGGCTATGCAAAGTGTCGGCTTTCTTTCATAAAAATTTCTTTACTGAACATCATAGCCAGACGCTTGCTAAGCCAGAGCATTTGCCCTTGGATTCTCATCTCTTTAAATGTGATATATAGAGAATTCATCAAATTGAGCAATCATATCTAAACATTTATCAAGATATGTATTTAAAAATCCATCAAAGCATTGGTATACCTTATTAACTTATGTACCACCAGCAGAGAATTACCAAATGCTTCCACATCTTTTACCCCCATGTTATGCAAAATTTCTAGCCTGAACAATAAAGCTTCATATTCAGCTTGATTATTAGTACAATCATTTTCTAATCGGTTAAGAGACTCAAATTCAGCACCACTTGGTGATATAAAAACAACTCCAATACCACAACCGCTCTTACAAACTAATCCATCAAAATGCAATTTTCATGGGGTAAAAGTAATATAACCGATATCTAAATCATTATCATTAATGATATGCTCAACAATAAAATCAGCAACAATTTGGCCTTTCATAGATTTCAAAGGTTCACAAGCCAAATCATATTCAATGAGAGCATAAGCCCATTTACCAATTCTACCAATTAAAATTGGTTTATGCAACATATATTTAATGATATCGGTTTGACAAGCCACAATGCAAGTATTAGATAATAAATAATGATACCTTGTTTCGGCATCCAATAATCGACGACTTGCATAGGTAATAATGTGTTCCTTTTCTTCGGTTTCTTGAGTCAAAACAGCTCCAATCACTTGATCTTCAGCAGCCACTTATAATTTAAATGGAAATCCTCTCCTAGGAGCTTTCATGACCGGCGGTGAAGACAAGTAATAATTAATTTTCTCAAAGGCTTCTTGCTGTTTTGCCCCCCAAGTAAATTCAGCTTCATCTTTTAACCAAAGAATAGGAGCAAAAGCATTGACCTTCCCAGACAAGTTATAAATAAACCTCCTCATGTAATTTACCTTGCCTAAAAATTTCTGTAAATCTTTCTTGCATGTAGGAGCTTTGATTTTTTTAATGCTATCAATTTTCTTAGGATCTATCTCTATGCCATTTTCATGAATAAGAAAGGCTAGAAACTTTCCAGCCGATACACCAAATGCACATTTGAGTGGATTCATTTTCAAGTCATATCGACGCATTCTTTCAAAAGTAAGTCTTAAATCAGCCAAATGAGATTTTAAACCAGCCAATTTAACAACAATATCATCGATAAAAACTTCTATGATCAAGCCAAGCAAATCATGAAAAATTAAATTCATAGCCCTTTGGTAAGTAACACCAGCATTTTTTAAACCAAAGGTCATGACTACCCACTCAAACAAACCAACAAAACTTGGACATACAAAGGCCGTTTTGGATATATCCTCTTGAGCCATGAATATTTGATTGTAACCAGCATTACCATCAAGAAAGCTAATAACTTTATGTCCAGAAGCATCATTAATAAGCATGTCGGCTATAGGCATAGGATATTCATCTTTAGGTGTAGCTCTATTAAGATTTCTACAATTAATGCAAACTCTGAGCTTACCAGAATCCTTTTTTCTCAACTGGCACAATATTTGACAACCATTCAGCATAACGACAAGGTCTAATAAAATTTGCATCCAATAACCGATTAATTTCTTCTTTAATCCGGTCATACATATTAGGATTGAAACGCCTAGCAGTTTGTTTAAAAGGCCTAAAACCAGGTTTAATAGGCAGCCGATGCTCAACTAACTCGCGGATTAAACCAGGCATCTCTTGATAGTTCCATGCAAAACAATCAACATATTTTTCAACAGCTTATAATTAGCTTTCAAATTTTTATTTACAAACATCGGCCTAGATATAGAACCATCGCTAATATCTACCTCCTCTAAGAGATCAGCCGACGTAAAACATTGTCCCAATTTACTCATATCATCAAAATCTTCAATGGCCTCACACATATCGTTCTTTTGTGCCTGATAGTGCTCAAGTCTCTGCTGCAACCATTCTGAACTATTCATTGATTCACAACAAATGGTTTAGCTAATACTCAACTGGCTTTAGAACAGTAGGCACAAAGCCATCTCTAGTACAACTGATCATCTCATAATCAGAAATATCTAAGCCTGTCAAACACTTGACATGATCATGCATAGACATGGTAGAACCATCAGCCATAGCAACACAAGCCGATGTATCTCCATGTACAACCTCAATATCTTCGTCAACCCATTGGATAAGAAATTGATGCAAACTAGAAGGTACACATCTATTTGTATGAATCTAATCACGACCCAATATTAAACTGAAATTACCTTGGGTCCTCGGCGACGAAGAAAACAGTAGCCAACGTCTTGCTCCTAATGGTGAGCTCCATAGAAGCAACGCCCTTAGCACTCATAAACTCGCCTCCTCCCACACCACTGGCAGTCATGTTGGTCTTGATCAGCTCATCATCCAATACACCAAGCTTCTTGAACATAGAATAAGGCATTAAATTGACAGTTGCCCCGGTATCAACAAGCATCCTCGAAACTAGCTTCCCATTGATATGCCCCTTCATGTACAACGCCTTTAGATCATTTTCAGAATCCTTTGGCCTTTTGAATATAGCTTCTTTTGGGCCAAAGTATAGATGAGCCATCTCCTCCTCCGGAATGACGTAATAATCCGAAGAAAGGTGCACCATATTAGCATCAACATTCATAGATCAGGTGATGAATCATAATCGACAAGCTGTTCATCGTCCACATCCTGGGAAACCGATGACAATCTCTGATCAAATGTAGAAGTAACAGAAATTTGAGAAGCAACACGTGATGGCCCTGGATCAGCAAAAACCGGTGCCACCGGATTTAAAACCGGTTCCACCGGTTCTGACGCAGCAGCAGACACTGAAGCAGGCAAAACCGGTTCCACCAGTTTAAAATCTGGTTCCACTGGATTTGTCCCTGGAACTTCATTGATCTTCAATTTTCACCCCTTGCCTGGAGAGATCATAGGCCTGTATTTGTTGAAGTGTTCCTCCCTCTGCTTCTCCAGCTCCTCCTCCTTCTGCTCTTGAAAGTGGAGTCGTTGCAACTTCCTCTTTTACATGCGCGTCAACCCTGGAGGACACCATCTTGGCAAGAAATATTTAGACTTGTCAATTTCAACTTTCTTACCCTCACCAAGATCTGCAGCAACATCTTTCTGGACTGATGGCTTAGCCTCATCACCAATCACAATTGGCATCTTGTCATCGTCCTCCAGAATCACCTTGATGTCACCAATCTGAATCACATCCGCAGCAGTAGTCCTTTCCTGCTCGACATCCATCTTCTGAACAACTTTCTCCACCTTCTTAGGTTGATAAACCCGCTTGGGAGGAGATGGTTGCCTCTTCTGAGGAAACCAGTTCCACCGGTTTTGAGAACCGGTTCCACTGGTTCTAGGTGGTACGTCCCAACCTGATCGACGAGAAGCTAAACGGTTATCCACCAACCTCTCATGCTCTGGCCCTCTGTCATTACCCCATTCTGGATGAAAAGGAGGATATTGCATGGGGTAATAGGGCATATGCATCCCATTGTAATCCCATGCCGGATGTGGAGAATTGTAATACGGAGGCATCTATGGCATGGCTTGATATTGATTCTGTTGGGGATACAAGGTAGCAATATCACCTTTCTATCTATTATTCGCCCTTGAAGGTGAAATTGGCTTTTCTTGACGCATGGGTGACCTCTTTCTCTTTTTTGCTGGCCAATCCTCATCAACTGGCCTTTGATTTGCATATTTGGAAAACAACTGGTCAAAGGTCGGCTTTGGTTTTGTAATTTTATCCTGATCTTTGGCTACATTGACTTTCCAGGTTTCAATCTCAGGACGCTTGGGTTTTAACATTTTTGGGTGTCCTTGACCAAAACCGGTTGAACCGGTTCCTGAAACCGGTGGCACTGGTTTGTCCTATGCAGCAGGCTCAAACGGTGCTTTTGATGATCCTTGCCCCCCGAGATCCGCGACTCTTGCAGTGATTTTGAAAGTTTCTCTGCCATTGGGAGTCTTCTCACACACCACTTCCCTGATAATTGACTTCCCTTTCAAATTTTCAGGCTTCTCATCACCCACAACAATATTTTTTCCTTTAGCTGATTCGACTTGATGCGGTCGAACCAGAACCTTAGGAAGTTGCATCTCAAGGGTGTTAACAGGGAAATGTGCCTTGTCAACCTGCATCTCATGTAGTGTCAAATGTCCTTCATTCAAGGCCGATTGCACCTGTCAATGGAAAACATTGCAATCATTAGTAGCATGCGAAAAAAAATTATGCAACTTGTAATATGTCCATCTTTTAAGTTCTTCAGGTGAAGGGATAGTATGAGACATCTTAATGATTCTATTATTTAATAATTCATCAAAAATACGATCACATTTAGAAACATCAAAAGTAAATTGCACTTCTTCTTGCCGATTCTTTTGAATTAGTTTAAGAGATGGATAAGTGTACGATTTATTCTTAGAAGGCCAAACAAGTTCAGCAGCATATACATTTTCCTCATCATCCGAACTATTAGAATTATAAGTAACAACATGGACATTGGAATGATGAGTCTTATATGTATCTTTAGCATTTTTAATTTGGTTTTCAGTAGCTAAAGCTCTCACTTGTACTTGATTAACTGAAAAGTGATCTAAGCCTTCTAATTTATCTTTAATAAAGGATCTCAAACCATTAAAAGCAATATCTGCAAGATCCCTTTCAGAAAGCGATAAATTAAAGCATCAGTTTCTAGTTTCTTTGAATCGTTTAAAGTAATCTAAAATAGATTTATCTCGTTGTTGCTTAACCGTTGTCAAATCTGTCAACTTTAGTTGACTACTCCCACTATAAAAATGATCATGAAACTTTTTCTCTAATTGGTTCTATGAATGAATTGAATCAGGAGTTAATGAAAAAAACTAAGAGAAAGCAGTTCCAGTTAAAAATAATGAGAACAAGCGAACTTTTAAAGCATCACTAGAACTAGCCTCTCCTAGTTGAGCAGTATATTGGCTAATGTGTTCCCAAGTGGTCTTACTATCATCACCATTAAATTTCACAAAATCAGGAACACGCCAATTATTAGGATAAGAAACAGCATCAAAATCAGCAGAGTATGGTTTTTGATATAATCTAGAATTACCCACATCAATGCCAAGCTTATCCTGCATCATACTAGCTGACTCATCCTTTAACTTAAATAATTCAGCATATAAATTGGAACGAGCTAAATCAGATTGCACTGTGGCTGTATTTTGAGCTTGAACAACATGAAGCATGCGAGTAGGACATTGCCACAAATATTGGTCATATACATCATTAGGAATCCCACTAGAGTTGACAGGTTGAGTAAGTATAGGGGTGATGTATAAGCACGCGTTTTAATATAAGCAGATCTATTAGCTACCTCTGTATTTCGGTTAGGGACTACCGAAAGAGGAGTTGCAGGGTGGGGTACTAACTGTTGCGTAGCTGGGGCGACGAAACCGGTTCCACCGGTTTCTAGAACCGGTGCCACCGGTTTCACCGAGGCTGGCGAAACATGTGCTGGCGGCATTTGCCCTGGATAAAAATTAGTCGGCATACCATACAATGGATTTTCAGGTGTTTTTCTGGTGTAGCCGACACACTCACATGCATATTCTCATATTGCATAGTTGGTATATTATGTGAATAATAAGATAAATCTACCAACTTATCATTTTCAATTCTATCCATCCTGTCTATAAGAGTGCATACTACCTCATCAGTACATAAAAGCACAGCACTAAGCCTATCATCAGGATTGGAAGTACAAGTTTCAGGTGGGTGTATAGTTACCGGAGGTATTTTTTCTACCTTTTGATCTTTCATCGTGAATGCCGGCATCATGAATTCATGAGTCCTTATCACCTTGCCGTGGCGATCTTTCTTCAGCCCCATCAGGAATTGATTCTTAAAGTACTCTTGGGCTGCTTCAAATACCTGACGCTCCTCATCACCGATCTCCTCCATGGAAGGCACGATGATGTTGTCCTTGTCCAATTCTGCAGTAGATCCCATTTGGCTAGGGTTTGATAGATCGATTATGAAAACCAAGATCTCCAAAGTCCCCAGTGGAGTCGCCAAAATTGTGTTGACGCCTTTTACGGTCAACACACAGAATTGCGCTAGTTCACGCAGATCCGCAACGGATCAGTCACCAGCAGCACGCCGAGCAAAACCGGTTAAACCAGTTTGGGAATGTGGTGAAACCGGTTTCCTAGGGCTTGCTGCGTGAGCCTAAGATCGCCGGCCCGGGAGGGACCCGTCAGGGCAGGAGCGCCTAGGATTGCTCTGAGGTCGGCAGGCCACTCAGAACGCCGTCAACGCCGTAGAGACGAAGCACGAACAGAAAAATAGGGTTGGAAAAGCTAGGGTTTGGGGATGACAAAAAGTAAAGGTATTAAGTGTTTGATCGATTGGATAACCCTCAATCGGCCGTGGCCCTTCATATTTATAGGGTGGGGAGGTCTTGCCCTGCAAGGAAAGTCCTACTACAACTCGAATCTACAAAAAAAATCCGTCCCTACTAGGTCTCGGGGGAAACCGGTTCCACCGGTTTCAAATCCGGTTCCACCGGATTACCCTGTCAGACGGGCAACAGGAACCAAACCAGTTCCACCGGTTCTTGAATCCGGTTTCACCGGTTTTTCTCTGTCAGACTGTCTTATGCCAATTTTGATCGTCAACAGTGTCCTCTTTCACCTGTGATTTTTCTTGGCCCTGAATTTATCACGAATGGCCGATGAATTTTTGTAAGATGACTCGAACTCTCATATGGTGGCATATGAGACAGAGGTACGGTGGTGATTGATCTATTTCGTTTCAAAACTAAACAAAAATGCAAAACTAATTTTCTTAAACTAAACACCTCAGCCTGAGGCAGTAGAGCTTTGATTTAATGCTACTCTCTCCATCCCAGAAGTCAAGTCGTTCTAGATTTGTCTTAAGTCAATTTTTTTTAAAGCCGACCGAATTTATAGAAAAAATATCAGCATTTATAACACCAGATAGGAATATTATATAAATATATTTTGCGATGAGCCTACTGACGTTTATTTGACACCATAAATGTTTGTGCTTTAGTATATATATTTGGTCAAACTTAGAAATATTTTATTTAGAAGAAATTTATATCGGTTTTTTAGGGGACGGAGGGAGTAACGAATGATGAGCCAATTGCTGTAAAAGAAATAACTAAGCCAGTCCTCAGTGAAGTGAATAACACAATAGTTACGAAAATCTCGAATGTTTTACACTTGTATACTCCGTTCCTTTAAAATTATTGTTACTTTAGTTTTGTTCTAAATCGAACTTATGTAACTTTGAGTAAGTTTATAGTAAAATATTAACATTTACAATATCAATAAATTCTAGCGTATTTGTTTGTTATTGTGGAAATTATTTTTTGGAACGAGGAACATATGGTCGGACATGGACCATGTATAATTGTCTCATTTTATGTCGTAGACTAGCTCTTAAACTTAGGATTAATAGTCACATGTTCCATTTGTTGTAGCTAGCTGATGTGCCTATATTAGAGTCTTAGATGTGCCTACGAGCCATCCCAAAGAGAGAACACACAGAAATTCCATAAGCATGAGAACTCTTTTAATCATTTAATAAAGCTGCTTTCATCGAAAGGAAAAGAATCCGTTTTGAAGCACCTAAGCTTTCATAATGATTGGCATAGAGAGTGTTAGTAACACATCGGGCACTCTTTGTGTCCATTCTGCATTCACGTTACCAGTATCCTATGGAGAAGTTTCTTGTGTAGGTGAAAACTGCCATGATACTTTTTAATGGTAACGTACCTTTCCTATTCGTAATTTCTTATGGCTCCCCAAAGCATGAGGAAGTTAAAATATAAATTATCAGCGTCAGCATCACTCGGCAATATAAACCCATTTTGAACGCGATTCTACGATTTACAAGATTAGTGGTACTCGACAAAAGCCAGATCAATTTTTTGTCCAAATTTTAAAAAGAAACAGTAGCTAGTTTGGAAATCCGTCATTGTCATAATACGGCACAAATAAGACAATAGGCTTATCACATTCCCTTTTTTGTGATGTTTGTTTGATAGCCACGTCACGTAGATGTGTGACTTGTCTGAAAGCTAAAATTAAAATGAGCTGATTCCGAAACTATTTCAAGACGAGAGCTTGCAAATCCGTGCTAGCACATTGATGCAATATGCGTACACACATTACTAAGAGTTTTGTTTGCAACAACAAAGCTTAAAGACCACAATTTTTTTATTAGTTAGGAGCTTATTCTTAATGAAAAACCACCTAGTTCCTTCTAGATTGGACTTTTTTTTCTTTTGTTTTGTTAGTTAGGGGGTATGAAATGCTACATCTCGGGAACCATTTCTTCTGTAAGCAGGAAAAACTTGGTGCAATGCAACTGATGGCTGCGTCACTTTGCTCGTACAAATATAGGCAATTTTAAGTCAACATTTCCATCACGGAAGACAGCTAACGGAATTAGCAAGGCGGTGTCGCAATCACGTCATCGTTATCAATCTAAGCCACCATAAAGCCTTCTTTTTTCCATGCCATTTCGAAAACTCGGGCACAAATGTGCAACTGCGAGCACGAGGGCTCGCCCCGGCCCCCGGGCGACCCCGACGGCCTCCGAACTCCCCGAACGGCCACGACGTGTCGCCGTGTCCTCTCGTCCGGTTGCACGGCTGGAGCCGTGGGACGGGCCTGGTGGCCCACCGCCGCGCCCACGTGGCGCGCCCCCGTCCGTCCGATCTGGCCGGCAGCTCCCGGGTCTGGCCGAGGCCGCATCCCACGGCCTCCACGCCGCGCCCATCTTGTCCTCTTCCTCGCTAGCCCCCGTCTCCTGGACCTGCTGCTTATACGGTGCCCACGCATCGGGTCCGTGCGGGGGCGGGCTCTGACTCTGACTCATCGTCGCGGGCGCGGGGGGAGGCGATGGCGGCGGCAGCGGGGAGGGCGCGGGCGGTGAGCCTGGCGGCGGCGGTGCGGGTGGTGGCGGCGACGGCGCGGCCCGCGTCGAGCGTGGCCGCGGCGGCGGGGGTTGGCGCGATGTCCCTGATCGTGCAGGGGGAGGACACGCCCTTCGGGTCGCTGGAGTGGTGGGCGTACGCCGGCATCTCCTGCTTCCTGGTGCTCTTCGCCGGGATCATGTCCGGGCTCACCCTGGGGCTCATGTCGCTCGGCCTCGTCGAGCTGGAGATCCTCCAGCGCAGCGGCACGGACGCCGAGAAGGAGCAGGCTGGTCCGATCCGAAACCCTACCATTTCCCCCTGTTTGCCTCGTTCTTCTCAATCTGATTCTTGTTTTCAGGAGCGGGTTTTGTGTCCTTTGGTAGTCGGATCACAGTGTTTTTGCCGTGATACAATGGGGAATGGGGATGAGGGCACCATACAGAATAGCCAAGTTTCTCTGCACTTTTGAACATTAGAATGTCTTTGTTGTCTTGTGCTGAATTTTTCTGGCCCCGATCGTAAGGCTGCTAGGTTGTAGCGTTGATGGCAGTGAGGATAAGATGGGATGCTAATGCTGTCATATTACTTATATAAACCTTTTTGAAAGGAAAGTAGAACAGACAAAAAAGCTACTAAAGAAATCAGGGAATAAGAAAATGCAGTGTCAATGTGGTTTGTCTTTATCGATTCACCTCTTTCTGGTGATATTTGAAATGATACATCAGGCAACTGGGAATAGGAAGTAGTATGCAATGGACAAGCATAAAAAGTGTCTGCACTGGAGCTTCCTGGATCTGCCTGGTTTGTTTATCGGGGTAGTGGTCTGCTATAGCTTTTCATAATGTATTCAGTAACTTTTGATATTTTTGTTTGCCCTAGTCACCAAAGATGATATCTAGGCCTCTCATCTTCATCATTTCATCTAATGCGTCTGGAGGCAACTTTCAGTTTAAATGTGGCTATAATTGCTTAGTCACTTTGACCAGCTACACATTGCCTCTTCTAGATGCCCTTTTAGTTACCAACCTTCTATTGTCCTTCCCCTTTTGAAACCCAGCAGTATTACTAAATTTTCCCTTTGATTCATGGCTCAGCTGTTCGCATGTGTTGTTTATTTACTTGATTTGTTTGCTGCAGCTGCCATCCTTCCAGTTGTTCAAAAGCAGCACCAGCTTCTTGTCACCCTGCTGTTGTGTAACGCTGTTGCCATGGAGGTAGAGTATTTGGATTGGGATCTTATCAGTTATCACACTATTTTGTACTCCACAGTTGAATTTTTGCCAAATGAATGTACAGAAATATCAGAACTTTAAGTTTGAAGGTTCTAATGGATTATTCAGGCATCAACACTTTGAATTTTTAACTCACAATTAACTATTGAAAGAGAGAGAGGGACTGTTCTGAAGTTGCCTCTATCTGTTCAACTTTTTTTCACCATATCATACAACATTTTCCTGCAATCCATTTTATGGTTATCTTACATGTTGGAAACTTGGAATTAATGAAGCTTAGATAAGTTTGAGTGTAGCATTTACTGCATGCACCATGTAATTCTTTCTTCCATTGGTCATGCATGTGTACTATTAGTTTCTTTCATCATCCAACTGCAGCATGGGAAGTTGGTGTTAATCCAACAGCATCGCAGCTACAATCAGTATTATTTCGTTCATCCTAAACCTAATATCACACTTATCGTAGGAGAGTGTTCTTTGACTTAGTTGACACTTATGTACCCTTTATTCCTTTCTGTAACCATCCACCTTAATTCGAAATTGTTAAGTTGTTGATAGATATGGCATAGGTTGCATATTATTTTCTTTAATATCTTCAACCAGTTGACTCTTTCATTTACCTCGTTGTGACCACTGCAGGCACTTCCTATATTTCTTGACAGGATTTTCCATCCTGTTGTTGCTGTAATATTGTCAGTGACGTTTGTTCTTGCCTTTGGAGAGGTATTCTTCTGATGCCCAAAATAAACTATTTGCTCATTGGATAGTCTGGTTGACCGTGTAGTGTTCTGGCACCAGGTTATACCACAAGCAATCTGTACCAGATATGGTCTAGCAGTGGGTGCTAACTTTGTATGGCTCGTACGCATCCTCATGGTCATCTGTTATCCAATTGCTTACCCTATTGGGAAGGTAATTCAACAAAATCATATGATTCAATTCTATGTTCCTACTGTACTGCAATTCAGTGCGCTTCTGATGTGGTATATATTTTGAATCCCGTGAATTACATTGTGATGAAGCTTTCACTTCAGAGTAATCTTTTCTTTCAGTTCTATGGCAATAGCCGATGAACTTGATTACAGGGCGATATATGGTTCCACTGTCCTTGAAGACCCCAGCAACTTGCATGGGAAATATTTGATGACCTATTAGGCCTCATAGCTAAAGCTAGTTTTAGTATTTGTCATATGTATTCTTGTTTCTTGCCTGTTTCTGTTGGTAAGTAACTAAGTAGCGATTTATTGATCCTGGTTCGAAAAGGATCATGATCGTTTTATAGGAGCAGTAAAAAGTATAATATTTTTTGTAGAACAGTGAGCATTCTACAGGCTATTTCATATTTTGCAAATTTAATTAATGCACATGATCAGCGAAGTATTTATTTTAACTTGTAACCTTACCCCATGTCGTCATGTTATAGTCCTCAAAAAGTGCACACTAGTCCTCACTTCTCACTTTTTTCCAATATAGTGATGAGTTGTATGTGACATTTTCTTTTACTACCGTCTGTCAGGCTTATTAGCCTGTCTCATGAACTGCCATTTATGAAGATTGTGGCTAGTGATAGTATCCTACATACTGGCCCTCAGTACATGTGTAACTCGAAGTTCTATCTTGACACTTTGTATTATCCTAGACTTGTCTGATATAGAAGCTTGATATCTCCTTCCATGTAGTAGGTATCAAGCTTCTTTTACTAAAACAACTTGTGATAAGTTGCTCTTCTACATATAAAAAATGTGAACATGCTAAGTTCCTGTCATGCAAAATCTGCATTTAATTATTATACAATTCAGCACAGGCAATTCAATGCAGATTTAGACATGATGCAGGGACCTTGTTGGAGATTGAATATCAAAGTGACTAAATCAGAGTGGCTGTACTCTTATTTACTGCATACCTTAATATAGTATTTTTGTAGTGTTTAGTAAAAGATGACCTGATTGCATATTCTATAACAGTATGCATCTTTGTATACTCTTTTTGTTTATGTTTTTTCAAACTTGATTTATGGTCTATTACATGGTTACTGAAGTGATTGAAATATGCTTTTGTCCTCAGCTCTTGGACTGTGCTCTTGGGCACAATGAGTCTGCTCTTTTTAGGCGAGCTCAGTTGAAAGCTCTAGTTTCAATCCATAGCAAAGAGGTAATATCATACCACTCTGTTTCTTGAGAAGTTTCATGCTCAACCAGGGTCGTATCATAGCTATGGCTCCTACCATGACAGGCTGGCAAGGGTGGAGAGCTTACTCATGATGAGACTACAATCATAAGTGGAGCCTTGGATCTGACCGAAAAGGTATATATCACATTTATAATTTGAGGCCTATTTTTTCATAATATAGAAGTAATGCTTATATCTGAAGGGAACACCGGTAATAAGATCCTGTACTTTATATAAAGCCAAATGTTGCTACACTTGTTATTGAGTAAATGGGTTGTTTCCTTGGGATAAATTTGGTGGTATTAGATTAAATGAGTTAGATTCTCTTTTGTCTTCTATATGTTAACTTTCAACAATAAGCTAGGATACCTAGTAATATTCTGTATTAGACCCCTGTTTGTTTCATTCTTTATATCATTCTTTTTTATTTATAAGCATAGCGGTTTCCCATCCCATGTTATGGTGCTCAACTGAAAATGGTTTGACCTATGTTGCAATTCTTGTGCAAATAACAACATGCAAGTTCTCTTGTTACCGTGCATGCTGAGGAATAGTTTGCTTAATTGACTGACAATTACAGAACTCTAAATTCTTCTAGATGAATTTGACTGGAATCTTATTACTCTCTGTGTGCAGACTGCTGCAGAAGCTATGACACCTATTGAGTCGACTTTCTCGCTAGATGTGGATTCCAAGTTGGATTGGTAATACTACATCGCCGCTTATTATACCACAACTCATGCTCACGTTCCTTATTATTGGTCAAAATTCATTTTCTTTGTGTTATGCTTGTATTTTCTTTTGTTTTTCATTCCCGTTCCCTTGCATTGCTAATTAGGGCACTGTAGTGATGGTTAGAGGGTGCAATCATAGCACACATGGATGGATATCACTAGTATATTATCGTACATTCTTTTTCTTCTGGAGTCAGACACAGACAGTGCTGGACTTTGGTCGATCGCATATTTTGTTCTGCAAAGCTTTAGGTTAAACATCAACAGCAATAACAAAGCCTTTTTGTCCCAAGCAAGTTGGGGTAGGCTAGATTTAAAATCCATCGTGAGCCACCGACAATAAAAGGAAAGAAAGAGAAGCAAATTGCAGTTGGAAATTCTCCACTCCAATTACGTTCCCACATGGTACTCTAGGCAGTAGGGGTGCAGTCAAATGAGCATGGAAAGATGGATTGCTAAGATGTTGATCAAAGGTCACAGTCCTGTCAGTCTGCAAGCCCAGTGGTTAACTTAGTGTTGGGGAGAATGGACTCGAGTCAGGAGGTTGATGCCCTTGAGTGCCATCTGGAACTGTCAGAAGGGCTCGCCCTCCAGACCTGTCGGAAGGACCTCTTCTCCTTTTCTTTTACGCGCCGGTATCCAGCTGGCTCCAGGCCTTCTGGACTCTTCCCCCACAAGCAAAATACCGAGCTATGCCAGGGGCAAAATTCGGTACAGTTCAGGGAAAGCCTTCCGTACCGAGGCTTCCCCAGTCTTTTCACACCAGGCGGAGAGACCGTACCCAAGGTGGGCACTCTTTTGGCCTGGGAGGCTGGGGGCGCTTCGAGCCTATAAATGAGGCAACCTCCCACCCTTGAGAGGGGCAAAACATTACTTGATAACTCTAGATCCCTCAGTCCCTAGAAACCCTCCTATGTGCTCCCCAAGCACACAAGGCTACCCAGTATTCTGTTTGGGCTTTGTAGCCACCAACACTTATGCTAAGTTTTGAGTTTAGGCTACACAAGACATTTCTGCGCGATATGTATCCAGAGCACTGTATTATTTATATTTTGTCAATAAAAACTTTTGTAAACTACAGCAGTCCGTTGTCCATTTGTGTTCACAGGGAAGCAATTGGAAAAATTCTTGCTCGTGGTCACAGCCGTGTTCCTGTATACTCAGGAAACCCTAAAAATATTATTGGTCTCCTGTTGGTAGGTTTCATTGATGCTGTTGATTCTTATTCAGTGATTTTGTATCCTCGACTAATCAGCATTTTGAACTTAATTAGGTGAAAAGTCTTTTGACTGTTCGTGCTGAAACAGAGACACCAGTTAGTGCTGTTTCAATTAGAAGGATTCCAAGGTATGCCCCTCATCTGTGGATTTTATTCTTGCTCTAGCATCTTTATTTTTCAGTATGTGATGCCACTGCTCCAGTGGTTTTGAAATATTTTCTGTGGTGTATCATGCCAGTAAATTAGCATGCTTTCTCTGTGACTTATATGTGGTCAACTAATACTAACTTTTCCAGGGTTCCTGCGGACATGCCTTTGTATGATATACTCAATGAGTTTCAGAAAGGAAGTAGTCATATGGCTGCTGTAGTGAAGGCTAAACCCAAAACTGAACCACTTCCTGACAAAACTGAACCAAACAGGGAAGCAGTTGGGCCAGCACAGTTGACTGCTCCCTTGCTATCTAATGCTGAAGAAAGGGCAGACAATGTGGTTGTTGATATTGAAAGACCGCATAACAGGCAGGTTAATGGAAACCCATCATCAAATGCAGTTCCTAGGTCGTCAGAGGATATTGAGGATGGTGAGGTCGTTGGTATCATCACACTTGAAGATGTATTTGAAGAACTCCTGCAGGTAAGATGTTAAAATGTTTTATTCCTCTGGTAGCCTGTCCTAAACATCATATATTTAAAAGGAAGGGTGTACCATTTTATATGATGGGTCTCAGTTCAAGTTCTTTAATTTTGCAGGAGGAGATAGTGGATGAGACTGATGAATATGTTGATGTTCATAAAAGGTATGCCTCAACTGCACATATACTACTTTCTTCAGCCATTCTTCAACTTATGCTAAGTAGAAAGCAACTAATTCTCACTCTCTTACAGGATCCGAGTGGCTGCTGCTGCTGCTGCATCGTCGGTTGCAAGGGCTCCATCTGTTAGGAGATTAACGGGTCAAAAGGCTGCAGTAAGTGCCACTTTTCTGCTATGGCTATGTAAAATACGACCCATGCATGCTGTAGATAGTTTGCTATCTGGCTTTTATAGTACATACCCGGTGCGCCGCCTCCTCCGTACGCTCCGGCGAGGCCACCCACCATTCCAGACGGGGCCATTGCCGGTGCGGGGACTCCGTCGTAAGCTGGACCGCCTCCCGCGTAAGCTCCAGCGCCGCCGGGAGACATGGTTCCTGACGGCACCGCAGCAGCGGCCGTGCCTCCCGGCCATGGTCCCATGTCGGCGTAGACACCGTGAGCACCACCAGAAGAAGGAGGAGGACCGCGCGCACCGGCTGCCGAAGTGCCAGCCTCGCCGGAGCCGCCAAGGAGGTCGCCGAAAAGCTTCATTGGGGATAGGACCGGCGGGGTGCCAGTACCGCCTTCAGCGCCTCCTGCCTCCGCGGCTTCATCAGATCCGGGGACGCCGCCGCCGGATCTCTCGGCTCCCCCAAGAGAGAGCCGCCGCAGCCGCGCCGAACGACGGGGCGGCGTCGCCATGGTCGCCGGGGGAGCTGTGAGGCAGCCGGAGTGCGCGTCGTGGACCGCCGAGCGCTGCCCACCGAGGACCGCCGGCTGCGCTAGGGGAGTAGCGGCGGGGAAGTCGAACGCGCGACGCGGGGTGTGCGGTGGGGTACGCCGGCGCCGTCGCGGGAGCAGAGGAAGGAAGCGAAGCTGCGTGAAGTGGGTGGAAGTGTCGGCGGCCGACAGCAGAAGCGATTCGGCGTGAGACCTAGGCGGCTTCCGCATGTACCCAATGGGCTCGTGAAGCCGGCCCAGGAGCCGAATCAAATGGGCTCGAAGTTCAGTGTGATGTGTGGCGTCTGGCATCTACTGCACGAAGATGTTTGGTCTTCACTTCGTGTTTGGTTCATTTTGCCAAAAAAATTTGTCAAGGAATCTTGCATGCATGGAGTATAAAACGAAGTCTATTTACAAAACCTTTTCATAGATGAGTGCAACGTTGCGCGACGAATCTAATGA
>CM014272.1:55449840-55460173 GCA_004135705.1 Alloteropsis semialata
TTATAAATATTTGTACATTTTTATACAAATGAGGTCAAACTAGTTTGGCCTTGGATAAACCTACAATATACCATCTTTCTAGGATGCATGTAGTATATGCGTGCTGCAGAGAGGAGGGGTGTCTCACGGTGGAGGCCAACCTCACGTTAGTGAGGGCTCCATGCCTTCTAGCTAGATTAGCAGTAGCTGCATTCAACCTCCATAACTACTAAGCTAAATTCTAATCCAGCCAAAGTTAGCATAAGTACTGTGCAAGAAGTATTTGTGTTAAGGGGAAGTCTCCCACAATAGATTTTAACCTTTAATTTGTCGCAATATATAGTCAGTTGCCACAAAATCAATATTATTCGGAATCCTTAAAGGTAAATCTCGAAAGGAAAAAGTCTACATAACCCGGCAAACTATTGAAGGTGGAATACTTCACCCCCAAACTACAAATTAGATGTTTAACCCCCTCAACATACAATATCATTTAAATAACCCCTTGAAACAGTTTTAGAGGTGGTTTTTGCCACGTGGCGGCTGACATGGCGAAAATGTCGTTTAAATAACCATCTAAAATGGTTTAAGATGTGATTTTCACCAATTAGAGGTTGGCCCAGATGATGATGACATGGCAATGGCCTACATGTTAGGCACACCACCTTCTTTCTCCTTCCCCCACCCCTCTCTCTGTAACACTCGAGAGGATAGGCATGTTGCACAGGGATGGGGAGGGAGTGATGGCCGCTGAAGCTAGAACATCCTGGGCTCGAGCTTCACCTACCCAGTCACCTTCCTCGCCCCTCATCCCTCTGTCAATGGCATCCAGCCGCTACCACCCGTTGTCCTCCTACTCCCATTTAAGGGAATGGCAGAGCATTTGGGCCTACCACCATTGTGTAGAGGACATGCTTTATTTGGCTCTCTGACCTTGCAAAAGTGCTAGGGTGCCAAAGCTTGGGGATGGCCGGTCTGAGCTCAGGTGCCACCTCCGTCATGGCCACTAGGGGTGGGCATTCGATTAACCGAGACCGATCGGTTCGGTTCTTCAATTTATTCTAAACTTCGGTCATCAAAAAATCAAGACTGATCGGTTACTAAAATTCATCAAAACCGAGCAAATTCGGTCTCGGTCATGACCGAGCCAACCGAGATACAAAATAAATGCATAGAAACATGAGCACAAATTGAGATAGAGAGCAAAATTGTGACAAATTGAGAAGGATGAGAACAAATTGAGACAAAATCCCATCTACAACTGCCGACACCACGTCTATTGGTCATGGTCTCACAGATCTCGCAAAGCTCGTCGTCGTCCATGCTCGTGGTGCTGCCCGGTGTGGAAGAAGGGGATGAAGGGAAGGAGGCGCCGCCGGGAGGAGGTGCGCCGGAGCCGTCTGCCGCTTCCTGTGTCGCCGCAGGGACAAGGCACATCAGGCGCCGCTCCCAGGGCCACCGCCGGGACGAGGCGTGCGGGCCGCGCTCCCTGTCCCGCCATCGGACCGAGACGCGCCGGCCGCCGCTCCTTGGGTCGCCGTCGGGGATGAGACGCACCGGCCGCCGCTCCTAGGGCCGCCGCTGGAGACGAGACGCGTCGACCGCCGCTCATGAATGAGGTGCAAGTGGCGGAGTGGGGAGGAGAGGTGGGGAGGGTGTGCGGCGGGAGGAGAGGGATGAAGTGAGGGAGTGATGGTTGGGTGGATGGTGGGATGTTATATAGTTAGGGTTCTGTAAGTGGGCTGGGCTTAAAATAGTTTTGGGCCTCTTTATGAGTACTTCGGTCCACTCGGTTTTCTCTGTTAACCGACACCAAAAACCTATCTAATCGTACTTAATTCGGTCAGTTACTTCCTAAGACCGAAGTAATGACCGAAAATCTCGGTTTTGGTTATTTCGGGTTCGGTCTCGGTCATTTCGGTTCGGTTCCTCGGTTTCGGCCTATTTTGCCCACCCCTAATGGCCACGATTGGGTGAAGCTCATGCCTGCTCAGGCAAAGAAGATCAAAGGGGAATAGATGAAGATGAGGGTCGGTGGAGAGAGAGAGAATGTGCCTGACATGTGGGCCATTGCCATGTCATCTATGCTGGCCGTCATGTGGCAAAAACCATCTCTTAAATCGACTAAAGGGTTATTTAAATAATATTATATACTTGAGGGGGTTAAACATCTGAATTTATAGTTTAGGGGGTGAAGTATTCCACATTCGATAGTTTGTGGGGTTATATAGACTTTTCCACCGTATCATTGTCCACGTCAGACGCCACGTGGCAAAAACCACCTCTAAAACCGTTTTGAGGGGTTATTTAAATGGTATTGTATAGTTGAGGGGTTTAAACGTCCAGTTTTATAGTCAAGGGGTTTAAGTATTCCATATTCGATGAGTCAGGGGTTATATAGGCATTTTCCAACTCGAAAGAACATGGCACTTTTAACAAATTTATTGATGGAATTTATATATATTAATAATAATATCATTTAACTAACTATTGGCCAAAATATGTAACTTCCTTTATTTTTTCTCCTAAATTATACATTTACGTTGATAGAATGATAGAAGGGGTGTACTAGCTACGTTCAATTAGGCCAATGTGCACTTTCTCCAGCATATTCGACGGGCCAATCGATACATTAATTCAGCAAAATGTCAAAACCTCAAAATAACAAACGGCTGGTAAAATCTAGCAGGAGGCCGATCGTGAGTCGTGAGATCGTTAGTTAGGATGTCTTTGGTTTAAGAGCAAGGTGGAATGGAATTATTCCGTTCCAGTTTTTAAGGATGGAATCACTCCATCCCAGTTTTCAGGAATGGGATGGCTCCAATCCACTTTAGGATTTGGTCCTACTATCACTCTCACATCCCAAATGGGATGACTGCGTTCCAACAAATTTACGGGATGAATTCGTTCAGCATCTAGAGGAATATTCTTCTTTGCGAACGGTTCCATCTCACCTCATCTGTCAATCAAACACATGAAAAAATTGGATGAGATGATTCCATCCCACCACATCCCACGAACCAAACGCACCCTTAGGATGTGTTTGGTTTGGTGTACCAAGTGATGCATGAATGGATGATCATGGATATGATGGTTCAACCAATTTGCTTGAACCATGTGGTCCATTATTCTTAGTAATAAATTAAGTAAAGTGGGATGTTTTCATTCTGGATGAGGTGGTACAATTCACCCAACCAAACACAAGCATCACCACCAAACTTGGATCATTCCATACATGAACCAAATGGTGGAAGCAACCAAACACACCCTTACAATCTGGATTTTTAGATTATAAAAGATGAACCAAACGCCGGTCTATTTGAATCAGCTAGCAGAGCTTTTAAAAGATTGGTAGCATAGAAAACCCAGAGGAGCTGAAAACAACACGACATACCCAGGTCCCATAAAACAGCGTACTACAAGTACAGGCACTAGGCCACTAGAACGCCGTCTTTATGATTTCGTCCATGTGTCAACATCAATCCGCTACTGCTGCTGTACCGAAATCCATCGCTCGTCTACCAGTGACGACGCTCGACTCGGCGTCCGATATTTCTCCGCGTCCGGGTCCCGTGCCGACGACATCTTTGCCCACGCTGCCACGACCCGCCGCGCCCTGTTCAGTCCTCTGTCGCCGCCGAGGGGCCGCCCCTGCCGCCGCCGCCGCGTCGCCGCACAGCTCGAGGATGACCCTGCCGCACGAGCGGCAGGACGCGAACTCGCCCTCCGCCCGGAGGCGGCGGACCGCGCCGCAGTGACCGCACCAGCACAGCTCCGGGAGTGCCATCGCCGGGACGCCGGTGGACGCAGTGTCTGTCGGGGTAAGCTCACGGGGTTGGATTTATGCGCCGGGAGAGGCTACATTTTTTGGAAGCGTTCCGGGCGTTTTGGAATGTGCATGGATTTTCGGTGGCCGAGTGCCGCCTACGTGTATATATACGGCACGGACGAGCCCGCATCGAGGTAGGAAACTATAACTTGGACGTCATGGTAGAGTTTCTTGGCAGCCAAGCTTCTATTTGTGTTTCCTTTGCATCCTCACCGAGAGCCCAATCGAAGATTCAGGTAAAGACTAAAGAGAACAGAGTGCCCATGGCACCGTCCATGGTACAAAGCCCACTTCGCAGCCCATGGTCAAGACTGCAACTTCCAAGTTTCCATGTCTTTATTTCTAAAAAAAAGCCTCCATGTCTTTGCCCTCAAAGGAAAAAAAATAAAAAATAAGAAATACAGACCGTACTATGAAGTGTACGAAGTGGCCCTTCAGAAAAACCTGAGGCGTCCTGCAACTTCACCGCACATCACGCCGCACCGGTAGCAGTGTATATTGAAGCTTTCATTTAAACAACCATCTTGTGCTGCACTGCTGCATCCCATTTGTTGTCACCGAGTGCATTTCCATTCTTTAGACAAATGTTTTTATCAAAATATAGTCTACAAATCAAAACCATCTTATCTTATTATTACTAATTGGAGACACAATCTTTTCATAGGCTCCACATTAATCCTCACAAGACGCTCTAAAAAAAGATAAATCTTATAAATTCTCAAAAATAGAAACAACCGGCCATCATTCCGCTATACTCTAATCATCACGGATAATAATAGACATCTGATCAATTATGTTTTCTAAACCACATCCGCCTGTATGAAAATAGTCTAAAGTACCCCTAAATCTTATATAAATTACCCTCCTCTTCCACTATGAAAATAATCTGAAGTAAACCCATAAATCTACATATAAGTTACCCACTTCTCCCGCTATGAACAATAATCTAAAGCAACACACCAAATTCATATCTAAATTTTCCATTTATTCCATTTTTAAAATAATCTAAATTTCCTACATATGTCATTATAGAAAAGTATCCCAAACTACACAAACATAAGATTCTAAATTACCTATTTTTCCATTTTTATGTGTTAATAAAGATAAATTTTCCATTGCTATTTGATAATATACAAAATACTAACTTATGGTGTGCATGAATTGTCTGTATCAATGTGTAGATCATGCACACAATGTAGGAAGCTATGAGAATACTGATTTTTCATATTAAACACATCACGCTCAAATTAAGTGTTCACTTAAATATATGTCAAGCAAATATAAAGGTGTGATGCAAAGTGAAATATAATGAATGTGGATGAAAAATGCATAAAGTAATTGCTAATCTATCACAATCGGATAAACATAAGTATCTATATGACTATTGTGTTATTAGAATATTGAACAAATGAGTGGGAGATAGAGGAAGGTACTTTTTTATTATTAGCTCTAAGTCTTTTTTATTAATTTCTAATACTTATGTCTCTAAAAATCACTGGCCTATGCGAGAGCACGAGTTGATGGACTAGTATATAAAATGGTTGCGAATATCAGTAATAAACAATTCAAAAGTGGCAATATACTATCAGCGTCCATAATAACCTGGATGATGAATCAATTCCAGGCAAACTTTTCCCATCAAATTAATCTTGTGTTTAATTTCCTAGCGGAAGGATAGCCAACATGTCGATCCGACTATAATGACTTATGTTATTTGATAGAAAGATGAAAAAAGCGTTTTCACTACAAAATCTATCATCTTTCCTGACAGTTTCTCTTTAGTGACCAATATTTTTTTATGCTTGTTACTATTTTTCTCAAGTGGCCGACAGTTTTTTAGTGTAATTTGCATCTTTCCCAACAGTTGTATCAATTTAGCAACAATGTAATTCCTGATAACCTCATTTCCAACAGTTATCCTAGTTAGTTATCCAAATTTACTAGAAACCGTTGGCCACATGCAAAGAAACTACTGGAAAAAGTCACTACTCTTGTAGTGTTTGACAGGAACAACTAGCATCCAACAGTGCTATATATACCTCTAAATAACAGATATGTGGCTTAGGGCCGGGGTATAATAATAATAATAATAATAATAATAATAATAATAATAATAATAATAATGATGATGATGATAATAATAATAATAATAATAATGATGATGATGATGATGATGATAATAATAATGATGATGATGATGATGATAATAATAATAATGATGATGATGATAATAATAATAATAATAATGATGATGATAATAATAATAATAATAATGATAATAATGATGATGATAATGTTGATGATGATAATAATGATGATGATGTTGTTTAGGTGGCTGTCTAGCGTGGCTTAGGTTGCTGTGTGGCATCAAGCCAAGGGCTTGAATCGAAATGCGGAATTGCTTCTACGTAGTCGAGCGTCCGATATAGACAACAAGCCGAATTTGGTTGTCCACTTTTCCTAAACAGATTATAAACAACAGCTCAAGCTAGCGTATCACCACTAGCAGCCAAATTTGGTTGTTTCGCTTGTTTATTCAGGATGTTGCAAAATGTTAACCAGTCATATGGATGATTTCAAGCTGAGATCTCTTTTTGTGATTCGTGGGTGTGGTGGGGGAGAAGGTGCTCATTCATGAGAAGCGACTCTGCTCACGATGAAGTGCCCAATAGGAAACGATCCAAAGAAAAAAAATGACTTGCCCGCAACATTAGCAAATGTTTCGGTAGGAGTTTTCTGGTTTTAAGTCTCACGAGAGCTCAAATCAGATTGTTGTGGCAGCGTTCGATGCTACGTCCTGACTCCTGACGTCGTATGTTCGGGCGCTAGCAGGACCCCACGCGTGTATGTGTAATTGTGTTAGTCGCTATATGTATGATGATGTCCTTGGACCGGTGCTGCCTAGTCAGGATTGGTCTGTTTTTTTTTATGATGTACTTTCAACAATAGTTCAAGAATAAATATTATACAGCATGTCTAAGGACCCACTTGCACTGGTACGCCATGGCTTGTTACTAATCGAGCCCTTTTTCCATTCTCCACCTCCGTACTAATCGAGACTTCTAATCTCCACATTCGTACCAATCGAGCCCTCTTTGTACTAAATCGAGACCTCTTTCTAATCTCCACCTCCGTACCAATCTAATCCTCTTTCTCTTCTCCACCTTCTCAGCCTGTTCGCTTGGCTTATCAGCCACCAGCCAGCAGTACTTCAGTCTCACAACAAATCAGCACCAGCCACCAGCCACCAGCCAGCCAGCAGTACTTCAGTTCACAACAAATCAGCACCAGCCACCAGCCACCAGCCAACCGATCAGACTGTCGCTCAGCGTTGACCTCGATTTGGTTAAGTAGTTCAATTTGGCGTCTCTCTCGCGCAGCATTGAGCTGGATTTGGTTAGGTAGATTGGGTGTTTAGATGTTGTTATGCATTGGATCGCGTGCCATAGAGAGGAAAAAGTGCATTGAGAAGCGTATATTATGCAAAATGGAGGAGAGAGAGGGTGAACTAAACACCCCCTCAATTTGACCGCAGAGTTTAACTTTGTGGCAGAAACTGAGAGTGGGAACTTTGTGGCAGAAACTGAGTGGGAAAGATCAAAAGAGGCAACAATAAAGCGTCATTGGGAACCTTACGGGCACAGTGAACTCTATCAAACACCAAAGTACCCAACCATGCGAGTCAACCTGCTAATGGTTTGGTTTGAAACCGGTTTAAGTGGTTTGGTTTTTTAATTGGAGTAGGTTGGTTTGGTGAATAATGGGTTGTCATATACAATGGTTTGGTTTGGTTTAATAGTCAAATGGTTTAGAATGGTTTAACAATTATAAAGGCTATGTGACGGTTAAAAGCTGGACCTTAAAATTAAAAGCTCGCGTTCACACCTTAAAATTATAGTGGATTTGACCGAAATTTGTTGGAGATGCCTCAGAATGACGGTCCGCTACTCCGTGCAAGTCGGTGTAACCATATCTACATGTGGGCCCCACGTCCAAAGTCGGACCCTAAAACTAAAAGCTCGCGTTCACACCTTAAAATTTTAGCGAATTTGACCGAAATTTGTTGGAGATGCCTCAGAATAACGGTCCGCTACTCTGTGCAAGTCGGTGTAACCATATATGTGGGCCCCACGTCCAAAGTCGAACCCTAAAACTAAAAGCTCGCGTTCACACCTTAAAATTTTAGCGAATTTGACCGAAATTTGTTGGAGATGCCTCAGAATAACGGTCCGCTACTCTGTGCAAGTCGATGTAGCCATATATACATGTGGGCCCCACGTCCAAAGTCGGACCCTAAAACTAAAAGCTCGCGTTCACATCTTAAAATTTTAGCGGATTTGACCGAAATTTGTTGAAGGTGCCTTAGAATAACGGTCCGCTACTCCGTGCATGTTGGTGTAGCCATGTCTACATGTGGGCTCTACATCTAAAGTCGGACCCTAAAATTGAACTGATTTAGTTTCTTTTGGAGAAATGAGTCTAAATGGTTTGAATTGGTTTGGATGGAGAAACAAATGGATTGGTTTGGTTTGGTTTCTAATGTGTAGTATGGTTTCAACAGTTTGGTTGTTGTTTTGGTTTGGTTTTTGAACCATTAGCAGCCTTACATGCCAGACAAGATAGAGGCAAGCACCTGCCCCTGCCCCTGCCAATGCCAATCAGAGCGGTGAAGCAGTTTTCATCAGAAAACTATCGAACAGCTAGCCTTGTGCAGGCAAGATGAGGCAACAAGCCGCTTGGCTAGGGTGAAGGCTCCAGAGCAAATCCTCGTTTTATGATCGCTGCGCAGCAGAGTGGAAGTTACTAACACAGGGAGATGCTACAGGATTCCAATAGACTGAACAATGTTACTAATTTCCAGTCAATGACCGACACCTTCCGCTCGCACTGTTGCTCGACGCTCTCCCCCCACACTCAAACTTGGGGGATGCCGAAGAAGAACAAGGGATAAGGAGGCAAACTTCATTGTTCGTGAGGCTGGCATATAAGAAAGCTTTAAAAAAAGAAATATAGAACGCCATCTTTATGAGTTTATTCATGTGGTAACATGCTAAAAATCGATTGATTGGTCAACACAATCTGCTGCTTGCTGCTTCTTGATCCATCTAGTATATCATGCGGTAAGGACGGCAGACTCGGCGTCCGATATTTCTCCGCGTTCGGATCTCGCGCCGGCGTCTGCACCCGTACGGCGACGGCCCACCGTACGAGCTTCTCTCCTCCTCTTCCGGCACCGCCGCTCCTGCAGCGGCCTTGGAGCCGCCGCCGCCGCCGCGGCGTCGTCTGCCCGCAGCTCCAGGAGGACCCTGCCGCAGGACGCGCAGGACGCGAAGTCGCCCTCCTCCCGGAGGCGGCGGAGCGCGCCGCAGTGGGCGCACCAGCACAGCGCCGAGGATGCCATCGCCGCCGCCACCGACACGACGCCGGAGGAACGCGTCAACGACTCACGGGGAGGGAATTATGCAGCGGGAGGCCTACATCTTTGGTGGAAGGCTTCCGGGCGCTTGGCTCGGGATCGGGCGAGCTCAGCTTCGTTACCGCATCATGCTTGCTTTTCGGGGGATATGGAATGTGCCTCCCCGATTTCGTGTTCCCTTGTATATGTATGGTGCGCGGGCGAGTCGGTTTGGAGGCGGTTCCGGAACCGAGTCAAGCTAGGAAACTTGGCGGTCAAGGTTGCCGGTTCCTCGGCGGTCAAGGTTTCTCTGTTTCTTTAATCCGTCACACGGACACGGAGCATACTCCGACTCAACCGAAGATCCATGATGATGTTTTCATATGGTGAAATAAAGAATCAAAAAGAGACTGACGACTACGAGACGTCACGTGCATGTCCAGGCCATCATCCAAAACTGTCAACTATAATCCTATGCTCAGCAATTGGCAAATATCGACGACTACACAGTTCGCACTACGAACATGTCCTCCAGAAAGACGTTTCTGATCAAAAATATCGTATGCACAAATACGAAGTCTATAAGTAGTTGCTACTGCCAGTACAATAACAATAATAAATAGATTCAAAAGTGGCCATCTACTTTCGACGTCCACAACCAAAAAGGGGAGGAACTCAACGCTAAGGTTCATGCCCGCTCCAGTTCAAATTTACAACAAATGAGTACACCCGTATTTAACTCTTGCTGAGTATAGCAAGAACCTTAGGCTCTTCAAGCATGGGTCCGCGCAATTTATCGCCATTTTACACGATACATTAGAGTTACCTCCTGTTCTCCAGAAGAGGCTCCACAAGGTTGACTTGTTTTGATGGGTTTGATTCACCTTCAGTAGGTTTCTTCAGAATTCCAGTAGGCTGCTGTCCTTGGCGAGTCTGCGCTCCCTGAAGGGACTGCAAAATCAACAAGTTTACTATGTTAGTTAACTCATTATAAGTTACAATTTAAGGTAATTCTGGAATAGTGATGAAAAGTTCACAATAGGAACACAACGAAACGCCACTAGTAACTAAAAGAAGGGAAAAACATATCCAGCTATCAATACAAAGGGGGAAGTAACCTTGCCAAAAAA
>CM014272.1:55463257-55489139 GCA_004135705.1 Alloteropsis semialata
AAAAACATAAACAAAAAGAGTATACAAAGATACTGTTATAGAATATGCAATCAGGTCATCTTTTACTAAACACTACAAAAATACTATATTAAGGTATGCAGTAAATAAGAGTACAGCCACTCTGATTTAGTCACTTTGATATTCAATCTCCAACAAGGTCCCTGCATCATGTCTAAATCTGCATTGAATTGCCTGTGCTGAATTGTATAATAATTAAATGCAGATTTTGCATGACAGGAACTTAGCATGTTCACATTTTTTATATGTAGAAGGGCAACTTATCACAAGTTGTTTTAGTAAAAGAAGCTTGATACCTACTACATGGAAGGAGATATCAAGCTTCTATATCAGACAAGTCTAGGATAATACAAAGTGTCAAGATAGAACTTCGAGTTACACATGTACTGAGGGCCAGTATGTAGGATACTATCACTAGCCACAATCTTCATAAATGGCAGTTCATGAGACAGGCTAATAAGCCTGACAGACGGTAGTAAAAGAAAATGTCACATACATATATTGGAAAAAAGTGAGAAGTGAGGACTAGTGTGCACTTTTTGAGGACTATAACATGACGACATGGGGTAAGGTTACAAGTTAAAATAAATACTTCGCTGATCATGTGCATTAATTAAATTTGCAAAATATGAAACAGCCTGTAGAATGCTCACTGTTCTACAAAAAATATTATACTTTTTACTGCTCCTATAAAACGATCATGATCCTTTTCGAACCAGGATCAATAAATCGCTACTTAGTTACTTACCAACAGAAACAGGCAAGAAACAAGAATACATATGACAAATACTAAAACTAGCTTTAGCTATGAGGCCTAATAGGTCATCAAATATTTCCCATGCAAGTTGCTGGGGTCTTCAAGGACAGTGGAACCATATATCGCCCTGTAATCAAGTTCATCGGCTATTGCCATAGAACTGAAAGAAAAGATTACTCTGAAGTGAAAGCTTCATCACAATGTAATTCACGGGATTCAAAATATATACCACATCAGAAGCGCACTGAATTGCAGTACAGTAGGAACATAGAATTGAATCATATGATTTTGTTGAATTACCTTCCCAATAGGGTAAGCAATTGGATAACAGATGACCATGAGGATGCGTACGAGCCATACAAAGTTAGCACCCACTGCTAGACCATATCTGGTACAGATTGCTTGTGGTATAACCTGGTGCCAGAACACTACACGGTCAACCAGACTATCCAATGAGCAAATAGTTTATTTTGGGCATCAGAAGAATACCTCTCCAAAGGCAAGAACAAACGTCACTGACAATATTACAGCAACAACAGGATGGAAAATCCTGTCAAGAAATATAGGAAGTGCCTGCAGTGGTCACAACGAGGTAAATGAAAGAGTCAACTGGTTGAAGATATTAAAGAAAATAATATGCAACCTATGCCATATCTATCAACAACTTAACAATTTCGAATTAAGGTGGATGGTTACAGAAAGGAATAAAGGGTACATAAGTGTCAACTAAGTCAAAGAACACTCTCCTACGATAAGTGTGATATTAGGTTTAGGATGAACGAAATAATACTGATTGTAGCTGCGATGCTGTTGGATTAACACCAACTTCCCATGCTGCAGTTGGATGATGAAAGAAACTAATAGTACACATGCATGACCAATGGAAGAAAGAATTACATGGTGCATGCAGTAAATGCTACACTCAAACTTATCTAAGCTTCATTAATTCCAAGTTTCCAACATGTAAGATAACCATAAAATGGATTGCAGGAAAATGTTGTATGATATGGTGAAAAAAAGTTGAACAGATAGAGGCAACTTCAGAACAGTCCCTCTCTCTCTTTCAATAGTTAATTGTGAGTTAAAAATTCAAAGTGTTGATGCCTGAATAATCCATTAGAACCTTCAAACTTAAAGTTCTGATATTTCTGTACATTCATTTGGCAAAAATTCAACTGTGGAGTACAAAATAGTGTGATAACTGATAAGATCCCAATCCAAATACTCTACCTCCATGGCAACAGCGTTACACAACAGCAGGGTGACAAGAAGCTGGTGCTGCTTTTGAACAACTGGAAGGATGGCAGCTGCAGCAAACAAATCAAGTAAATAAACAACACATGCGAACAGCTGAGCCATGAATCAAAGGGAAAATTTAGTAATACTGCTGGGTTTCAAAAGGGGAAGGACAATAGAAGGTTGGTAACTAAAAGGGCATCTAGAAGAGGCAATGTGTAGCTGGTCAAAGTGACTAAGCAATTATAGCCACATTTAAACTGAAAGTTGCCTCCAGACGCATTAGATGAAATGATGAAGATGAGAGGCCTAGATATCATCTTTGGTGACTAGGGCAAACAAAAATATCAAAAGTTACTGAATACATTATGAAAAGCTATAGCAGACCACTACCCCGATAAACAAACCAGGCAGATCCAGGAAGCTCCAGTGCAGACACTTTTTATGCTTGTCCATTGCATACTACTTCCTATTCCCAGTTGCCTGATGTATCATTTCAAATATCACCAGAAAGAGGTGAATCGATAAAGACAAACCACATTGACACTGCATTTTCTTATTCCCTGATTTCTTTAGTAGCTTTTTTGTCTGTTCTACTTTCCTTTCAAAAAGGTTTATATAAGTAATATGACAGCATTAGCATCCCATCTTATCCTCACTGCCATCAACGCTACAACCTAGCAGCCTTACGATCGGGGCCAGAAAAATTCAGCACAAGACAACAAAGACATTCTAATGTTCAAAAGTGCAGAGAAACTTGGCTATTCTGTATGGTGCCCTCATCCCCATTCCCCATTGTATCACGGCAAAAACACTGTGATCCGACTACCAAAGGACACAAAACCCGCTCCTGAAAACAAGAATCAGATTGAGAAGAACGAGGCAAACAGGGGGAAATGGTAGGGTTTCGGATCGGACCAGCCTGCTCCTTCTCGGCGTCCGTGCCGCTGCGCTGGAGGATCTCCAGCTCGACGAGGCCGAGCGACATGAGCCCCAGGGTGAGCCCGGACATGATCCCCGCGAAGAGCACGAGGAAGCAGGAGATGCCGGCGTACGCCCACCACTCCAGCGACCCGAAGGGCGTGTCCTCCCCCTGCACGATCAGGGACATCGCGCCAACCCCCGCCGCCGCGGCCACGCTCGACGCGGGCCGCGCCGTCGCCGCCACCACCCGCACCGCCGCCGCCAGGCTCACCGCCCGCGCCCTCCCCGCTGCCGCCGCCATCGCCTCCCCCCGCGCCCGCGACGATGAGTCAGAGTCAGAGCCCGCCCCCGCACGGACCCGATGCGTGGGCACCGTATAAGCAGCAGGTCCAGGAGACGGGGGCTAGCGAGGAAGAGGACAAGATGGGCGCGGCGTGGAGGCCGTGGGATGCGGCCTCGGCCAGACCCGGGAGCTGCCGGCCAGATCGGACGGACGGGGGCGCGCCACGTGGGCGCGGCGGTGGGCCACCAGGCCCGTCCCACGGCTCCAGCCGTGCAACCGGACGAGAGGACACGGCGACACGTCGTGGCCGTTCGGGGAGTTCGGAGGCCGTCGGGGTCGCCCGGGGGCCGGGGCGAGCCCTCGTGCTCGCAGTTGCACATTTGTGCCCGAGTTTTCGAAATGGCATGGAAAAAAGAAGGCTTTATGGTGGCTTAGATTGATAACGATGACGTGATTGCGACACCGCCTTGCTAATTCCGTTAGCTGTCTTCCGTGATGGAAATGTTGACTTAAAATTGCCTATATTTGTACGAGCAAAGTGACGCAGCCATCAGTTGCATTGCACCAAGTTTTTCCTGCTTACAGAAGAAATGGTTCCCGAGATGTAGCATTTCATACCCCCTAACTAACAAAACAAAAGAAAAAAAAGTCCAATCTAGAAGGAACTAGGTGGTTTTTCATTAAGAATAAGCTCCTAACTAATAAAAAAATTGTGGTCTTTAAGCTTTGTTGTTGCAAACAAAACTCTTAGTAATGTGTGTACGCATATTGCATCAATGTGCTAGCACGGATTTGCAAGCTCTCGTCTTGAAACAGTTTCGGAATCAGCTCATTTTAATTTTAGCTTTCAGACAAGTCACACATCTACGTGACGTGGCTATCAAACAAACATCACAAAAAAGGGAATGTGATAAGCCTATTGTCTTATTTGTGCCGTATTATGACAATGACGGATTTCCAAACTAGCTATTCTACTGTTTCTTTTTAAAATTTGGACAAAAAATTGATCTGGCTTTTGTCGAGTACCACTAATCTTGTAAATCGTAGAATCGCGTTCAAAATGGGTTTATATTGCCGAGTGATGCTGACGCTGATAATTTATATTTTAACTTCCTCATGCTTTGGGGAGCCATAAGAAATTACGAATAGGAAAGGTACGTTACCATTAAAAAGTATCATGGCAGTTTTCACCTACACAAGAAACTTCTCCATAGGATACTGGTAACGTGAATGCAGAATGGACACAAAGAGTGCCCGATGTGTTACTAACACTCTCTATGCCAATCATTAGAAAGCTTAGGTGCTTCAAAACGGATTCTTTTCCTTTCGATGAAAGCAGCTTTATTAAATGATTAAAAGAGTTCTCATGCTTATGGAATTTCTGTGTGTTCTCTCTTTGGGATGGCTCGTAGGCACATCTAAGACTCTAATATAGGCACATCAGCTAGCTATAACAAATGGAACATGTGACTATTAATCCTAAGTTTAAGAGCTAGTCTACGACATAAAATGAGACAATTATACATGGTCCATGTCCGACCATATGTTCCTCGTTCCAAAAAATAATTTCCACAATAACAAACAAATACGCTAGAATTTATGGATATTGTAAATGTTAATATTTTACTATAAACTTACTCAAAGTTACATAAGTTCGATTTAGAACAAAACTAAAGTAACAATAATTTTAAAGGAACGGAGTATACAAGTGTAAAACATTCGAGATTTTCGTAACTATTGTGTTATTCACTTCACTGAGGACTGGCTTAGTTATTTCTTTTACAGCAATTGGCTCATCATTCGTTACTCCCTCCGTCCCCTAAAAAACCGATATAAATTTCTTCTAAATAAAATATTTCTAAGTTTGACCAAATATATATACTAAAGCACAAACATTTATGGTGTCAAATAAACGTCAATAGGCTCATCGCAAAATATATTTATATAATTGTCGAGGTTGTACTCGTCAGATATTCGTCAGATTGATCACGGTGATGAATAGGAAGACACGGGATTTTTATACTGGTTCGGGCCCTCGAGATCGAGTAATAACCCTACGTCCAGTTGCTGCTTGTATTATTTCGTCGAGTACAGATTACAATGCGTAACAAGTACCCTCGGGTGGATTGTCTAAGATTGCAAATCAATGGACATACCCTCTACGTACAGGACCCCCGCTATTTATATCCAGGGAGACGTGCCTTACAAGACAAAACAGACCTAAACCTAGTAGGATTCTAACTGTCTTCGGGCTTTCCTTCTGCGATCTGGCCATCGTGTCTTGTCCGGAGTCTTGGTAGTCTTGGAGTCGGTAGTCGGTAATCCTCGTGATCGAGTACCCTGGTATTATGGCCTCAACAGTAGCCCCCGAGCTTATCTTGCTCAGAAAAGGTTGATTGTTCAATAGTCTTCGGGTCTTTTTGCTCTTCGGGTGATTTCTGGATATGTTAATACCTCGTCAATCACTTTTGTATGAGAGCCAGAAAAGTTCCCGAACTCTTGAATGTAGAAACCTGCATCTGAATGATAAGGTCAAAGTAAAATATCAGCCATAATAATAAAATAGAACTGTTCCGTCTTGGAAAGTGAAACGCCCCAGGATTGATGTAACTGCTGCCCAGTGCATAAAACCCACTCCGCACGTCTCCCGGGACTTTAGCAGCGCACGCGATACGGCTCTGCTCTGGCTCCTCGATTCTCGCGCGAAGCGTCGCACCCCTGAGTCTTTAAATATCAGATCTCCTGGATTGACGTGTACTTGAAACTTCCATCCTAAGTCTTCTTCCTCCACTCGCCATGGGAAAGAAAAAGCTTAGCAGCAGGTTCAAGCTTCCTCGTCTCCTTTTCGGAGACTCCCCTCGCAGCTCCGGCGAACAACCGTCCGACAAGCCGGAGGACCCGCCGGCGACGACACCACCCACCGCTCCTCCTCAGGCTCCGCTCCTAGCTCTCCCCTGGTATGGGGATGATGGAGTCGAGGTCGAGCCACCAGAGGAGGAGGCTCCGGTGATGGCACCGCCATCTCCCGAGGCTGCTCCGTCAAGCATTGCCGCCGGGAAACGCCCTGCGTCTTCCTCCCCAGCCCCGGCATCTCCTGTCTCCCTCTCCTCCGACGACGAGCCAGAGCAAGGAGGGAGCGGAATCCGGCTGAAGCCAGAGGCGGCGCACGCAGGCGCATCTTCGTCTTCTGCTCCGATGGACACCAGCGGCGACGAGGAATTCGCCCGGCGCCTCTTCGTCTCCCTGAACCGCGACCTGATCGGGATCCCTGGAGACGGAGCGCTCGTGGATCTCGTCAGCGACTCTGAAGAAGAGAACGCGGTAGATGATGATCCACCGGCGAGCACACCGTCGCCCTGATCAGAATGGTTGTCAATCATCAACCCAAGATCAGGGCGCTTTAGTATTTTGATTTCAAGATAGTTATCAATCCATTGTGAAATGTTCCCTCTTTTGGATTTAATGAAGAAATTTCACTTGATGGATGTAACTTAAATCCCTTGAGTTCTGGAATTTTATCCGTGTTAATCTGTTCACGAAATTGCTCATCCAGAAACAAAATTCCCGAACGAAAAATTTCTTCCGACCAGACTAACTATCTTCAGTGTGTTCGGGAAATTTGACCCTGATCAAACATGATCGGGGCATTTCCTTGATTCACACCGACCGGTTGGTCATTTAAAACTGATAACTTACCAGATAAGCTAACAGCCCTAAATGCATTGGATTGGACTTGCGTGCCGTAGAAAAAGGAAAGAATCTTTTTGACCCAACAGTCACTGCGGATTGCGCGGCTCAAGGGCAGGTTTTTCGGGGTTCGTGCTCCCTTGCAGAACCATAAAGCCCCCAAGCGCGGCCGCTTGAGATCTATTTGGGCCTTCGTCTTCCTCGTTCGCATCCACAAAACATTCACCATTTTCAACCGCTTTCTTCCCTCGTCCACCTGCTCCTCCAACCCTGCTAGCTTCCAATCGCCATGGCGTCCACGCACCAATCATCTTCTGGCACTGAGTCCACAGGGGACCAGATCAGCACCGCCGCCGGACGAGAACTCCGCAGTGGGAACACGATCCCCACCTCGGATGAGTACTGGTACAAATCAACCACGACGGCCAAGCAACTGCAGAAACTGGAGGACCTTGGACTACTCCCTGACACTGCACTTTTCCCTCGCCGCCATACCAAAGGTCAGACGTATCCAACACCCAACACTCTCGAGATGGTGGTGTTCTTGGAGTTCTTCCATTGTGGATTCGGGGTTTTTCCTTCTGATTTCTTCCACAGCGTCTGCGAGCATTACCAGATAGAGCTTGTGCACCTAAAGCCCGGCGCTTTGACAATGCTTAGCGTCTTTGCCTTTCTGTGCGAAGCCTGGTTAGGGATTGAGCCTTCACTGTTGCTGTGGAGATATTTTTATAGCCCTTCATACTACAAGAACCAAGTGATGCTCAGGTCCATCGGTTTTTCCTTGAGAAATCGGGAAATGTACATCCCCTTCCCAGTTAAGGATTGCTGGAAAGGATATGAACATCATTGGTTTTACATCACCCTTCCCCAAACCTCATTGGCAAAAGGGAAGTATCTGATGCCCTATCTCAAGGATGAGGCCAAAGCCGTGCCAAGAATCACCCCGGAGATGAAAAAGCACATTGATCGGATCTTGGAACTCCGCAATGCTGGTCTGACGGCGGTTCATGTAGCAGAAATTTTCATTAGATGGAGATTCATTCCACTTATGACTCGCGACCGCTACGCTTAGACATTTAGGGGCTACAACGACCCGAACAGAATGAAACCCGATGGTGAGCGTTGGTTTTTCTGTTCGATTGTTTTTCCGTTCGATTGTTTTTCCGAGTTCGTTCGGTCATTTGAATTCATGACTCTTAACTAGCAGTTGTCCCAGAGACAGAAGTGGCCATGCGCCTGAAGAAGATGTTCGGGGCTGATCTCCCGGACTGGGAAAACGTCCCAGCATCTTACAGCGCTGACAACCCTCCTCCAGAGGTAAACTGTTATTCAGAAAAAACTCTTTCTTGTTTAATAGTGACATGATACACCTCTTTCATCTCGACCAGGCCCCAGCTATTGTTGATGCTCCTGCCCAGAGCGGTGCCATCAATGTTGAAGAAGAGGGGGATCAGCCCGTTGATCAAGGCACCAGGGCCCCGACCAACGAACAACCTGAATCATCACCTGGTTTGGAGAAAGAGGTCCCGAGCAGCCCCCAGGCGATTATCCCCCGAACCCGGAAACGCTCTCGCAGTGTGGAGGGGACAGTTCTAGATTCGGGAGTCTTTGGATCGCCTGGGTCCGCCGATCTGCAGCCCAGTCGTGATCAGCCTCGTCCTGTTGCCCAGGTATTGAGCATGATCGTATTCGGGCGTTTATTCGCAGCTTTTGATCGCATAACCAAAGCTAAACATGATCGGGAAATTTCTCAACAGGAAAACCGTCCGACCAGACAATCATCAAAGCTTATTCCTGGTGCCAAGAGATTTAAAGTCAAAATCCCGACGGCCGAGTAAGAGCTTTGACAACCTTTGATTATGTATGAGCATTTTTCTTAAATGCTGTTTTTACCGTATTTGAATGTTCGGGAATTCAGGCATCCCGATCCCACGTCTTCTCCTCCTGTCAAACCATCTGCCAGAGAGAAAACTCCCGAGCCAGACTCGACAGCACAACTTGACCGCTCAGAGAAGACTGCAGAGATCGTGGAATTCATCCCGACGCCCCTGGGCCCGATCATTAGCGCGCTCTCGACAGCTGAAGAGCAATGGCGTTCGTTAGACGCTCGTGCCTCTGCTGCAGAAGCGTCTGTGATCAGACTGGGAGCCCAGGTGACAGTTCTCCAGTCCGAGAAAGAAGGTACATGCTTTAAATCTCATGCCTTGCTTATTGAGTCTTTATCTTCGAACCTTTGTTCACATGCTGCCTTTGACCCTGTAGCTGACTCCAAGAGCATTGAGGTGCTCAAAGAGAAAAACTCGGATCTGGAAGGAAGACTGGCTGATCTGACCGCGCGTCTTGAAGCATCAGAGAAGCGCAGTTCGTCCTTGGAATCCAGGCTGATGGAAGGTGCCTGCGTTGCTGCAACTCACACCATCGGGGCTTTGAAAAGCCTCCCTGATCTGGACGTTTCTCTGCTCTCAAAAGGCTTCAAGTGCTCGGAGTCAGAAGCTGAGGTAATGTTTAATAGCTTTACCCCACTGGTGGAATCGTTTGTCAGAAAACTTGATCTTCATCTGAGTGATTCGGAGGAATCACCCTGAACACTATGCAAAATTCATGTAATAGGGCAAAACTTTAACAGTTTAGAATGCGGTTACATTTTGCTAAACATATGCTTGCATGTTTTTGCGTAAATCTTAGAGCTGATCGGTATTTTCATGGATCTTTTTAACTGATAGCTTTGTCATAGCCAAAAAGTCCCGTTACCATAAGCTATTCTGGAATTGTTTAGTTGCTGAGACACGGGCGGCCTTCTGAACTGTGTAATTCCTTGTAGTCATGGTGTTCGGTAATTTTAGCGTAGCCTAGCTTTCTTGAATTAAAAAGCCCGTTTCTTGCATGGTAGTAGTACCGTAGTAGCCTCCGGGCTCTTTTACAGCCATGCTGGCATGCTGAAAAAGAGTCTAGAAGTACAAACTGCAAGAAACTTCCCGATCAAATGGGGAGCCCCCGAGCATAGAGCTCGGGACGCATAGAATAGGTCTGAAAAGAAAATTTTCAGCATGGTAGTCCCCGGCTCTTTGTTAGTGTATGCAATATGATAACAAAGAGTAGAAACAGAATAGAAAATAAAAAACCCAGCCCCCGAGCATAAAAGCGAGGGTGAGTAGAGTATATAGAACTTATCTTTTTTTTGTTGTTGGCGCTGTAGGTGACGCAGACGACGGTTTATACCTGCCAAACCTGATGGTTGGTCTAGAACTGAGCACGATCTTCATTGTTTAGGCGTAGAACCTGCGTAGTTGATCCATATTCCACGTGTTTGGCAGTACGTCCCCATCTATCTCTGCGATCCTATAGGCTCCTGGTCAGGCGATATCTACTACAATGTACGGTCCTTGCCATGGAGAGGACAATTTAGTTTTGTCCTTGGTGCGTTGATCAGTTTGAGCACCATGTCCCCAATGCATAGGCTTCGTTGTCGAACATTAGCATCGTAGTACTGTCGCAATTTTTACTGATACTGGGCTACTCTAAAAGCAGCTGCGTCACGAGCTTCCTCCAGGAGGATTAGCTCATCAGTGCGTCTGTCAGGCTCTTCAGTTTCTGAAAACATTGCCACGCGAGGGGCTTGTAGTCGGATGTCGGATGGTAGAATCGCCTCTGCTCCATACACCAAGAAGAAAGGTGTTTCGCCTGTTGCCCGATTCATAGTGGTCCTCATTGACCAGAGTACTGTTGGGACCTCATGAATCCAGCGCTTGTCGTAAGCTTGCAACCTGTTAAAAATCCTCTTCTTGATGCCCTGGAGCACGATGCCATTAGCACGTTCTACTTGCCCGTTTGTCTTCGGGTGGTTTACCGATGACCGATCATGCCTGATCCCGTGGTCGTAGCTGAAATCGTAAAACTTTTTACTTTTAAACTGTGTCCATTATCAGAGATTATCCTGTTCGGGACACCGAATCGTACGACAATACTCCGTAGGAATTTAACAGCTGCCTCTTTTGTGATTTTCTGAACGGGCTCAGCTTCAACCCATTTTGTAAATGTGTCAATGCCAACGAACAGAAATCTGTATCCCCCGACAGCCCTTGGAAAGGGTCCGAGGATGTCTATACCCCAAGTGGCAAAGGGCCATGACAAGGGTATAGTATTTAAAGCTTGCGCAGGTTTAGTTTGTTTCCGTGCGAAGAATTGACATGCCTCACACTTTTTTACTAAATCGCTTGCGTCTTGAAGAGCTGTAGGCCAGTAGAAGCTCTGTCGGAATGCTTTCCCTGTTAGATATCGGGGAGAAGCATGTGATCCACAGATTCCTCCGTGAATGTCGTGGAGCAAACTAATGCCCTCGGTCCGTGTGATGCATTTGAGGAGCATTCCATTGCGGGTTAGCTTGTATAATCGCCCGTCGACCAATTGATAGTTCTTGGCCTTACGATGGATTTTCTCCAATGTAGCATCATCGTCCGGAATAGCTTGGTTTGTGAGGTACGCCCGGATTGGATCCATCCAGTTCTCCTCGTTTCCAACTAGAGCGGCAGCTCGGGCCGTACCGACCAACATAGACTCCTTGACGGATTCGTTGGTTGTAGAAACTGATCCCTTGGCGGGTTCAATTTTTAGGTTCGGTAATGAAACCGACACAGATGGTTTAGTAAGAACTTCAAGTAACACGTTACCTGGGAGCCGTGTGCGCTCTGCAGCTGCCTTTGCCAGCTTATCTGCGTCGCCATTGAATTCCCTCTTCACGTGCTGTACTTCAAGCCCATCAAATTTGCTCTCCATCCGCCTATATGCTTCCAAGTATTTAGCCATGACCTCGCTCCGCGCACTGTACTCTTTCATGACTTGCTTTGCAGCTAACTCGGAATCCCCTTTCACGAGCAGCCTTCTGACACCAAGAGACGCAGCTATGCGGAGACCTGTCAACAGCCCTTCGTACTCGGCAACATTGTTAGTAGGAGTTGGATCAACAAAATTGATTTGTAAAGCGTACCTAATGATGTCATTGTGTGGTGAAATCAGGACTACCCCAGCCCCCGCGCCTGCTCTGCAAAATGCTCCGTCATAGAACATTGTCCAGTGTTCGGGATTTTGGGCAGCTTCTTCAGGTTCGGGGTTAGTCCATTCTGCGATGAAGTCTGCCAGAGCCTGCAATTTGATGGCAGTTCTGGGTATGAATTCAACGTCGTAAGCCCCCAGCTCCACAGACCATTGTGCGATCCTACCCACGGCATCTCGATTATGTAAAATGTTGCCTAGGGGGTAAGTTGACACAACCTTGATTTTGTGGCTCAGAAAATAATGCTTGAGCTTCCTGGAAGTCATTAGTACAGCATATAATAATTTCTGAATCTGAGGGTACCTCGTTTTGGCATCATGCAGCACCTCGCTTACGAAGTAAACGGGATGTTGTGTTGTAGACTTTTCTGTTGGTCTCTCGACCACCAAAACAGTGCTAACAACAGTTGGTGTCGCTGCTACGTATAACAGCATCTCTTCTTGTGGCTTTGGCGGGACCAGTACGGGCATTTTCCGCAGGTACTGTTTGAACGCCTGGAACGCCTCTTCTGCTTCGGCCGACCACTCAAAACGATCAGTTTTACGTAACAATTTGTAAAATGGCATACCTCGTTCGCCTGACTTGGACACGAATCGACTTAGGGACGCCATCATTCCTGCCAACTTCTGGACTTCGTGGCGGCTGCGTGGAGACTTCATGTCGTCGAGTGCCTTGATCTTGTGCGGATTTGCCTCTATACCTCGTTGGGAAACAAGGTAACCAAGGAGCTTACCCGATGATACACCAAAGGTGCATTTGGCGGGGTTGAGCATCATCCTGTTTTTACGCAAGTTGTTGAATGTTTCGGTTAAATCAGCGATTAAATCGCCCTTTAACTTACTTTTCACAACAATGTCATCTATGTATGCCTCCACATTACGGCCGATTTAGCCTTCAAGAACAATGTGAACACATTTCTGATAAGTGCAACCTGCGTTTTTCAGACCAAAAGGCATCTTTATATAGCAATAAACACCGAAGGGAGTTACAAATGCAGTTTTCTCCTCATCGTCAATGCACATACTGATTTGGTGATACCCCGAGTAGGCATCTAGAAAACAAAGCAATTCGCATCCAGAGGTTGAATCTACAATTTGATCTATCCTAGGTAATGGGTACTCATCCTTCGGGCAAGCTTTATTCAGATCCGTGTAGTCCACGCACATCCTCCACGTTCCGTTGGGCTTCTTGACCATGACTGGGTTCGCCAGCCACTCCGGGAAAGGGACCTCTCGAACGAAGCCGGCTTTGAGTAGTCGGTTGATTTCTTCGTTAATGGCGTCTCGCTTCTCCAGGGTATATCTCCTTTGCTTTTGCTTGACTGGTCGGACGCCAGTTCGTATGCCAAGCTTGTGCTCGATTACCTCCCTAGGGATCCCGGGCATGTCAGATGGTTCCCAAGCGAACACATCTGCATTTGCCCGGAGGAAAGCAATGAGCTCGAGTTCCTATTTGTCACCCAGGCCAAGGCCCACCTGGGTGGTCTTGGTCGGGTCTGCCTCATCAAGGATTACTGCCTTCGTGCCCGGCTCGGTGCGCCTGGCAGGCGGCTCGATTGGTGAGGCGTTGGCCGTCGACTCGCCAGCTGCTTGTGGCGGCGTCCCCCTGAGTGGGGTCTGATCCACCACAAGCTGCCCTTCAGCGGCACGGTTGTCAGCTCCCTGTCTCCCGACGAGCTCCTGTTCCCCGATGAGCTCCTGTTCGGGAACTTCTTTCCCCTTGGCCCTTGGTCGGTTCTCAGCTGCTCGGGAGGTTTCAGCCAATGCACCCTTGGCGGCAGCCTTTGGCTGGCTCTTTGTCTTTTTCTTGGCAGGTTCGGCAGCCTTGGCTGGTTCCTGCTCGCCACCCTTGATCATGTCTAGGGTCTTCATGTCGCACTGGACCGCGCCCTTGCGATCGCCACAGACGGTGATCGGACCCAACGGCCCCGGGACCTTGATCATGGAATATGCAAAGTGAGCGACCGCCATGAATTTCTTCAGGAACGGTCGGCCCAAGATGCAGTTATAGGCCGACGTGATGTCAGCCACCTCGAAGGTGAGGAACTCTGATCGGATGTTTTTGCCCTCTACGAGGGTCACCTGCAGATCGATCCTTCCCAAGGGAAAGGCTTGAATGCCTGGTATGACCCCATAGAAAGGTTTCTCCACGGGGGACAAGGACCTTCTTGGGATCCCAAGTTCATCAAAAGCGTTGACAAACAGGAGGTTGAGGGCGCTTCCACTGTCGATCAGGGTTCGCCCGATCTTGCGGGGCCCGATCCATGGCTTGATGCACAGTGGGAGTAGCGGCCCGTCGTAAAGCGTCTCGGGGTGATCCCTTTGATCGAATGTGATCGGGATTTCTGACCACCTCAAGAGTTGCTTGCAGGGCTCGGCGCTGTTTATCTGCCTCTCGACCATCTTGAGCTGGGACTTGGAGGTTCGGGTTGAACAGCCACCGAAAATTGTGGCGATCTCCAGGTCTTCGGGAAGATCTGGCTCATCATCACAATCCATGTAGTTTGCCGCGCGAGGGTTGTGAGCTGCCTGGTCACGTGGAGCCCCCTGCTTCTGGCTCTCCTCCTCCTGCTTCTGCTTCTTGTACACCGTACAGTCCACGAAGTGATGCTTCGTAGATCGGTGAATCGGGCAGTACATCGGGAGGTTCTCCGGTTTGCCTTGACGCCTGTACGGGGGCTTGTTGTCCACGGCCATGACTTTGTCACCCTCGGTCTTGCGCTTCTTGTTTTTGTGTTTATTTTTCTTCTTGCCTTCCCCGGCTGGCTGGCTTTGTTCGGGCTTTCCGTGAACCCGTGCTCGGGCGTCCGCCATCTTGGCAGTTTCTTCCAGGATCCCGTATAGCTCTGCCACCGTCTTCGGGTTTTTCTTGGCAAGTTCCTCCGCCGTTCGCTCGTCTTTGCAACCTTGGTTAAAGGCCACAATCACCCGATCATCCACCATGTCAGGGATGGTGTTACGGGTGTCGCTGAACCTGCGGATGTAGTCCCGGAGGGATTCTCCAGGCTTCTGCACGCAGTTGAGCAGATCTCCCTCATGTCCGGGGCGTTTATAGGTGCCTTGGAAATTGGCTTCAAACGTCTCCCGGAGATGAGTCCATGACTTGATGCTGGCCTCGGGCAGGTTCATGAGCCACGTACGGGCTGATCCCTGCAGAGCAGTCGGCAAGTAGTTGGCTTTGACATAGTCGTCACCCCCGGTGGCATCGATGATCGTGGAATATATCTGAATCCACTCGCGGGGGTTGGTTGTTCCGTCATACTTCTCGATGTTAGTAGGACGAAACTTTTCGGGTCACCTGACCTTGCGCAGGGCTGGGGAGTACGCAAGGCATCCCCCCGTGCCTGGTCGGGGGTCACGTGACGGCGAATCTTGATGGGACCGGTAGTAACCCTCACGTGCTCGGTAATCTCGATTGTAATTGAGAGTTTCCCGAGCGTCGCGAGTGCGATGATTGCGCTCGAGTTGTGGCCTCATGTCGCGCCCCTCGTGTGGGCGATAGTATGGTCGTCCATTAACAGATCGAGACCGAACCGGTTGTGGTTCACGTGGTCTGTTTGACGGAGCTGGTGGTACGGCAGCGGCGGCTTTGATGCGCTCTTTGGCCTTGTCCGCTGCTTCCCGAGCCTTCTTGGCTATGGTGGCCATCGGAGTCCCTTCGGCCATTGCTTCCATGGTCTCCAAGAGGGTTCGGATCTGCAGATTATCCTGTTCGACGGCCCGGAAATCGTTGTTGAGATCTCGGGGAGCCAATGAGGATGCAACCTGCTGTGTACGGGTTTTAGCCGTTTGAAGTGTCGGTGCGTTGCTCAAACGTGGAGGAGGCACGGGTCGACGCGAGCTAGATGACTCGGCAACGGCCTCTGTCCCGTTTGTGTTTAGCACATGGATGCGGCGGTCTTCGGATTGTTCTGTCCTATTGCTAGATCCACTGTAGTCGAGATCCAACTGCGCAGTGCGATCTGCAATGTCTTCAGGAGTTGGCTCCGTGAAGGTGGCGAAAACTTCCCGACCGGCGCATGTGAGATCGGGATCGTGGATCCCTGTCATCTTGAGCTCGTAGTCGCCTTGGTGCTCGAACACGAGATCTCCGAAGCGGATCTCCCGTGCAGGCACTAGATGGCGGTGAGCGTAGAGATCGGAAGCGGAAGTAGAGCTCCCGATTGCTTCCGACTTGACCGAACTGGGCACGTAGGGCATCGAGGAACTCGACGCGTCGGCGATCCAGACTCCGTTGATGATCGGCATGATCTTTCTTCACGCAAGGGCCCCTACCTGGCGCGCCTCTGTTGAGGTTGTACTCGTCAGATATTTGTCCGGCAGACACCCCACTTCGTGCGAAGATTGATCATGGTGATGAACAGGAAGACACGGGATTTTTATACTGGTTTGGGGCCTCGAGATCGAGTAATAACCCTACGTCCAGTTCCTGCTTGTATTATTTCGTCGAGTACAGATTACAATGCGTAACAAGTACCCTCGGGTGGATTGTCTAAGATTGCAAATCAATGGACATACCCTCTACGTACAGGACCCCCGCTATTTATATCCAGGGAGACGTGCCTTACAAGACAAAACAGACCTAAACCTAGTAGGACTCTAACTGTCTTCGGGCTTTCCTTCTGCGATCTGGCCATCGTGTCTTGTCCGGAGTCTTGGTAGTCTTGGAGTCGGTAGTCGGTAATCCTCGTGATCGAGTACCCTGGTATTATGGCCTCAACAATAATATTCCTATCTGGTGTTATAAATGCTGATATTTTTTCTATAAATTCGGTCGGCTTTAAAAAAAATTGACTTAAGACAAATCTAGAACGACTTGACTTCTGGGATGGAGAGAATAGCATTAAATCAAAGCTCTACTGCCTCAGGCTGAGGTGTTTAGTTTAAGAAAATTAGTTTTGCATTTTTGTTTAGTTTTGAAACGAAATAGATCAATCACCACCGTACCTCTGTCTCATATGCCACCATATGAGAGTTCGAGTCATCTTACAAAAATTCATCGGCCATTCGTGATAAATTCAGGGCCAAGAAAAATCACAGGTGAAAGAGGACACTGTTGACGATCAAAATTGGCATAAGACAGTCTGACAGAGAAAAACCGGTGAAACCGGATTCAAGAACCGGTGGAACTGGTTTGGTTCCTGTTGCCCGTCTGACAGGGTAATCCGGTGGAACCGGATTTGAAACCGGTGGAACCGGTTTCCCCCGAGACCTAGTAGGGACGGATTTTTTTTGTAGATTCGAGTTGTAGTAGGACTTTCCTTGCAGGGCAAGACCTCCCCACCCTATAAATATGAAGGGCCACGGCCGATTGAGGGTTATCCAATCGATCAAACACTTAATACCTTTACTTTTTGTCATCCCCAAACCCTAGCTTTTCCAACCCTATTTTTCTGTTCGTGCTTCGTCTCTACGGCGTTGACGGCGTTCTGAGTGGCCTGCCGACCTCAGAGCAATCCTAGGCGCTCCTGCCCTGACGGGTCCCTCCCGGGCCGGCGATCTTAGGCTCACGCAGCAAGCCCTAGGAAACCGGTTTCACCACATTCCCAAACTGGTTTAACCGGTTTTGCTCGGCGTGCTGCTGGTGACTGATCCGTTGCGAATCTGCGTGAACTAGCGCAATTCTGTGTGTTGACCGTAAAAGGCGTCAACACAATTTTGGCGACTCCACTGGGGACTTTGGAGATCTTGGTTTTCATAATCGATCTATCAAACCCTAGCCAAATGGGATCTACTGCAGAATTGGACAAGGACAACATCACCGTGCCTTCCATGGAGGAGATCGGTGATGAGGAGCGTCAGGTATTTGAAGCAGCCCAAGAGTACTTTAAGAATCAATTCCTGATGGGGCTGAAGAAAGATCGCCACGTCAAGGTGATAAGGACTCATGAATTCATGATGCCGGCATTCACGATGAAAGATCAAAAGGTAGAAAAAATACCTCCGGTAACTATACACCCACCTGAAACTTGTACTTCCAATCCTGATGATAGGCTTAGTGCTGTGCTTTTATGTACTGATGAGGTAGTATGCACTCTTATAGACAGGATGGATAGAATTGAAAATGATAAGTTGGTAGATTTATCTTATTATTCACATAATATACCAACTATGCAATATGAGTATATGCATGCGAGTGTGTCGGCTACACCAGAAAAACACCTGAAAATCCATTGTATGGTATGCCGACTAATTTTTATCCAGGGCAAATGCCGCCAGCACATGTTTCGCCAGCCTCGGTGAAACCGGTGGCACCGGTTCTAGAAACCGGTGGAACCGGTTTCGTCGCCCCAGCTACGCAATAGTTAGTACCCCACCCTGCAGCTCCTCTTTCGGTAGTCCCTAACCGAAATACAGAGGTAGCTAATAGATCTGCTTATATTAAAACACGTGCTTATACATCACCCCTATACTTACTCAACCTGTCAACTCTAGTGGGATTCCTAATGATGTATATGACCAATATTTGTGGCAATGTCCTACTCGCATGCTTCATGTTGTTCAAGCTCAAAATACAGCCACAGTGCAATCTGATTTAGCTCGTTCTAATTTATATGCTGAATTATTTAAGTTAAAGGATGAGTCAGCTAGTATGATGCAGGATAAGCTTGGCATTGATATGGGTAATTCTAGATTATATCAAAAACCATACTCTGCTGATTTTGATGCTGTTTCTTATCCTAATAATTGGCGTGTTCCTGATTTTGTAAAATTTAATGGTGATGATAGTAAGACCACTTGGGAACACATTAGCCAATATACTGCTCAACTAGGAGAGGCTAGTTCAAGTGATGCTTTAAAAGTTCGCTTGTTCTCATTATTTTTAACTGGAACTGCTTTCTCTTAGTTTTTTTCATTAACTCCTGATTCAATTCATTCATAGAACCAATTAGAGAAAAAGTTTCATGATCATTTTTATAGTGGGAGTAGTCAACTAAAGTTGACAGATTTGACAACGGTTAAGCAACAAAGAGATAAATCTATTTTAGATTACTTTAAACGATTCAAAGAAACTAGAAACCGATGCTTTAATTTGTCGCTTTCTGAAAGGGATCTTGCAGATATTGCTTTTAATGGTTTGAGATCTTTTATTAAAGATAAATTAGAAGGCTTAGATCACTTTTCAGTTAATCAAGTACAAGTGAGAGCTTTAGCTACTGAAAACCAAATTAAAAATGATAAAGATACATATAAGACTCATCATTCCAATGTCCATGTTGTTACTTATAATTCTAATAGTTCGGATGATGAGGAAAATGTATATGCTGCTGAACTTGTTTGGCCTTCTAAGAATAAATCGTACACTTATCCATCTTTTAAACTAATTCAAAAGAATCGGCAAGAAGAAGTGCAATTTACTTTTGATGTTTCTAAATATGATCGTATTTTTGATGAATTATTAAATAATGGAATCATTAAGATGTCTCATACTATCCCTTCACCTGAAGAACTTAAAAGATGGACATATTACAAGTTGCATAATTTTTTTTCGCATGCTACTAATGATTGCAATGTTTTTCATTGACAGGTGCAATCGGCCTTGAATGAAGGACATTTGACACTACATGAGATGCAGGTCGACAAGGCACATTTCCCTGTTAACACCCTTGAGATGCAACTTCCTAAGGTTCTGGTTCGACCGCATCAAGTCGAATCAGTTAAAGGAAAAAATATTGTTGTGGGTGATGAGAAGCCTGAAAATTTGAAAGGGAAGTCAATTATCAGGGAAGTGGTGTGTGAGAAGACTCCCAATGGTAGAGAAACTTTTAAAATCACTGCAAGAGTCGCGGATCTCGGGGGGCAAGGATCATCAAAAGCACCGTTTGAGCCTGCTGCATAGGACAAACCAGTGCCACCGGTTTCAGGAACCGGTTCAACCGGTTTTGGTCAAGGACGCCCAAAAATGTTAAAACCCAAGCGTCCTGAGATTGAAACCTGGAAAGTCAATGTGGCCAAAGATCAGGATAAAATTGCAAAACCAAAGCCGACCTTTGACCAGTTGTTTTCCAAATATGCAAATCAAAGGCCAGTTGATGAGGATTGGCCAGCAAAAAAGAGAAAGAGGTCACCCATGCGTCAAGAAAAGCCAATTTCACCTTCAAGGGCGAATAATAGATAGAAAGGTGATATTGCTACCTTGTATCCCCAACAGAATCAATATCAAGCCATGCCATAGATGCCTTCGTATTACAATTCTCCATATCCGGCATGGGATTACAATGGGATGCATATGCCCTATTACCCCATGCAATATCCTCCTTTTCATCCAGAATGGGGTAATGACAGAGGGCCAGAGCATGAAAGGTTGGTGGATAACCGTTTAGCTTCTCGTCGATCAGGTTGGGACGTACCACCCAGAACCAGTGGAACCGGTTCTCAAAACCGGTGGAACTGGTTTCCTCAGAAGAGGCAACCATCTCCTCCCAAGCGGGTTTATCGACCTAAGAAGGTGGAGGAAGTTGTTCAGAAGATGGATGTCGAGCAGGAAAGGACTACTGCTGCGGATGTGATTCAGATTGGTGACATCAAGGTGATTCTGGAGGACGATGACAAGATGCCAATTGTGATTGGTGATGAGGCTAAGCCATCAGTCCAGAAAGATGTTGCCGCAGATCTTGGTGAGGGTAAGAAAGTTGAAATTGACAAGTCTAAATATTTCTTACCAAGATGGTGTCCTCCAGGGTTGACGCGCATGTAAAAGAGGAAGTTGCAACGACTCCACTTTCAAGAGCAGAAGGAGGAGGAGCTGGAGAAGCAGAGGGACGAACACTTCAACAAATACAGGCCTATGATCTCTCCAGGAAAGGGGTGAAAATTGAAGATCAATGAAATTCCAGGGACAAATCCGGTGGAACCGGATTTTAAACTGGTGGAACCGGTTTTGCCTGCTTCAGTGTCTGCTGCTGCGTCAGAACCGGTGGAACCGGTTTTAAATCCGGTGGCACCGGTTTTTGCTGATCCAGGGCCATCACGTGTTGCTTCTCAAATTTCTGTTACTTTTACATTTGATCAGAGATTGTCATCGGTTTCCCAGGATGTGGACGATGAACAGCTTGTCGATTATGATTCATCACCTGATCTATGAATGTTGATGCTAATATGGTGCACCTTTCTTCGGATTATTACGTCATTCCGGAGGAGGAGATGGCTCATCTATACTTTGGCCCAAAAGAAGCTATATTCAAAAGGCCAAAGGATTCTGAAAATGATCTAAAGGCGTTGTACATGAAGGGGTATATCAATGGGAAGCTAGTTTCGAGGATGCTTGTTGATACCGGGGCAACTGTCAATTTAATGCCTTATTCTATGTTCAAGAAGCTTGGTGTATTGGATGATGAGCTGATCAAGACCAACATGACTGCCAGTGGTGTGGGAGGAGGCGAGTTTATGAGTGCTAAGGGCGTTGCTTCTATGGAGCTCACCATTAGGAGCAAGACGTTGGCTACTGTTTTCTTCGTCGCCGAGGCCCAAGGTAATTTCAGTTTAATATTGGGTCGTGATTAGATTCATACAAATAGATGTGTACCTTCTAGTTTGCATCAATTTCTTATCCAATGGGTTGACGAAGATATTGAGGTTGTACATGGAGATACATCGGCTTGTGTTGCTATGGCTGATGGTTCTACCATGTCTATGCATGATCATGTCAAGTGTTTGACAGGCTTAGATATTTCTGATTATGATATGATCAGTTGTACTAGAGATGGCTTTGTGCCTGCTGTTCTAAAGCCAGTTGAGTATTAGCTAAACCATTTGTTGTGAATCAATGAATAGTTCAGAATGGTTGTAGCAGAGACTTGAGCACTATCAGGCACAAAAGAACGATATGTGTGAGGCCATTGAAGATTTTGATGATATGAGTAAATTGGGACAATGTTTTACGTCGGCTGATCTCTTAGAGGAGGTAGATATTAGCGATGGTTCTATATCTAGGCCGATGTTTGTAAATAAAAATTTGAAAGCTAATTATAAGCTGTTGAAAGAATATGTTGATTGTTTTGCATGGAACTATCAAGAGATGCCTGGTTTAATCCGCGAGTTAGTTGAGCATCGGCTGCCTATTAAACCTGGTTTTAGGCCTTTTAAACAAACTGCTAGGCGTTTCAATCCTAATATGTATGACCGGATTAAAGAAGAAATTAATCGGTTATTGGATGCAAATTTTATTAGACCTTGTCGTTATGCTGAATGGTTGTCAAATATTGTGCCAGTTGAGAAAAAAGGATTCTGGTAAGCTCAGAGTTTGCATTAATTGTAGAAATCTTAATAGAGCTACACCTAAAGATGAATATCCTATGCCTATAGCCGACATGCTTATTAATGATGCTTCTGGACATAAAGTTATTAGCTTTCTTGATGGTAATACTGGTTACAATCAAATATTCATGGCTCAAGAGGATATATCCAAAACGGCCTTTGTATGTCCAAGTTTTGTTGGTTTGTTTGAGTGGGTAGTCATGACCTTTGGTTTAAAAAATGCTGGTGTTACTTACCAAAAGGCTATGAATTTAATTTTTCATGATTTGCTTGGCTTGATCATAGAAGTTTTTATCGATGATATTGTTGTTAAATTGGCTGGTTTAAAACCTCATTTGGCTGATTTAAGACTTGCTTTTGAAAGAATGCGTCGATATGACTTGAAAATGAATCCACTCAAATGTGCATTTGGTGTATCGGCTGGAAAGTTTCTAGGCTTTCTTATTCATGAAAATGGCATAGAGATAGATCCTAAGAAAATTGGTATCATTAAAAAAATCAAAGCTCCTACATGCAAGAAAGATTTGCAGAAATTTTTAGGCAAGGTAAATTACATGAGGAGGTTTATTTATAACTTGTCTGGGAAGGTCAATGCTTTTGCTCCTATTCTTTGGTTAAAAGATGAAGCTGAATTTACTTGGGGGGCAAAATAGCAAGAAGCCTTTGAGAAAATTAATTATTACTTGTCTTTACCGCCGGTCATGAAAGCTCCTAGGAGAGGATTTCCATTTAAATTATAAGTGGCTGCTGAAAATCAAGTGATTGGAGCTGTTTTGACTCAAGAAACCGAAGGAAAGGAACACATTATTACCTATGCAAGTCGTCGATTATTGGATGCCGAAACAAGGTATATATTTATTGAAAAGTTTTGCTTATCACTATATTATGCTTGTACCAAGATGAGGCATTATTTATTATCTAATACTTGCATTGTGGCTTGTCAAACCGATATCATTAAATATATGTTGCATAAACCAATTTTAAGTGGTAGAATTGGTAAATGGGCTTATGCACTCATTGAATATGATTTGGCTTGTGAACCTTTGAAATCTATGAAAGGCCAAATTGTTGCTGATTTTATTGTTGAGCATATCATTAATGATAATGATTTAGATATCGGTTATATTACTTTTACCCCATGAAAATTGCATTTTGATGGATTAGTTTGTAAGAGCGGTTGTGGTATTGGAGTTGTTTTTATATCACCAAGTGGTGCTGAATTTGAGTCTCTTAACCGATTAGAAAATGATTGTACTAATAATCAAGCTGAATATGAAGCTTTATTGTTCAGGCTAGAAATTTTGCATAACATGGGGGTAAAAGATGTGGAAGCATTTGGTAATTCTCTGCTGGTGGTACATAAGTTAATAAGGTATACCAATGCTTTGATGGATTTTTAAATACATATCTTGATAAATGTTTAGATATGATTGCTCAATTTGATGAATTCTCTATATATCACATTTAAAGAGATGAGAATCCAAGGGCAAATGCTCTGGCTTAGCAAGCGTCTGGCTATGATGTTCAGTAAAGAAATTTTTATGAAAGAAAGCCGACACTTTGCATAGCCGAGTTCTCTGCCGGAAGGACCGGTTGCACCGAATTCAAAAACCCGTGAAACTGGTTTATCTGCTGACAGCAACGCTTCGGCCATTGAGCAATCCAAAATTAATAAGGACGAAGTAGTTGATTGGAGAATACCAATTATTGAACATTTGCAGAATCCTAGTCATAAAATTGACAGAAAAGTCCGACGGTGGGCATTTAAATTTACTCTAGATGATGGCGAATTGTATCGTCGGACAGCTGAGGATTTATTATTAAAATGTCTGGATTCTGATCAAACTAAAGTTGCAATGGGTGAGGTTCATGAAGGAATTTGTGGTACACATCAATCGGCTCCTAAGATGAAGTGGCTTTTGAGAAGAGCTTGTTTTTATTGGCCTAATATGATAGCTGATTGTTTTCGATATTACAAAGGTTGTGAAGAATGTCAAAGGTTTGGGAATATTCAAATGGTTCCAGCAGCATTATTGCATCCCATTATCAAACCTTGGCCTTTTCGAGGATGGGGATTGGACTTTGTTGGGCAGATTCATACTCCTTCATCAAAGGGACATCGCTTCATGTTAGTGGCTACTGATTATTTTACAAAGTGGACCGAAGCAGTACCTTTGAGGAATATGACACATCTGGAGGTAATTGAGTTTATTACTAAGCATATTATCCATAGATTTGGTATTCCACAAACTTTAACTACTGATCAAGATACTTCGTTTATATCCAAAGAAGTTTGTGAATTTGTTGAAGTTTGTGATTTTGTTGAAATGTATGGCATTAAGCTGCTCAATTCATCTCCATACTATGCTCAGGCTAATGGTCAAGCCGAGTCTAGTAATAAGATTTTGATTAAGCTTATTAAAAAGAAAATAGAGGAGAATCCTAGGAGGTGGCATGAGGTTTTATCTGAGGCTTTGTGGGCTCATCGTATATCTAGACATGGTGCTACTAAGGTTACTCCTTTTTGAGCTTGTGTATGGTCAAGAAGCTGTTTTGCCTATCGAGGTGAATTTGAGTGCTTATCGGTTGGCTAAGCAAAATGATCTTAATGCTGTTGACTATCATGACTTGATGATGGATAATATTGATGAGGTGACCAACAAGCGATTTAAGGCCTTGAAGGAAATTGAGAAGGACAAGATTCGGGTTGCTAAGGCTTACAACAAGAAGGTAAAACAAAAATCTTTTTAGGTTGGTGATCTGGTTTGGAAAACAAATCTGCCTATAGGATCAAAGAGCAACAAGTTTGATAAATGGTCTCCAAGTTGGGAAGGTCCATACAAGGTGATCAAGGTGACCTTCGGCAATTTTTATATGATGGAGACTTTGCAAGGTCAGCGGCTGCCAAGAGCTCTCAATGGGAGATATTTGAAGAAGTATTATCCGAGTATTTGGCAGGAAGCTTAATTTACATGGCTGATAGTTTTGAATATCGCCCTTAGAATAAAAAGGCCGATGGATTTGTTTAAACATTGCCCTTAGAAGTATTTTCTTGTGCTAAAATGTTTTCTGGTACGCAAGCTTTACCAAAAAACAGGGGGACATATGTTGGCAATCAAAATTGGCACAAGGCAGTCTGACAGAGAAAAACCGGTGGAGCCGGATTCAAGAACCGGTGGAACCAGTTTGGTTCCTGTTGCCCGTCTGACAGGGTAATCCGGTGGAACCGGATTTGAAACCGGTGGAACCGGTTTCCCCCGAGTCCTAGTAGGGTTGGACTCTTTTTGTAGATCCGAGTTGTAATAGGACTTTCCTTGCGGGGCAAGACCTCCCCACCCTATAAATATGAAGGGCCACGGCCGATTGAGGGTTATCCAATCGATCAAACACTTAATACCTTTACTTTTTGTCATCCCCAAACTCTAGTTTTTTCAACCTAATTTTCTGTTCGTGCTTCGTCTCTACGGCGTTGACGGCGTTCTGAGTGGGCTGCCAACCTCAGAGCAATTCTAGGCGCGCCTGGCCTGACGAGGTCTCTCCCGGGACGGCGATCTTAGGCTCACGCAGCAAGCCCGTGCTGCTGGTGACTGATCCGTTGCGGATCTGCGTGAGCTAGCGTAATTTTATGTGTTGACCGTAAAAGATGTCAAGAGACACAATATATTTGCCTT
>CM014272.1:55491285-55551836 GCA_004135705.1 Alloteropsis semialata
CCTGGCCAAGAAAGCCTCCGGCCGGGAACCCGTCCCGACCGGAATCTTCGCCAGTGACCAACAACGCCCTTCGATAAAGCTCCCCTGCCCTGAGCAGACCGGACCGCGCGACCCCGGTTCCGCGGAACGGGGCGCCCCGGACTCGGGGGCTGGCGAGACCGGGACCAAGGGCGCGGAAGGGTCGGGGGCCGGCGCCGAGCCGAACGACCAGGCTCTATCCGACCTGCTCGCCCTTGCGGTCGCAACGCTGACCGAGGCCCAGGGACCGAACCCCGGCACCACGGATTGGCGGCAACCATTCCTCGACTACTTGCTGCGGGAACAGCTTCCGACGGATAAGACCGAGGCCCGCCGAATCGCCCGGCGCGCCAAATCTTACGCCATCCTAGAGGGTGAGCTGTACCGACGCAGCCACACGGGAATCCTTCAACGGTGCATTCCTGCTGACCGGGGTGAGGAGCTGTTGAGGGACATCCACGAGGGCGTGTGTGGCCACCACGCCGCTCCTCGCAGCCTTGTCGGAAATGCGTTCCGGCAAGGATTCTACTGGCCGACGGCGGTGAGGGATGCCACTAAGATCGTGCGCACCTGCGAAGGGTGCCAGTTCTTCGCAAGGCAAACACACCTTCCTGCACAGGCTCTGCAGACGATCCCCATCACTTGGCCGTTTGCGGTCTAGGGATTGGACATGGTCGGGCCCCTCAAAAAGGCGCCCGGGGGCTTTGACCACTTGCTTGTCGCCGTTGACAAGTTTACCAAGTGGATAGAAGTCCGGCCAATCGCGACGATCCGATCGGAAGAAGCCGTCAAATTCTTCCTCGACATCGTTCATCGTTTCGGCGTCCCCAATTCGATCATCACGGACAACGGAACTCAGTTCACCGGGAAGAAATTCCTACGTTTCTGTGATGAATTTCACATACGGGTCGATTGGGCCGCCGTCGGACACCCACGCACAAACGGGCAAGTAGAGCGCGCGAATGGGTTGATCCTGCGAGGGCTCAAACCTCGGCTATTCGAGCGCTTGAAAAAGTTCGGAGGACGATGGGTCGAAGAGCTTCCAGCGGTGGTTTGGAGCCTGCGCACGACGGCGAGTCGCGCGACGGGTTTCACCCCGTTCTTCATGGTGTACGGGTCGGAAGCCATACTCCCGACCGACCTCGACTACGGGTCCCCGCGTGTCCGCGCCTACGACGACAAAGGCAACCGAACCTCTCTCGAGGACGCGGCCGAGCAACTAGAAGAGGCCAGGGAAGTCGCGTTGGCCCATTCGGCAAAGTACCAGCAGTCCCTACGGCGCTACCACGCTCGGCGCATTAGGGGCCGAGCTTTCCAGGTCGGCGATTTGGTGCTACGTCTCGTTCAGAGCAACAAGGACAGGCACAAACTCTCGTCGCCCTGGGAAGGCCCATTCATCATCTCCCAAGTCCTCCGACCCGGCTCGTACAAGCTGAAGAACGAACAAGGAGAGGAATACGCCAACGCCTGGAACATCGAACAGCTACGTCGTTTCTATCCCTGATTATTCTAGGCTACTTTCCTTTTCGTTAGTTTTTTCCTTTTCGTTTCAAAGAGCGACGCCCGACCCTTGCCCACTGGCCAAGGGTCGGACGTCACTCGGGGGCTAACCTGCGTCCCCCGGGTCCTTGACCCTCGGCATATTCGTGTACCCGAGATTGAGCAAAAAGGGGGCGCCGGATAGCAAAGTGGCGTGCGCTCGCCGGTCGGAATGCCAAACGGACAAAGGCCTCGGAGGCAACGGTTCTAAAGGCTCACTGGCGAACCCATTTTAGTCCGGACGTGCCTCGACGGCTTAATCAGAGAAACACGAAAGGCCGAGTGTTAACGAACGCAGACGCTTAAGTTCATTACAAGAAATGAGTTTAACTGTCTGAAAAAACTAAAAGAAAAACAAAAACTAATCAAGGCGCCGTCCACGGCCCCTCTTCCTTTGCAGTCTTGGTGGCGAGCACGGACGACAGCGGCGACACCTCCTCCTCGAGCGCGGTCACCTCCTCATACGTTGTGCCGGGAGCGAACCCGTCGGCGAGGTACTCCAGGCCGATCTCGGAGTAGTGGGAGCGAGCAACGGCGAAGGCGCGGCGCACCCCAAGGAAGAGCCCGTCGCTCGCCATGGCTCGGGCCCGAGCCGGGATGCGCTCAACGTCGGTGAGCAGCGAGCTCGGACCCCGCTCCGACCGCACCTGAAGGTCGCTGAGCACAGCACCGACCGCCACCCGAAGCGCGTCGTGGTCGTCCCCCTCCTTCTGCAGCAGCCCTTCGAGATTGCGCGCCTCGGATTTGAGGCGCTCGATTGTGGCGCGATCCGCCGCCGCTGCTTCAGCCAGGGAGGCGCACTGCGCCTCGGCCGCCTCGCGGGCACGCCGCTCAACATTGAAGGCTCGGCTCACCGCCTCGAGGTCGCGGGCCTGCCCCTCGACAAGCCTCCTGGCCTCGTCCCGCTCCTCCACCGCCCGGTCCATCTGAGTGGTGGTCTCCTCGAGGACGGCGGTGACCCGGTCCCGGTCGGCCCGAAGACGCTCCACCTCGCGGACCAGGCCCAGCCGGACTTGCTCCCGAGCCGCCGAGTCCTTCTCCCAAGAGACCAGGACATCGCTCTTGCGCTGGTCGGCCTCGTCGGCGTGCTGGCACGCCTCCGCAACCCGCCGCCGCAGGGACTCGACCTCCTGGTTGGCTGCGGCCAGCTGCCCGTCGAACTCGGCTCGTGCATCGGCACGGGCGGAAGCGGCTTCTTGGCGGGCGACTGCCAGCTGCTCCCTCAGGGCGTCGCGCTCGGCAGTGATCGAGGACAGTCGGCCCCACGAGTCCTTCTCCCGACGCAGGAAGAGGGACTTGTCCCGGCTGCGGGCCATCAAAGACTGCCAAAAAACAAGTCGGATTCGGAAACCGCTCGCGAAAAGAAGAAAGAGAAAAAGCGGATGAGGAAAAGCTTACCTCCCCGCAAGGAATGGCGACGTCGCGGATGGCCTCCAAAGCGGAGTTGAGCGACCGGACCGCCAACTCGACCCCGGCACGAACCCGGGAGGCCTCGTTCCTCTCCTCGGCGTCATCCAGAGAGAAGACGACGTCACCCGACGCGCGGTCGGTCCAGGTAACGCGGGGGCCCCCGAACTCCGAGGGGTCGTCCTCCTGCCGGACAACCTCGCGGCCCTCCGGGGCGTCGGCGGCAGAGCGGGTCCCCTGACCCGAACCCGACCCCGCGGCGTCCTCCGTTCTCGCCGCGGGAGGAATAGGCGCCACCGCCTCGCCCGAACCAGGCGGCAAGTCGGTCAAGGCGGCGGTGGCATCGGGCTCAGGAAGGACCTCCCCCTCCTCGCGGCCGGCGGCGCTCGGGGACGCAACCGGTGTCGGGTCCCTCCGAACCTCCTCCTCCTCGACCGCTCCCGCCTGGTGGACCTCCCCCTCCTCGCGGCCGGCGGCGCTCGGGGAGGCAATCGGTGCCGGGTCCCTCTGGGCCTCTTCCCCTTCGTCCGCCCCAGCCTCGGGCAAAAGCCCGACCGCTCCGGCCGGAGGGATGGAGCCTTCCTGGTTACCACCAGGACCGGAGGGCACCGTCACCTCCCCCTCGGGCACATTCCCGTCCGGCGCTGCCGACTCGGGCGGTACCACGTCCTCCGCCCTGGCCGGATCCTCCGCGAGCGGGAAGTACAGCCCGGCGAGGCCCTCCGGGATCGCCTCCGTCGAGTCCGCGAACGGGGCGCCCGACACCGCAGCGAGCTGCTGCTCGGGAAGAAGCGGGTCGAGCACCCTCTCCACCTGGGGGTCGCCCAGGTTGATCCCCCGGCTCGTCGCCACCTCGGCGGTCCGGCGCGCGAGCCGCTTGATCGGCGCCAGCCCCAAAGGGGTCGCCTGACTTCCCCTCCTGCGAACAAAAGGAGCCTTCACACACTCCCCTCGATATAGGCGAAAAAGGATCGACGAGAGAAAGGGGAGAAGCTTACCGGTTCGATACGGGAAAGTCGCGGGACGGTCGCTTGACTGGCGGAGCCGTCTCCGACCCCGATCCCTCCTCCCGCGGCCGTTTGCCCCGGTCGGCCCTCGGCGGAGTCCGCCCTCGGGTCGGGGGTGGAATCGGCGCGGGTCTGCCATCGCGTGGCGGCCCCGTGACCCCCGGCGTCTCCCGACCGGCCGAGGACTCGCGCTGGGGGGCCGGGCCGCTCCGCCCGGATCCAGTGGAGGAGTCCGAGGCGTACTCAAAGCCCCCCTCGAAGGAGCCCTGATCTTCCCTCCACAGCCCGTCCTGCCGAGCCTGCCGACGCCGCTCGCGGTACGCCGCCTCGGCCTTCTCGCGGGCCAGCCGCTTCCTCTTCTTCTTCGCCTCCTCCTCCTTCTTCTTCAGGCGGTCGGCCTCCGCGCGCGCACGGTTCGCGGCCCGAACGGCCACGTCCTCGGGAAGTGGGGGCCGGGAAACCCTGAACGACAGGGGGCCCTGAAGAAGAAGAGGGTCAGATAAATCTCCAGATTCGAAAAAAGGACGGCGAAGGAAAAAGAAAAACCCCGACAGCTAACCTGGATGAGGGATTCGCCCGTGGGGAGCATGACGGGGTGATTCGGCAGCGGGTACCCCGCGGACGAACGCTGGACCGCTTCGCGGAGTCGGGCGACCATCTCCTCGACGGAAGGTTCCCCGACCGCCATCACCGACCCTGTCCAGTCCGCCGCCAGAGTCATCTGGTCCAATCGCAGACGGCGGGCCATCAGGGGAAGGACGCGGCGCGAGTGGTACGCCGCAATGATCCCAGGGCCGGTAACCCCGCGCTCGCGAAGCCGGGCGACCGCGTCCCGAAGTCCGGTCAGGTGAGGCCGTTCGTCCTGAGGCACGCCCCAATGCCAGCAGTTCGGCCGCCCCTCGATGAGCCTTCCCGTGAAGGTCGGGAAGGGAGCGCCCGGGTCGCTCCGCAGGTAGAACCACCTCGGCTGCCACCCCTTGTTGCTGGAGATCCAAGGGAGCGAGGGGTAACTCTCACCTTGACCGGTGCGCAGCCGTACCCCGGCGCAGCCGTGTGGTCTCGGCCGCCCCTCCGCCCTCACCTCCTCGACGTGGAAGTAGGACCGCCACAGGTTGAAGTGGGGGTCGATGCCGAGAAATCCCTCGCACATGGCGACGAAGACCGCCATGTGGAGCAATCCGTTAGGATTGAGATGGTGGAGCTCGATGCCGTAGTAGCAGGAGCCCGCGGAGGAAGTTGTGGAGGGAAGTCCCAAGCCCCGCTCATGGAAGGGGACGAAGGACACCACGTATCCGTCAGGCGGAGCAGGGATCTCCTCGTTTCCCGGCGCCATCCACTCCACGACGTCGGTTCGCCGGCACAGAAGCCCGCGCCCCACCAGGCGCTCAAGCTCACCCTCCGTGACGGACGAGCGGGACCAGGCCATGGCTTGCAAGTGGGTGGAAGGAGAAGAAGGGCGGCGGCGGCGATTTGAGGGCAAGCGGACGGAACGAGAAAGGAGGTACGGGTTTTTCCCTTGCAGGCGGCGGCGATTTGAGGACAGGCGAGCGGAGGAAGAAGAAAGCCCGGGGCCCCCTCCTCTCTGCCTTAAATGGGCAGGTGAGGGAGCAGGCGCGACGCCTCGGGTCTCCCCCATGCGCCTCAGCTCGCGAAGGCCACGCGGCCCACGACGCACGCCCACGCCCCCCACGTCTCCCACGTCCCGAGATTCGCGCCCAGGCTCTCTCTCTCTCTCAACCCTTTCGCATTCCATGTCCCGCCTTTCATTTATTTATTTTGCGTCCGTTCCTATTTCTTTCTCTTGCGCTTTTTTGTCTTTCAGGAAAAACAAAACAAGCCCGGGCCGTCCTTGGGCCCAAGGGACATGACGCGAAACCGAAAAACAGCCCAAGAGTTCGAAGGCCGGCCCTAGGGTCCGACGGCCGCTCTGAAGCGTCCGAGCGAAGGGGCAGAGATGGGCGGGCCCACTAGAGGCCATAGTCTCGGCACACGGGTGCCGAGGACGCCCAGACCTGCGTTCGAGCCTAAGATTCCTGACCCCATGTATCTCCCCGAAGAGAGGCGACGAGCCCCTGTGGTCGGTCGAACGACCGCGGGAACTAAGGGGGTCGGGAATTCTGGGGATTATCCGAGGTCGATCACCAGTGATCCGACGGTCCTCTCCCGGAGGAGGACCGAAGCCTCGCTCGATCTAGCCCGCTAGTAGCTCACCGGGAGCCGTGTTTCGGCCTACGCGGTAAAACACGAGGCGTGCCCTTACCTTCCGTCCCGCGGAGGGAGCGCGTGAGGGGAAAACGATAAAAAGACGAAACGGCTTCCCGCCCGACCGACTCGGGGACGCACGGGGGAGCTGAAATCGCAAAAAGAGGCCGACTGCGCGGCCGCAGAAAGACACCCCGAGTCAACCAGATTCCTTTATTTCTCAAATAAGGGCAAAAAGTACACGCGGCCAAAGGCCGTGAAATAACGCAAACGGGTTTCGCCACCCTCGGTGACGAAATCAAGCGACGAAGGGAGCAGGAGATCCGATGCAACAAGAAGGGCCGAGCTGCGAACGTCGCAGTCCTTCTTGTAGCATCTCCCCGCCCGCCGACGCCGCGAGGGGAACTCGGCAGAGGATCACGCCGCGGTGCCGCGACAATGGAGTGTCACCACCGACTCTCTCCGTCGTCCTAGGGCCGATGGTCGCCGGTATCGGCATCACATCGGCGCAAGGGAAAGGAGAGGAAGCGCGCAGGTGGCTGTACACGACCACTGCAACTGCCCTGGCGACGCAAGTCGGGGAGTGGCTTCGGCTCGCTACGGCACACGATGCGTCCGGGTGCCTGACGGACATGGCGCTCCCGCTCATGCACTCCCCCTCGAACCCGTTCCACCGCCACCGAGGCAGCACCAACGGACGGGAGGGGTCGGTGGAACCAAAGCCGTCCTTCACTTGCGACGCCGAGCAGCGCTCCTCCACGCCGGGACTCCCCGAGATCGCAGTCATTCTTGTGGCATCAAGCGACTAATCTCTCGCCCCTCGGCCCGGGGGGACGCCCTCGAGGGGGCTCGATGACTAGGAATCTCATATTAACAAGAGAAAGGAGAAGCGGGATAGTTGTGTGTCCCAGAAAGAAGGCCTGGGGGACCCTATTTATAGCCCGGAGATACCTGAGTCAGCACTCAAGCCGGGTACGAGAACGCGCCGCGTGGCCCTCCATGCGGAGCGACAGAGCCTCACCCATGAACAGTGAGCTCAGAAAGGACGACACGACTGCTCGGAAGGAAGACAGTGCCTCTGGAAAAAAGCAGATCATGGTCCGGTCCGTTGGATGAAACGCGACGTCATCCTGCAGGGACCGCACAGAAAGGACAAACCTTACTTCAGCCTGTAGGCGAACCACCGTTCCCCTACAGGCTCGGGGGCTACACCCACCGGGTGCGCTCGCGCGCCCCGGCGGGGAAAAGGACTAACTTTACTTCAGCCTGCAGGCGAACCACCGTTCCCCTACAGGCTCGGGGGCTACACCCGGTGGGTGCGCTCGCGCGCACCCCCGTGTGACATGTGAACTGGCATCGAGAAAGAGCCTGCACGGAGAACCACCTGTCCTCCGAGCAGGCTCGGGGGCTACTGTCGGATATCAATATCTGACCCTCTCACCGACGGGTGGGACCACGCAGTTTCAGGAAGAAGACAGGCATAAGAAAACCCGAAGAACATCAGATTAGGGGAGGATCGATTTTCCTCTGACTCGGCCGACCCTCATCCGTCTCGGCCGACTCCCGTCCGCCTCGGCCGACTCCCGTCCGCCTCGGCCGACTCCCGTCCGCCTCGGCCGACTCCCGTCCGCCTCGGCCGACCCTCGTCCGCCTCGGCCGACTCCCGTTCGCCTCGGCCGACCCTCGTCCGCCTCGGCCGATCCACTCCTGTCGCTATCTCGCCCGACCTCTCTTCGTCTCGCCCGAATCGGCGTGGGCCCGAGACGAAGTGGAGCGTCCGGAAGACCCGGCGTAAGGATGTGTCTCCATACGCCCATGCCATTTCCCATCGGCATTAATTGGCCTCACCAAGCACTGTCCGGCGCGGCCAGCGGATGTGACTCCCACTGACTTGCCCGTACGCGGGCACCACGCGAGGAGAGCCACGTCCCCAACAACTCCGATCAGCGTCACGCAGGGAGAGCCACGTCCCCAACAACTCCGATCAGCGTCTCGAACAGTGTCCCGTACAACGTCCACAGTGTCCCGCAGGCGGTGGAGCTTCTTCAGCAAGTTTTCTATTTTCCACTCTTTTTGTACACGCCTTGTAAAGCGTTACCTCTCCTGAGTATAAATAGAAAAGTCAAGCCTCAGGAGAGGGGACGAACACACAACACAAACACAACCCACCAACGCACACGCTCACAGAGACTTGGGAGCTCCTCCCTCTCTCGACCGCTTGTAACCCCTACTACGAGCAACGCGAGTAACACGAGCAGCCTCGAACTGGACGTAGGGCGTTCGTGCCCGAACCAGTATAATCCCTTGTGTCCTCTCGCGAACCATCCGGAGCCCAAACGCGCAATCCACGAGATTTACTTGTTGGTTATTTCGCACACCGACAACTAGATATTCATCATCCTGTATCCATATCTGAATCTGATTTAAGTATTAGTATCCAACTGATATTTGAACCCCTTAGTCAGATGATCAAACAGGAAGTATCGTCCCATTTTCGTCCGAAGAGGAGAGGCTGAATTATTGTGAAACGAGAGAAACAAAGGATGATGGACTAAATTGGTTGCACGCCTATGCCTTTACTAGGCTCAACCCTAAAGCAATAATGGTCTCATCTTACTATTACTAACTGGAGACTCTTTTCGAAGCCTCTAGATGAAGCCACCTAGAATCCTAGGTGGACACTCTAGAAAAAGAGAGAAATCCTAGAAATTCTCACAAAAAAGCAAAACATCTGGCCATCAATTGAAACGCTCAAATCATCATAGCCATTAGATCTATTATATTTTCTAAAAAATTACCCACGTATGCCATTATGAAAATATCTTAAAGTAACCCACCTAAATCTGTATCAAAATTACCCATCTCTGCCATTATATAAAATAAACCAAATTAACCTCTAATCTTTATCAAAATTTCTCACTATGCCATTATAAACAATATTTAAAATAACCTCATAAATTTGCAACTAAATTACCCACTAAGAATACAAAAAGATAACTTAAAGTAACCCCTTAACTTTACATTTATATTACCCACATATGTCATTATTAAAAATAATATGAGATAATCCTACATTGGAATCCAAATCATTTTAATTAAAAATATAAACCAATATAAGATTCTAAATTGTATACTTCATACACTATAGGTATATTGTATAGTGATTAAGGTATATATGCATAATGTGCGTTGTCATTTATAAATATAAGGGGAAGTGATGACAATATAGAATTCTACATTAAAATTATATTTGAAACTTAGAGTTCATTAATAAATTCAAGACATACATGTGATGCAATGTGAAAATTTAAAGATTATAATTGTGTATGAAAACATTATGGAGTAATTACTAACAAAGATCTATCACAATTGGATGAAAATAATAAGTATATATCTATATAGGCATTGTGTTCAAATATTTAAACAAATGATAGATAGCTCATAATAGTTTGATAGAGATGTAGTCTAAATTTTTTAATTAGAGACTCCGCATTAGTTTTCACGAGATATGCTAAAAAAAAGACAAATCCTAGAAATTCTAACAAAAATCAGAAACGTCAATCATCTAAACTCTAATAACCATAGTCATTGGTCTATTATATTTTTTTAAAAAAAGTTGCCCACCATTATCATTATAAAAGTATTCTAAAATACATCCTAAAAATGTCTCTAAATTATCGAGCTATGCCATTATAAAAAATAATTTAAATTAATCCCATAATTTTTTATCTAATTTAGTCATGCATATTATTATAAAGGATAACTTAAATGACATTCAAATTTGTATCTAAGTTACCATGCATGTTGTTATTAAAGATAACCTAAACTAAACATCTAAATCTTAATCTAATTATCTTCATGTGCATCCTACCGAAAAGTCCAAAATTAAACTGATGTATGATTCTAAATTATGATGATTTATCATTGTTAACATAGAAATAATAAGTTAAGGTATATACACATCAGTGTCACCATGTAGACCATTTATACATGTACTAGCAATCTTGCCCGTGCGTTGCTATGATGAAGACTGTTATATCGTTTTTTTTCTAAGCAAGTTAAGTAATTAACTTGCTTTTTCTAATCTGATTGCGGTATACAATGGACTACTCCTAATCCAATCAGGGGACAAGATGAAGCATGTCTAATCCGATCGTGAGACGTATATGACAGACTGCTGAAACATGCCTTCCTTTAGAAATAGGTAAAGATATATATATATAGATAGAGATAGAGAGGTAGGAGATAAAGATTGATGGGTTCAGTTAGGACTCTAATCCAATTAAAAAACCGATGTTGACAGTTAGAACCGTGGTTATATTTCGTCACAATAGGTGGGACCCACCTGTCAGGACGGAAAAAATAAGGAAGAAGCAATCCTGTATTTAGAAATAGGTAAATATATGTGAGGAAGTAATAAAAAATATTGATTTTTATGTTAAATATAATGTATGGAGGCGCGATACAAAATGTAAAAAGTATGAATGTGGATGAAAAAGTGTATAGAGTAATTACTAATTAAAAACCAATCACAAATGAAAAAGATAAGTACACATCTATATGAGCATTATGTTGAAGTATTGACAAAAATGAAAGAGTAGTATGTAAACAATTTTGATTATTAGAAAGTAGTTTAATTTTTCAATAATTTTAAACACAGTAGCTTTTAAAAATATTAGCCCATGCAGGAGCATGGGTTGATGGACTAGTAAACTACAATTGTAAAGACTACTTATATACTGTCAACAACCACAACGGTCCTTAATTCCTACCAAGAACACGTTAAGGGAATGTGGAATTACTATCAGATAACTTAAGGATAATCTATTGTACAAGTTGCCTTGTAAATCATCTTTTAAGATTACATGTCCGTGCATAATATGGTCTACAAGACGGCACCAACATATTTATCCTTTTGGCCTTGCTATGAATAATTGTGAGCCATTCATTTAGTTAGATCTCAATGGTTAACATGAACTTATTACCTCCTACTAGGTCACGTATAATTTTTATTATTTTAAATGATTAGATAAATCGGCAAGACACCAAAGGGTAACTAATCTACCGGACTTTGCTCCTTACTTCTGTCGTCCCACACAATCACACATTTGTGGCCAGGAAACGACATTAAAGTATAGGTTTATAGTTGTCCATCTCTCTGCTGACTGCTTTAGTGCATAGTGCAGTAAAAAAGAACTGGTTAATCAGATCAGCCACACTGGTTGCTGACCAAGACACAAGCGATGGAGCACCCTTCAACGTTGCTTCCGTTTCACCAGACGGTAGCACACTGCGTGCAGCCAAACTAAAATGCACATCGCCGCCGTGTGTCGCCTCCAGGGTATCCTCTCGTACGCGCGCGCGCTCTGCTCCGTCGGATCCCGGAAGCGATCGTCTCTCCCGCGACGATCACCCATCACGCTGGTGGCGCCGGAGCGAGCGCGTCCCCGGTCAAAATGACAGGCCCCCGGCGGAGCCCGGCCGCTGGGTGTCTCCATGCCCTACCTCGACTGACCGGTTTAATCACAGACGAGCACGAAATCGACGAGAGCTACATGCATGGCTTCTGTCGGCCGGCTCATATTCACAATTGCGCTATGAGACACGTATGCATGGTAAATCGCCAGTAAGGGTCCCACGAGTCACCACACACAGCTGGTTTAGGACCTGTTAGGTTGATACGGTGCTTATGCATGTGAGTGACAGTTCTTATCATCAAAGCCGCGCCACAAACGTATTGTTGCAAAGATCTCTCGATGATGATTACTAGCTACATGATAAAGATCAGAGAGCCTGGAGTGGCGTGGGCATGCATGCATGTGCTGCACTAGCTAGGTCTAGCTTAGCTCCTAACCTGGTTTGGATCACTTCCGGTGTCATGGTCCATGATTTTCCTCGTGGAACAAATAAACAAGATCAGCCGAAGATGTGAGTTAGTGATGGGGCCCGAATCCTAGATTTCTGAAGCGTCTAGCACACACATGTTTGAAGCTATCAAAAGGAAGCAACTCCTCAGAGTCACCTTACAGTGTAGAGGGAGAAAATACGTCTTCTCTGTTGCTAAGGTGCTCTTTAGGAGTATTTGCTAAGGTGGCATGCTAGGTCCACATAGCAGTAGCCCATCTCTTCTACATTTTTGCATTTATTTTTCCTCTCATTACTCTTCATGTTTCTTCCTCTAGTAGTGTCGCTCTGGTGCATCTGGCGACACACAATCAATGAGCAACTTGGCGGCTTCATAAGAACACCCCATGGGCTATTGGAAAAGTAAACTCGTGCCTTCACACGCCATTAGACATTTGTCAAACAACCGCCACCGCAGACATCCATACCTTGAGCTGACCCTCTCCATCACACACCATAACCCCTGATGATACCCTTATCTCCATCACACACCACCTCAACAATGATAGTGATGCCCTAATTCTTCATTGATGCATACGAGAGGGTGGAGATGGCGACAAAAGGAGACACAACAAGCACATGAGAGGGATCTAGGCCTTGATAGCAACAATATCTAGATCTGACGAAGGCGAAAGGAAAGTAAGGTCGGGGAGAGAGAGAGAGAGAGAGAGAGAGAGAGAGAGAGAGAGAGAGAGAGAGAGAGAGAGAGAGAGAGAGAGACGCCATGCACATGTGTCGATGTGCTAATTAGGGGGATTTGAATTTTGATCGGCAGTATTGAAAATGTTTAAAAATTCAAAAATGTGTTACTAGTTTAGGAATTTAGATGGCACTGTACAACAAATTTAATTATTGCTGGTGCGCTTTATGCTTTTTGATTCATGCAGAAAATAAAATGATTCAATAATCTTTTTTTTTTGGTATCCAGCCTTCTCACAGGAACTAATTTAAGATTTTCTATTTTGTGCGAAGATGAACTGATATAATTAAAAGCCTATCATATACACTACAGAAACAGCAGTTCTATTTACCAAAGCGTGTGGCCCATATCCTTGATGCATCAGAAAAGATAGCCACCAAACCCCAGCCCTCCTGTTGTAATCTCTCACTACACTACTATAGGCACACAGCCTACGCGGCAGCAGCGTCTTAACAGGTGCACGGAGAAAGCCGAGGAGTTGGGTGTATATATATTTCTGCACCAACGCCATCTTTGCATCTCGATCAGTACAGCATGTCAGCATGTGGGCTATAGTTGTGTAAACTTCTATATATGTCTTCTGAAGCGCTCTGCATGCACATAGTCTCTGTACTCTACTGCTCATATCGATCCAAGATCTATCTATCTCGGATATCTAGCCGGCCAGTGAGCTCATAGCTGCTGTGCATGACTGATAGGGAGGAGGGTTTGAGGGTGGGGAGGCTGCGGAGGGCGGTGAAGCAGCAGAAGGGGAGATTGTACATCATCAGGAAATGCATCTCCATGCTCATCTGCGGCAGCCCAATGTGTGTACGCATCATGCAATCCTGTCATTCTTCACACCATTTTGATTATTGACTAATTTTAAGATAATAATGCTACTGCCAGCAGCTCTCTTCAGATTGGAGCTATGCTTATATATGTCGAATTGCATTAATCATATATGTCGAATATATATGCTGCATGCACGTTCATAATAAGATTGCAAAATTTGATGTACATGTACTATTGTAAAAATTTGATAAGTACATGTGAATATCATAAAGCTGAAGTGCATATACGTGCATGTATGTACTTACCATAAAGCTGAAATTGTATGAGAGAGCTTGTAGTTCTAATCTGGTGTTCCGGTGATGGAAGATTTAATATTTATGCTTACTTGCATTTACTGTGACCTTTATTTGAGTCCTCCAAAACTCAAATGCCCCCATCCATTTAGTTTTATAAGGCACAAAATTTCACAACTCAAACTTCATAAGGCCAGTCTCAATGGAGAGTTTCATGAGAGTTTCATAGCATTAAATTCCAGTGCCACATCAGCAAAATTGCTGACTTGGCAAGGCAATTAATTGAGTGGGTTTCATGAGATGAGAGAGGAGTTTCATCACCATGAAACTCATCTGGCACAGTTACCTAGTTCTCAGTCTAGGCAACTGTGCAATGAAACTCTCCACTGAGACTGGCCTTATAGTTTAGTTTGATATGCAATTTATTGTTGGATTTATATTTATTTTGAAAGTATTTTTGCATAATTAAAATTATCACCACAGCAATCAAGTTTAGTTTTCAAGGTCATGCCAAGTCAAACTGTGCCTAATATTTTAATTGCATGGAGTATTTACTTTCTGCATGAGTCAAGCCCCTCAAATTAGGTACATGGGCATACAGAAATATGCCAATCTAGTCAGTTATTTTATCATGCATCTTTTTGTATAAAAATATCTTCATGCACTTTGAGAGATTTTGCTACATGCTGAAAACAGAGGAATTCCTAAACATCTAAAAATGTGGATTATGTTAGATTTTCAAATTAGTGGACATAGTTATTTCAAGTGTCTATTTTTACATGTATAAGAATAAAGATTCATTACCTTGCATGTAATGTCATCAAATGATCGTCCTTGGTATAAATATCATAGGGCCACGGGAACAAAAGTTAGGATCATTTCATGACAGAATACATAGATCTAATAATTTATGCCTACAAGAGAATAAATAATCCATCATTTTTCAAGTAGAAAACTGAACTGATCTAAGTGAGAAACTTCAAAAGTTTCACTACAGTTATTTCGTCACTAGGAAAACTTATTTAATTTAAGCAAACAAGACTCTTCCCATATATGTGTTTGGTTATGCGAAGAAACGAAATGTTGACTATACATTGTAAAATTTGATAACAGAAAGGTTGAACCCATATGAAAATGACATACGTTAACTCTTCTCTCTAAACACAAAGGTCAGTCAAGAAAACATGTGAGCTGAGCTGGAGAGACCAACACATAAGATTGTCAGTAAAATATATGAAATTCAATTCTGTAACATGATTACTAGTTCAATACCAAAGGCCTGCTGAAAAAAATTTATGACCTTGACCATACATATATATGCCTGGGCCTTAGCAACACTAGAACAGTAAGCTAAAGAAGGGACACTACTGGTTGTACCTGCAATCTATCACTCATCTAGGAAACATATAAATAAAATCATAGAATATTTTACTATTTTAATTTTATGTGTATATATATGTGCCAACAATTAACCTTATTTAGCTAAATAAGATCTCTCAAACAGATAAGTATACAAAATCATTTCAATATTGATCAACCATCTTTTTTATCTAGGGTTATTGCTCGGTTCTTGTCATGATTTTGTGTGAATGATCACGGTGTGAAAGTAGTAGCATTACTCATCATTCAGTTTCAGTGTTCACACTAGCTTGCGAATGAAAACAAACACTCTCCATGTTACTCCCTTCATCCGAACATAAAACGACAAGATGAGTACATATAAATCAGATGAAGAAAATAAACGAGAGTGATAGGAGAAATTATAACAGTGGTGCGTTATCACTCATTTGCAGTGACAGAACAAGACTATCTGTTGAGACGCAAGCTATGTCTACCACATAACAAGAGAAACCTGCCAATTTACAGGAGTGACAATAATAATAATACAATCATGTCAAAATTAGTCTAATCCAAGCAATTGATTTGAGTCCAGACATATATTTTCAGTTGCATGAACTTATATAGTTTGTTTATGAATGATCATTGTGTCGTGTAAAAAAAATTATCTGCAGGTTGGAGACAAAGAAAAAAGGACGAAACTAGCTGTCGCCGCTTCAGATCAATCTTAAACCCTCGAGCCTGAATAGCGTACTAGTTATACACAAGTGGGAAGAACATCGACTCGTGCTTGTGCGGCGTCAGGTGCATGTAGTTCTGCATGCTGGACCAGGCTTCAGCCTTCGTACTGATGATAATGCAATAGTTGCTGTTAAAAAACAATCGTACATAATATCGAAAATAAGTCAAGGTGCTCTTGTCACTCCCACTCTACCTTCTCGAATAAATTAAATTAGGGGTGTATTCCCTCTCATTGGCCTCACCCGGCGCAGATTCTCTAACTTGGTGGCGCGAAGTCACAGCTGACTTTCCCCCTTCTGGATGCCATCCAATATGGATCTAACGGCTGCTGCATATTGCATACAAGTCAGGCCAGCTCCGGTTTTTGGCCCAAATAAAGCCCAGCTTGGGGACTGGCATACAAATATGCACAGTTATAAACGCGTAGCTACAGTTTTTTTTTTAGGGCAAGGCGTAGCTACAGTTCAGAACATACATAAACACTTGTTTCAAAGCACTATTAAACAAGCATTGGTGTTTCAAGCAATGAAGTCAGCCCAAGTGCACTTGCTTGGCTGTCCGCACTCGTTGTCCCCTAAATGCATCCTCTAAAAGGAATATCCTGTCCTGGTCATCGAGATTCCGTACTCTAAACCAACTTCTCCCGCACCCGTCATACTCCAAATCACATACTTTATCCCAACTCTACTATATTTTATCCATCTATCCCAACTACTATATCATCTCTTTTCTCACCTTTTTTTTCTTTTCTTTATAAATTTTATCAAAATATATCCATCTGAGATCTTGTTTTGAAGAATTTATTGCAACGAATTTAATGGTGCAATCGGAATTTAATTTGGTTTTTTGGTTTGTGAGTTATAACATTTTTTAGTTAGTTGAGGACGTAGGGCCCGCCACTCTCTCTCCTCTCTCTCCCTTCTCCCTGCCGATCGCGCGTCCGCTCCGACCGCTGCCTGTGCCGTATCCTCGATCCATACTTTTGTTTACCGGACTCGTCCAGGACACCGCTGCGGCAGATTTTCCGGTACGTCCGTCCTGAAGGACGGCGTCCAGGACACCGCTGCGACCAGCCTAAACACTACTCTTTCTGTTAACTAATTGGTGAATATTTGTTTATTTTGGTCTGGTGAATACGCCGCTATCCACCATCATACTTTGGTGAATATTTGTTTATTTTGTACACTAATTGTGTGCATTGTTGATTTAAAAATGTCACTATCCATCGGACATGAGGACATGAATTTTTGTGAGCGCTCAAATGTACTGGGGCTTTGCGTCGAATTGGGCCTTATTTGGGCCAAAAACCTGAACTACGCTGACTTCTAGAAATTTTTTTTAATTTTTTTTTACGATTTTTCAAAAATAACGGTTGTCATCCAACCGCCGTATTATTTGGCTGCCGCCAAATGATACGGCGGTAAGAGAAGCTAACCGCCGTATGACTCGGCGGTTAGAGAAACCGCCAAATAAACCGGCGGTTAGGATTAACCGCCGTTTTAATCAGCGGTTAAATCTAACCGCCGTTTTAACCGGCGGTTCCTCTAACCGCCAGCCTGCGGTTGAAGTAACCGCCGTTCCATTTGGCGGTTACACTTGTCGCCAAATGGAACGGCGGTAAGGTTTTTTTTCATTTTTGCATTGAAAAAGCGGTGTAATTTGTATGTGGCACCGTAAATTTTTTAAAATGCTTGCGAATGAAGGAAAACGAATAATATCACAAACAAGAAAGTACTGAACATGAAAAGTATAATACAACATCCAGTACAATACATAATCACTCGAGTGTAAAAAGTAAAAAACTAAATGCGGCCTCGATTGACCACCTTAGGCCTGACCCTCCTGGCCGCCTGCTGCGCGGCCCTCGTGTGGTGCGCGGAGTACGTGAGGGGGTCAGGTGGCGGTGCTTGCCGACTCGGGCGCCCTGCATCCGCGGGAGGCGGTGTCGCGAACGGTTGCTGCTTCGAGAACTGAGTAGCGGGTACAGGGGCGCTACCTAACTGCGAACCACCAACCTCCTCCTGCGACCCCTGCCCCTGTCGGTACCAGGTCTCAATGTCGGAGGGAACCGTCCACTGGGTGGCCGCGGGATGGTGCTCCTCGACTGGGTCGTCGGGTGTCCCGCCTGAAGCGTACGCTGCATTATACACAATCACGTTAGTACGCAAGTAAAGTATATAGTAATATCGTTTGGTCAATTACGTACCTAAGCCGTGGACGGCCTGCCCTGCCGACGTGGACGCGCCGGCTGTGGTCATCGGTGGTTGCCCTGTTACATAAAACGTTAGTCGAGAACGTAATTAGTCAATAATAGGATGTTACGAACAAAACTTGGATACTATAGTGTACCTGTGCTGTAGACAGCTGACGGCCTCAGCGTGTACGTGGGTATCCCCAAGGGAGCGCTCTGAACCGGGACAGGCGTGCTAAGCGCGGGAGGTACCGTCGACGCACCTGATCCCATAGAAGTGAAGTGTAGCCGCGAGGAGCTGGACGGCGCGGAGGGTGCCGTCGACGGACCTGCACCCATAGGAGGGAAAGGCGGCTGCGAGGAGCTGGACGGCACGTGGTACGTACGTCCAGTGGACGCCGAGCTGGAGGACGAGGCGGGGTGGCGTGGAATCGCCGGAGCGTCGTCGTGCCGGCACGAAACCGCCCGCCTGAACTTCGTGAGGAGGTGCAGAATGTGGTCGTACGTCGCCACGTGGTCGGCGGGGGTCATGAAGTCCGCCCTCGCTCGGCTAAACGCAGCCGTAGCGTCGATCTCCGCGAGCACGTCGTACTATTCAATTATGTTAATTAAAATGCGTACTGATCGAATGTGTTATAGCAGTAAGGACGTAATACTTACCCCAATCGCGTAGTTCTGGTCGCGTCGTACCGGGTACGTGCTCGTCACCTGCGCCGGGGGGAAAGTGGGCTGCGGCGGAACGGAGGACCCGAACGCGGGTCCTAGGCTAGTACCACCGCAGGTACGCTGCGAAGGCCTCGTCGGAGTGCGGGCGGTGCTCGGCGACGACGTGGTTCAACGCGTCTGCCCAACCGACCACGTACTGCGCCACCGCGGGCTGCCACAGTGTGCCAGCTGTGTGTCCCCTCCTCGTCCACCTATTCAAAGATCGACCATGTGAGTTAAGAAATATACAAAACTTGCGGGACGGAAATACGACACACGTACCTGTGGTGGATCGGGTCGACGGAGTGGATGACCGGGAGCGGTGACTCCTGGTAGAGGTGGAACTGCCTCATCACCCTGTGCACCGCGTACTCCTCCACGTGGACGTCGAAGACCAGGGGCTTCGTCGTCATCCAGTAGTCCTGGTCGCGCTGGCACAAGGACGACAGGCCATGCGGTGCCCGAGCGTGGATCGCGTCAGGCGTGTAGGGGGTCCAACGCACGTCCGCGTCAACGAGCCCGTCGAACTGGCCGACGAAGTCTGCGTACGACCTCCTCGTCTGCTGGCCCGCCCAGCTCGGCTGCACAAGTAATACAAATAATATAGCAAGTCTCAACAACAAAAGGATGTTAAAAATAAAAAATGTTCGAACACATACCTTCCGGAGGCACCACAAAGACCCCATGGTGGGGTAGTCGCGCGGGTCCGTGCCAGGATCCGGGCCGTCGTACGGCTCGGGGCTCATCGCTGGTCTGCCCACTGGGATCCGCTCGTACGACCACAGCTGCAACAGCAAGGGACACCCGACGAAGATAGAGTCTCTCTTCTTAATCTTGTGCACGCCCGTGCACAGGCCCCTGTACGTGGCGGCCAAAACCGCAGAGCCCCAGCTGATCTGAGGAATCTGCTCGAGCGGGTGCGTCGCGATGGCCGTCGCGTAAGGGATCAGGAACCTGTGACACGAGTCCCCCTGTGAGCTGCAGAACATCACCCACCCAAAGAGCCAGAGCAGGTACGCCTCCAAGTGACGCTGGACGGTCACTTCATCAGCATCTGCCCTCATGTAGTCCGCCTGAAATAAGTGCAATAAGATATATACTCTAATTTAAATTCTATTTTAAACTCTAATATGAAGTCTAATTTAAACTCAAAATTAAACTCTAATTTAAACTCTAATATAAGAAGATATAAACTCTAATATAAGAAGATATAAACTCTAATATAAACTCTAATTTAAACTCTAATTTAAGAAGATATAAACTCTAATATAAACTCTAATTTAAGAAGATATAAACTCTAATTTAAACTCTAATTTAAGAAGATATAAACACTTTGATATAAAGTCTAATTTAAACTCTAATATAAACTCTAATTGAAACTCTAATATAAACTCTAATTGAAACTCTAATATAAACTCTAATTTAAACTCTAATTTAAACTCTAATTTAAAGTGTAATTTGAACTCTAATTTAAACTCTAATATAAGAATATATAAACTCTAATATAAACTCTAATTTAAACTCTAATTTAAGAAGATATAAACACTTTCATATAAAGTCTAATTTAAACTCTAATATAAACTCTAATTCAAACTCTAATGTAAACTCTAATTTAAAGTCTAATTTGAACTGTAATTTAAACTCTAATTTAAACTCAAACAGAACGGTGTAGGTACTTACGCTGAACTGAAGCAACCACTTCTTGCTGGGGCCGTGCGTGCTGGTGAACTCCTGGTAGCCCTGCGCGCGCTCGTTCCGCTGAACGTGCGCAAACCTGTCGAGGAGGTCCCGCCGCCAAGTGGCCGGAGGGTCGGTCGCCCCCATGGCGTCGCCTGCGAGCGGCATGCCAAGCAGGAAGGCCACGTCCTGCAGAGTGGGCGCCATCTCCCCCACGGTGAGGTGGAAGGTGTGCGTCTCTGGCCGCCACCTGTCGAGGAGAGCCGCCAGCAACGAGTAGTTGAACTGAAACCGTGTCATGCGGTCCGCTGGCTTCACGTGCGACCGGTCCGTGTCGCCCTCCACCAGATGCGCGAGAGGCAGAAGGCCTGCTGCGCGTAACCTGCAACACAAAGTAGTGCTCGCATTAGATACAAATTTGTAACATATCATAAATATTGACAATTTGAAGTGGTGGCTTACCTCAGAAAAAAGAGGGGGTGTAGCGGCATGTAAGTCATGCCGACACGAGAGTGTCGGGGGTAGACCCCCAGGGGTACCCAGAAGGCGGATTGGCCCAACCAGCAAGGGGCGGCCCGGTCCGAGTGCAACTGAATCGGTTTGTCAGACTGGGTGGCCCACCAGTCGGGAGGCCCACCAGTCGGACGAGCCGGATGGGCGCGACGGCGCGCGCGGCAAGGAAGCAGGCGGCGTATCCCGCAAGAAGCTCGGAGATCAAGATAAACTAGCCGGAATTCTAGGGAAAGATATCTGTAATCGTTATAGGATCGCATCCTTGTATTTCGGGTAGGTTACGATCTCTAGCCGACTTGTAACTCAAGGCAGCCGGACTATATAAGGCGCCTTGAGACCCCCCTCCACGACATTACAACATCTACGAAACCTAGGACAGAACCCAACTACGGAGATCCTTCAGGAACTTCATACACAGCAATACAATCACCCCCAACACAGGACGTAGGGTATTACGTCATCTCGACGGCCCGAACCTGTTCAATCCTTGCGTCTTGTGTTACCATCGGCTTCTGATCCTCGATCTGTCCCTCAACAAATCAACCACGTAGGCTACCCTGTGTGGACTGCCGGGTCCAAACATCCGACAGTTGGCGCGCCAGGTAGGGGTTGATCGACGAGATCAATCCGCAAGTTCGATGGCAGATTCATCTACAAGAAAATTCCTCCAATGGCGGCTGCTGTTCATCGCGATCCAGTAATCGCCGAGTCGAAGACGCGAGATCCCATCTACTCCATGAATCGGGGGGATTGGAGACGGCGCCAGCGCCGCAGCCCGTAGGACGAAAAGGTGTCGTTCATCCGGCCGACTGCATCTACGCCTGACACTGCATGCTCGAATCAGTGCTGCGATAACCGGCCGTGTCCCTACTGCCGCGATCGATCTGCCGCGGTTGGTGTTGGGTGACGGCGCTGCATGTCCGCTCGTCCGGGCAAGAGCACGATGTTATTCTGTGCAAGTCAGAGAAACTCGTCAAGCAGACAGACTCCAGATCGAACTACAAGGCCAAGACGACACCGCGTGTGGCCGGGCAGAGCCCCAATGCAAATTTCTGGAGTATAGCTACATGCACGTGCGAAGGCCATCAGATGTTTTCGATGCTCGGCAGACCGGCGCACAGCAACACCAGTTTGCTGCCGACTTCGTCGACAACCTCAGACATGGCACCATGCGAGGGCGACACGCCGAATCTCTGACTCGATTACAAATCAAGCTAAGTCATACTTTAATATTTTCACAATATTTTTCGGTTACCGCGTATATCCGTATACAAGTCTCCATGATCATCGCCGACTACCTTTGGTTTGTTCCCGACTGCTTATACAGCCCGAGCGCTACAAGAGCAGTCGGGCAACACCCAACGGACGCATATTGCATTTTTCTCCATCGTTTATTTCTTTTTCCACTCTTGTACAAGTCGCTAAAGTACTTGGGAAGCACACGCCTTAATCCGTGAAACCTCGACTCTTCCGTACGCCTACGCTCCTACGCGTGCATGCGGCCCAGCTCCCTGCGCTATGGACTACGGCTATCGGGGATCAGGTGCATAAACGTAACAGGATAACTACCCGAGGAAATTAATAGACTTAAAGAGTTGGAAGTAGAAATTCTATTACATACAGCGCCGAATGTTTTTCTCCAGAATTAGTGTTTGCTACACCATATACTACCTATCCTTCATATCTTCATTACAGGGCACAGGTTTGGATCCCGAGCTTGCCTGTTACGCTCGGGGGCTGGACCACTCCAGCATCGCCGCCAGCTGAGTACTCGAGTCAGTCAGTACTCGGGCTGGTACTACGCTCCACGACGGTCGCTAGCCGAGTGCTTTGCAGCACTCGGGCTGGTGCTACACTCCACAAGGATCGCTAGCTGAGTGCTTTTGAGTACTGGGCTGGCGCTACCGCATGACGAGGAAGACGAAGACTACTCGGCGTGCCTCGGACGGCTCGACTCGGCCCTCGCGCTCGGGGGCTGGGCGCCGGGGCGACTACTCGGCGTGCCTCGGACGGCTCGACTCGGCCCTCACGCTCGGGGGCTGGGCGCCGGGGCGACTACTCGGCGTGCCTCGGACGGCTCGACTCGGCCCTCACGCTCGGGGGCTGGGCGCCGGGACGACTACTCGGCGTGCTCGGCCCTCACGCTCGGGGGCTGGCGCCGGGACGACTACTCGGCGTGCTCAGCCCTCACGCTCGGGGGCTGGCACCGGGACGACTACTCGGCGTGCTCAGCCCTCACGCTCGGGGGCTGGCGCCGGGACGACTACTCGGCGTGCTCAGCCCTCACGCTCGGGGGCTGGCGCCGGGACGACTACTCGGCGAGCTTCCTCACGCTCGGGGGCTGGCGCCGGGACGACTGCTCGGCGTGTCTCGCGGGACTCTGCCGGCCCTCACGCTCGGGGGCTGGACGCCGAAATTAACATCGGATGATCTAGCCAGATGCTCCTTGACTAACCCTTGGACCGATTCCTTCGGAATCGCTTCAAGGCTCGGGGGCTACGGCCAACGGACGCACCTCGCGGCGCATCCGTTGATTGTCTGATGACTTCAGAAGAAGGCTACTAACCCTTGGACCGATTACTTCGGAATCGCTTCAAGGCTCGGGGGCAACGGCCAACAGACGCACCTCGCGGCGCATCCGTTGCAGACGGCTCTTTTCTCTCCAGTATCACGCGGTTTCGCTTCCAACTGCAGCAGGCTCGACGCTCGTCAGACAGCACGACCTCGCCGACTTGTCTCTCAACCACATACTACTCGGGGGCTTGTCGGGGGTAGACCCCCAGGGGTACCCAGAAGGCGGATTGGCCCAACCAGCAAGGGGCGGCCCGGTCCGAGTGCAACTGAATCGGTTTGTCAGACTGGTTGGCCCACCAGTCGGGAGGCCCACCAGTCGGACGAACCGGATGGGCGCGACGGCGCACGCGGCAAGGAAGCAGGCGGCGTATCCCGCAAGAAGCTCGGAGATCAAGATAAACTAGCCGGAATTCTAGGGAAAGATATCTGTAATCGTTATAGGATCGCATCCTTGTATTTCGGGTAGGTTACGATCTCTAGCCGACTTGTAACTCAAGGCAGCCGGACTATATAAGGCGCCTTGAGACCCCCCTCCACGACATTACAACATCTACGAAACCTAGGACAGAACCCAACTACGGAGATCCTTCCGGAACTTCATACACAGCAATACAATCACCCCCAACACAGGACGTAGGGTATTACGTCATCTCGACGGCCCGAACCTGTTCAATCCTTGCGTCTTGTGTTACCATCGGCTTCTGATTCTCGATCTGTCCCTCAACAAATCAACCACGTAGGCTACCCTGTGTGGACTGCCGGGTCCAAACATCCGACAGAGAGCGAAAGCTGCTCCCGACGTCAACCCCAGCACGGCCGAGTGGTACGAACGGTGCTGCTGGTCGAGTCGCCTGTCGAGCAACTCAGGAGTCACGTACGCTGGGTCCGCCATAGCTGCAGGGAATTTGTGGAAAAAACAGAATAAGATAAACATTGACATAGACAAAAGTAATAGTAATACAATAATATTAAAAACATAACTTGTGTTAAAAACATTACATAATAATTCAGAAGTTACATTACATAACTAATAATACAATAATTACAACAATAATATTAAAAACATAACTTGTGTTAAAAACAATAATATTTAAAAAACATTATTCAGAACTTAAATTACATAATAATTCAGAAGTTACATTACATAACTAATATTACACAACTTATTTTACCGAACTTATATTACAGAACTAACATTAAATAACTAATGCGTGAGAACTTACAATACAGAACTTACATTACCATTATATAATAATTCAGAAGTTACATTACATAACTAATAATACAATAATTACAACAATGGCAAGGTAGTTCTAAATGAGGCCCTCATGGGTGCCACGGCCACGACCAGCGCCCCTTGATGGAGGATTTGAAACCACATTTGATGACCCGCCGGCACCGCTTGGATCATAATACGACGTCGCAGTGCACTTCTTGTATGTGTGCCCAACCTTATTGCACTTAGAGCAGATACGCACATCTGGACCAGCTTCAGATCGATCCATGTTATTCCTAATGCGCTTCTTCTTTCGTCGGCCACGTCCTTGCTTCATTTCTGGATCTGGATCTGGGATATATGTTGCATATTTCCCCGGGTTGTTGGTGAAGGAGCCTAATATACCATAGCCGTACACTTCAAAACTCCAGGTAGCCATAATGGTTTGCTTGAAGAAGTAGGGAGAGACGTAAATACGGGGCTGCAGTCCCCCAGCTTCATAGCAGGCAGCAATCACATGGGAGCAAGGCTTGTGCAGCAGCTGAGGCTTCTGGCACGTGCAAATGCAACTATCATTCCTGAGAACACACTCTTGTGTAACCCTTTCCCGTCCAGCCACCGTCCTCCCTTTGTCCTTGCAACGAACCTCGAACCGCCGTTCAGCTGAACCCAGCGGATACGCACGGTGCAATAGAGCCTTCCTCTGCTTCTCATCCATATACTCGGTCATCTTGTAGCCGTACATCAATTGGTTGTTTTCCATGGCAGCCGTAGCCTTTCCATACCGGTCATGAAAATATTTAATTGTGCGGTACACGAAAAACTCAATGATTCCCACTAGGGGGAGACCCCTAGCTCTACGAAGCATCCAATTTTAAACCTCGACATAGTTTGTAGTCTTTATACCATGCCGGGCACCTCCTTCATCATAGATCAATGCCCATTTTTCTTTGGGCTCATTCTCAATCCACTGGCTGAAAGTCTTAATTGCACGACCCCTTCTCCTTCTAGTCTGCTCAGTGTCCAACCCCACATCCTCAAGAGACTTGGGCTCGTCTGCTGCATTTGTCACGGGTTTCTTTGCCAGCTCTTCTGATTGTTTCTTCGTAAGGTCATCTAGTTTCTTCCAGATTTGGTTGAACTTCCTCTGTTGATTCTGGCTGCATAAGCGCTTGAACAGCTTCATCAGTGCCTTGTTCTTGAACTGGCTATGGAAATTTGCCCCCATGTGACGGATGCACCACCTGTTCACGACGTCGGGCCATCGTGGTAATGTCTGCCGCTCGGTGCTGCCATTCTTCATTTCTTCAATTGCCTGCAGAATACCTTTGTGCCTATCGTGTATGACACACACGTTTGGCACATCCCCCACAACCATACTCTTCAGCCTCTCCAAAAACCAATACCAGGTGTCTCCGCTCTCTTTCTCCACAAAAGCCAAGGCCAAAGGCACTAATTGATTGTTACCGTCGCCGGCGACGGCGGTGAGGATTGTGCCTTTGTACCTTCCAGTCAGGAAGGTCCCATCAATGCAAATGACTGGCCTACAGTGTCTGAAAGCCTTAATGCACGGCCCCAATGCCAGGAATGCCCGCTGCAGCACTTGCTTCCCTGGCCTTAAGACAGAGGGGAAAGTCTTAAGGTCATAGAAGCTCCCTTCATTTCGTTGGCATATGGCATGCAGCAAAGCAGGAAGGTTGTCATATGATGCTTCATAAGTCCCCCACTTCATCTCGAATACCTTCTGTCTCGCTCTATATGCCTTGCCGTAACTAATTTTGTACTTGAATTTCTCCTCGATGGCACATATTATAGACTTGGGCTCGTAGCTTGGATTATCAATGATCTGTGCATACATCAAGTTTGCCACAAAACCAGATGTGAGGTTCCGGTGGTCTGTGTCCAGCTGCTCAAGCACACATGTGTGATCCTCGATTCTGCTCACCTCCCAGTAAGGATTCCACTTCCCACAGAATGCATGAACCCGAAAAGGACACCCTTCTGTGACGCGGCATATGTCATAGACTTGTTTGCTGCTCTTAACAACCCTGAACTCCCTTTGCAAACACAAAGTGGACCACTGTTTGATTGCATCCTTCATTTCTTCTGCAGTCTTGTAGCACGAACCGAGGCAAACTTCGTTGCTCCTGTACTCCCAGGGGACTTGTTGGCCTTCATTTATCGTAGGCTGTGAGAAGTCATAGTTCACCCAGTTCCTTGGCACCTGCACCTCCTCGGCCTCGTCATCATCCGACCAGTCCTCCTCAAAGTACTGCTCATGCTCTGTGCCCTCCCTCTCTGCCTCCAAAACCATCTCAGGAAAATTTTCTGCTTCATCAAGCTCCCCCGATGGTTTAGGGGGTGCGTTGTCTCTTTGTCCGGCTGCCGCTTCTTCCACTTGTTCACCTTCCTCCCCAGTAGCATCTTCATGGTTTTCTCCTCTAGCATCAACTTCTTCGTGCACTACACTGCTGGCCCCAGCCTTGTGGAAGGCTCGCACAAGCAACACCAGCGGCATACCATGCTGCGTACATAGTGTCACATATGACCTCCAGTTCTGGGTTCCTTGAAGCGCAACAAGTTCCCAATATGTAGTTGCACTTCTGTTCATCACTGCCATCACTGACAGATCATGCTGGGCTTCATCAAGTCCAAATGAATGATAAAGCCACTTTGTTATTGAAACCCAATTTCTCTCTGCTGCTCTAGCTACTTTTCTGGTGTTACAACTAAAATCTGACAGGTCTACCCCTTCAGGACCATATCTAACTTCCCCTGATCCATAGAACAATTGGAACCATAATGGTTCAGACATGCCTAAAACCAAACCAGGACAATAGGAAGAATTAATAAGATTTTCTACTCATAAAAAACTTATGCATAATACACTCGTATATCAATAAAACTCTACTGTAAACTCTACTATAAACTCTAATATAAAGTCTAATATAAACTATAATATAAAGTCATTACACTAATATAAAGTTTAATATAAACTCTAATATAAAGTCATTACTCTAATACAAAGTCTAATATAAAGGCATTACTCTAATATAAACTCTAATTTAAATTATTATATAAATTCTAATATGCATAAAACTCTAACAGAAACTCTAATATAAAAAGATATAAACTGTAATGTATACTCTAAAATGCATAATTACAGTATATATAAAATTGTGGGGTAAACTCTAATATCAGTCCATCTAATATAAAAAGATATATTAATAAATATCAAATATCACTAAAAGTAATGACTCTAACTATCTCTAATGTCACTAAATATAAGGTAGCTCAAACTAATGTCACTAAATCTAATATCAGTAACTGTCTCTAATAGTTATTTCAGCAACTAAGTCTAATATCAGTAACTCAAAAATAATACTACGATTTCATACTGTGTAAACTAAATACTAAAATAATTACAAAGTCATAAATCTACCAAATTGAAGTTACAACTACGAGATCGGATTTTACCTCAAACCGAAGCGCAGATCCGGCAGGGCTTCGCCGCTGATTCTTCCTCTCCCTAACCCTCCTCTCTAACCCTAGTTTTTTTTTTCTGATTTAGAATGAATTTTCAAACGTGATTTCAGCTTATATAGAGGCCAGGCCCCTAACCGCCGAATGGTTCGGCGGTAAGGGGATCCCGCCGTGGATCCGATGGTGGGAGCCTTCCCGCCGGATCGGACGGCGCGGCAAGGGGCGGGATCCCCCTACCGCCAAATGGTTTGGCGGTTAGGATCCTGGGCCCACGTGCCGACACCTACCGCCAAACCATTCGGCGGTTTGGTTCCTCATACAGTTCAAATTTAAATTTTTAAATTCAAACCGCAAATTCAAACGGCGGTTGCTCTAACCGCCGTTTCATTCGGCGGTTAGCTTCTGTTACCGCCGTATCATTTGGCGGCAGCCAAATGATACGGCGGTTGGATGACAGAATTGCAAATTCTGTCATCCAACCGTTATTTTTGAAGAATCATGAAAAAAGAAAATTAAAAAACAATTCTGACTTCTATGTCCTGAGAAAATCAAAACCTGCCACAGCCGTTGGATGGATATTAGATGGCATCCAGCAGGGGGGAAGTCACCGGTGACTTTGCTCCATGACGTTAGACAATCTGCGCCGGGCCTCACCGGTTGCTTCATAGGGTGGGCCATCACCATCTACATCTGCTTCTTCTACCCTATGTTCAGTATCTTCATCGTTTGGCCCATCAGTACTTTTCATGCCTTCCTCGGCTCTATTAGGAAAATGGACCTACCAATAGGCCATTTATGATTTTGATGATTGCATGCAACACAACCCATGTGGACTAACAAGTTTGCTAGTATACAAGGACATAGTCGTATGGATGTAAGCTGATGGACTTGGGTGATCAAACACCTTAAAGAAGGTCAAGAATACATGATCAAGACATTATAAGACCTTAAAAGAAACCCAAGACATCATACAAGACAAGCCCAAAGAAGAAACCGCGAAGAAAACAAAGTAAAATAAAAAAAACAGGAGCAGAGACTATTGCTATGCTACCCAGTCATGAGCACAGCAATAGTCGGTCCTGCTGACATAGTGAGGACAGACTATTGCGGTCCTACCAATGCTGATTGGAGCAAGTTGCGGTCCTTCACTGAAAAATACCAAAACCTACTGCAACGACAGATATTGCGGTGCTACGATCACTGATTGTTGCAATGGGGCATAGCAATAGTCGGTGGTGATGAAGAAATTGAAGATTCGGCTCTGGAATAACAGACTGTTGCGGTGGTGCACCTATTTAGGAACTGCAATAGTCGGTCCTACACAGAAAAGCACGAACGGCTACATAACGTCTAGTTCCTTTGGTTGGGGCAATAAATACCCCTCCACCCGGCCATTTGAAGGGTGTTAGAGCTTGAAAAAGCTATAGGGTGTTGAAGTTCACGAATTCATGTGCTCTATCACCAAAGTGCTTAAGAGAAGATTAGGCAATTAGCAACAAGGCTTAGGCTTTGATTAGTGCTAGTTTAGGCCGCTTAGCTCTTTGCTTTAGGTTTTAGTCTAGAGTTTAGTGAGGTTTGCATACCTCTTGCTATCGGTGCTTGCATGCACCAAGTATTGTAAATCTGGGGCGTTGTAGTCTAGCGAGACCCTCCAACAAACCTTTGTGGAGAGGATGCCGGTGTTTGTGCAAGGGAGGAGAGACCCTTGGCGGTTTGCCGAAGCTCTACCATAGTGAAGACGGTGGAGGTCACCGGCGAGAGGCCAAGCGAAGACCCACACGTGTTGTGGGTAGTCCCGTTGGCTATCACGGAAGTTGCCCGCCGCCGGAGCATTGCCCTAAGGAAGGGACATTTCCCAAGGATGGACTCCAATGAGGACTAGGGGAAGTTAGCTAACTTCCCGATACCTCAGGAAAAATCATCGTGCCGAGAGTTTGCGTTCTCACTACTACAGCTAGGGGCATCACCAGCGGTTCGTAAGGGGCTTTCACCAGCGGTTTTGGAAGCGCTGCTGAAAAAGCGCTTGTGAAGACCCTAGATTTCACCGCCGGTTTTAAAACCGCTGGTGTTGCCCCTAGCATCACCAACGCTTCGACACCAGCGGTTTGTAATACGAACCGCTGGTGAAGATGATTTCAAAAACACATTAAAAACAGCGTAAAAAAATATCAAATGATCGCAAAAAAAATATATTTAAATGGGAGAGGCATTTCCCAAGAAGGGGCTCCAACAAGGACTAGGGGGAAGTTAGCTACCTTCCCGATACCTCAGGAAAAATCATCGTACCGAGAGTTTGCGTTCTCACTACTACAGCTAGGGGCATCATCAGCGGTTCGTAAGGGGCCTTCACCAGTGGTTTTGGAAGCACTGCTGAAAAAGCGCTTGTGAAGACCCTGGGTTTTACCGCCGGATTTAAAACCGCTGGTGTTGCCCCTAGCATCACCAGCGGTTCGACACCAGCGGTTTGTAATACGAACCGCTGGTGAAGATAATTTAAAAAACACATTAAAAACAGCGTAAAAATATCAAATAATAGCAAAAAATATATATTTGAATGGGAGAGAGACCCCTAAGGAACAGACATCCTCCCCTTCGAACATCACAATTTTTTGCACTTATTGCAAATTATGGGATTCGAACATATGACCTCTGCCTTCGCGTGTTACTCACCTTACCACTGTACCATACCATCACTTATGACTGAATAGGAGATGAATCTATTTATATTAACCTCTCTGAATCTTTATAAATTTCTAGAGGCCACAACTAAAGTCCGATCAGGCTGTAATTTTTTGTGGTTGCCCGTTACATGCTCCTAGATAAAGAAAAAATATAAAAAAAATAATATAAAAATTAAAAATATTTATATAAAAATTAATTTATACCCTTCACCAGCGGTTCGTAATATGAACCGCTGGCGATGGGTACCCTTCACCAGCGGTTTGTGATACGAACCGCTGGTGAAGGCGGCCGAAACCGCTAGTGAAGGGTACCCATCACTAGCGGTTCCAATGGCTAGTGGGGCCACCCACTTACGAACCGCTGGTGATGAGTCTTCACCAGCGGTTTGGCCAGAACCGCTAGTGAAGGGGGCGTTGTGGATGGTGCTATGTGTAGTAGTGTCTCTACCTTTTACACTTCCGCATTTATATTGTGCCCTTTACATTTCGCATTTACCTTTCCTAGAATTGCCTTGTGTAGTTTATAGGATTGGAACTTAAGGTGCAAAACTCTTTTACGGTAGAGATAGCAACACATAGAAAAACCTAGTGCACATCTAGATAGAATTTGCAATAGGTTTTTATATGTGCTTGAAGCCTTAGTTTTTAGAACACCTAATTCACCCCTTCCCCCCCTTCTTAGGGTGTCGTGGTCCCTTCAGGCTCTACCATTCCCACCATCGACTTTCTTTTGCAACTGACTACTAGACCCAATCTTGTTGAACACTTGAACAAACAAGATCAACTATAAACCGCGCTCAGTAGTAATGTTCACATAGTCCCTCCAGTTTTGGGTTCCTCCAAGCGATATCAACTCCCAGAACATTATATCCATTCGAAACCTCACTGCTGCCATGACCACCAGCTCATGTTGGGCCCCGTTTGGATCCAGCAGCAAAACTTTAGTTGCTAAAGTTTAGTCGCCATGGATTCAAACATGTCTCAGCTAAAGTGCTCCTAACTAATGGGAATACTAAAAATCCTTTAGCTGCCCCAACCCAGCTAAAACTAGCTAAACTTGCCTAAATGACCCGATTACCCCTCCGAAATTGCTTGGTTCGCGCACCTCTTCGGCNCCCAAAGGCCCGCGCATCTTATCGCCTACTTTTCCCCCACCCACGCCCTACTGTGCACCCAGTAGTAGGCTTGGTGCCAAAAAAAATTGGAGGCAACAGGAGGCCAGTAGTATAGGCTTTACACCAAAAAATAGGAGGCATCAGAGGAAACAATAAACACGGTGCAATTAATTATGATTTATGAAAGGGTAGCAGGGCAGCATGGTCCTTTGTATTCAGCCACTAAACTTTAGCTGGAGGATTCAAACACCTCCCAGCTATAGTTTAGTTGCACAAATTAGCCAGCTAAACTTTAACTAGGGTGGACGCAAACGGGTTCTTGGTCTCTGTCAAGCCCAAAAGCCTTAAATAGCCACTTGCATATTGATTTCCATGTCCTCTCTCTTGCTCTAGGTACTTGTTCTATGAAGGACTTAAATTCCGACAGATCTACCCGTTCTAGACCAATTCTAACCTCTCCTAGCCCATAAAACACTTGGAAGAACAAACTATCCGATGACATGCCTGCCAACATACGTGACAACAATAATACATTACAATTATTACAAACTTAAATAAATTTATCTAAGCCGAGAACTGTTCTAATAAATTCATATACTTTATAAGTAGCAAACAAAATCAAACTACTTATATTTCCCCATACCTATATATTGGCAAACTAATCATTTCTAACTCGTGGATATATTCTACAAACATTAACTTTAGAGTTACTATTAAGGTTATTGTTGACGCTTTTTACGGTCGACACACCGAATTGCGCTAGCTCGCGCGTGGATCCGCAACGGATCAGTCAACTGCAGCTCGCCCAAGCAAAACCGGTGAAACCGGTTTGAGGATCCGGTGAAACCGGTTCTTCGGGACTTGCTGCGCAAACCTAAGATCGCCGGCCCGGGAGGGACCCCGTCAGGGCAGGTGCGCCTAGGGTTTCTCTGAGGTCGGCAGGCCACTCAGAGAGCCGTCAATCGCCGTGGAGACGAAGAACGAACAGCAATTAGGGTTGAAAAAGTTAGGGTTTGAGAGATGACAAAAAATAAAGGTATATTGATTTTGATCGATTGGATAGATCCTCAATCGGCCGTGACCCTTCATATTTATAGGGTGCGGAGGTCGTACCCCGCAAGGAAAGTCCTATTACAACTCAGATCTACAAAAAGAGTCCAAACCTACTAGGACTCAGAGAAAACCGGTTCCACCGGTTCCTCAAACCGGTTCCACCGGTTCGCCCTGCCATACGGGCAACAGTGAGCTAAACCGGTCCCACCGGTCTCTAAATCCGGTTCCACCGGTTCTTCCTGCCATGTTTCTCTTGTGCCAATTTTGATCGCCAACATATGCCCCCCTGTTTTTTTGGTAAAGCTTGCGTACCAGAAAACACTTTAGCACAAGAAAACACTCCTGAGGGTGATGTCAAATAAAATCCATCGGCCTTCTCATTCTAAGGGCGATACTAAAACCATCGGCCATATAAATCAAGCTTTCTGCCAAACACTTGGATAATATTTCTTCAAGTATCTTTCATTAAGAGCTCTTGGCAGCCGCTGTCCTTGCAAAGTCTCCATATAAGAATTACCGAAGATCACTTTAATCACCTTGAATGGCCCTTCCCAACTTGAAGACCATTTACCAAACTTGTTGCTCTTCGACCCTATAGGTAGAATTGTCTTCCAAACCAAATCACCAACCTGAAAAGATTTTTGCTTTACCTTCTTGTTGTAGGCCTTAGCAACCCGTATCTTATCTTTTTCAATTTCCTTCAAGGCCTTCAATCGCTTGTCGGTCACATCATCAATATTGTCCATCATCAAATCATGATAATCAACAGCATCAAGATCATTTTGCTTAGCTAACCGATAAGCATTCAAATTTACTTCAACAGGCAAAACAGCTTCTTGACCATACACAAGCTCAAAAGTAGTAACCTTAGTAGCACCATGTCTAGATATACGACGAGCCCACAAAGCTTCCGGCAAAACCTCATGCCACCTTCTAGGATTCTCCTGTATTTTCTTTTTAATAAGCTTAATCAAGATCTAATTACTAGACTCGGCTTGACCATTAGCCTGAGCATAGTATGGAGATGAATTGAGCAATTTAATACCATACATATCAACAAACTCACAAACTTCCTTTGATATAAACGAAGTACCTTGATCAGTAGTCAAAGTTTGTGGAATGCCAAATCTATGAATAATATGTTCAGTAATAAACTCAATTACCTCCCGATGTGTCATATTCTTCAAAGGTACCGCTTCGGTCCACTTTGTAAAATAATCAGTAGCTACTAGCACGAAGTGATGTCCCTTTGATGAAGGAGGATGAATCTGCCCAACAAAGTCCAGTCCCCATCCTCGAAAAGGCCAAGGTTTGATAATAGGATGTAACATAGCTGCTGGAACCATCTGAATATTCCCAAACCTTTGACACTCTTCACAACCTTTGTAGTATCGAAAACAATCAGCTATCATATTAGGCCAATAAAAATAAGCTCTTCTCAAAAGGCACTTCATCTTAGGAGCCGATTGATGTGTACCACAAATTTCTTCATGAACGTCACCCATTGCAATCTTAGCTTGATCAGAATCCAAACATTTCAATAACAAATCCTCAGCTGTCCGACGATATAATTCACCATCAACAAAAATAAATTCAAATGCCCACCGTCGAACTTTTCTGTCAACTTTATGACTAGGATTCTGCAAATATTCAATAATGGGTATTCTCCAATCAGCAACTTTGTCCTTATCAATTTTAGACTGCTCATTGGCCTAAGTGCTACTGTCAGCAGATGAACCTGTTTCACCGGTTCTGGAAGCGGTTTTACCGGAATTCCGGTGGCACCGGTTTCTGAATCCGGTGAAACCGGTTCTTCCTGGGCAGAAGACTCGGCTATGCAAAGTGTCGGCTTTCTTTCAAAAAAATTTCTTTTCTGAACATCACAGCCAGACGCTTGCTGAGCCAGAGCATTCGCCCTTGGATTCTCATCTCTTGAAACATGATATATAGAGAATTCATCAAATTGAGCAATCATGTCCAAGCACTTATCAAGATATGCATTCAAAAATCCATCAAAGCATTGGTATACTTTATTAAATTACTGTACAACCAGTAAAGAATCACCAAATGCTTCCACATGTTTTACTCCCATGTCATGCAAAATTTCTAGCCCGAACAATAAAGCTTCATATTCGGCTTGATTATTAGTACAATCATTTTCTAATCGGTTAAGAGCCTCAAATTCAGCACCACTTGGTGATATAAAAATAATACCAATACCACAACCGCTCTTACAAACCGATCCATCAAAATGCAACTTCCATGAGGTAAAAGTAATATAACCGATATCTAAATCATTATCATTAATACTATGCGCAACAATAAAATCAGCAACAATTTGGCCTTTCATTGATTTCAAGGGTTCACAAGCCAAATCATATTCAATGAGAGCATAAGCCCATTTACCAATTCTCCCACTCAAAATTGGTCTATGCAGCATGTATTTAATAATATCGGTTTGACAAGCTACTATGCAAGTATTGGATAATAAATAATGCCTCATCTTAGTACAAGCATAATATAATGATAAGCAAAGCTTTTCAATAAATATATACCTCGTTTCGGCATCCAATAATCGTCGACTTGCATAAGTAATAATGTGTTCTTTTCCTTCGGTTTCTTGAGTCAAAACAGCCCCAATTACTTGATCTTCAGCAGCCACATATAATTTAAATGGAATTCCTCTCCTAGGAGCTTTCATAACTGGCGGCGAAGACAAGTAATGTTTAATCTTCTCAAAGGCTTCTTGCTGTTTTGCTCCCCAAGTATATTCGGCTTCATCTTTTAACCGAAGAATAGGAGTAAAAGCATTGACCTTCCCAGACAAATTACAAATAAATCTCCTCAAGTAATTCACCTTGCCTAGGAATTTCTGCAAATCTTTCTTGCATGTAGGAGCTTTGATCTTCTTAATAATATCAATCCTCTTAGGATCTATCTCTATGCCATTTTCATGAATAATAAAGCCTAAAAACTTTCCAGCCGACACACCAAATGTACATTTAAGTGGGTTCATCTTTAATCCATATCGACGCATTCTCTCAAAAGCAAGCCTTAAATCAGCTAAATGAGGTTTTAAACCAGCCGATTTAACAACAATATCATCGATATAAACTTCTATGATTAATCCAAGCAAGTCATGAAAAATTAAATTCTTTGCCCTTTGGTAAGTAGCACCAGCATTTTTTAAACCAAAGGTCATGACTACCCACTCAAACAAACCAACAAAACCTAGACATATGAAAGCCGTTTTGGATATATCCTCTTCGGCCATGAATATTTGATTGTAACCAGCATTACCATCAAGAAAACTAATAACTTTATGTCCAGAAGCATCATTAATAAGCATGTTGGCTATAGGCATAGGATATTCATCTTTAGGAGTAGCTCTATTTAAATTTCTAAAATCAATGCAAACTCTGAGCTTACCAGAATCCTTTTTCTCAACTGGCACAATATTAGATAACCATTCAGCATAACGACAAGGCCTAATAAAATTTGCATCCAACAACCGATTAATTTCTTCTTTAATTCGGTCATACATATTAGGATTGAAACGCCTAGCAGTTTGTTTAAAAGGCCTAAAACCAGGTTTAATAGGTAGCCGATGTTCAACTAACTCGCGGCTTAAACCAGGCATCTCTTGATAATTCTATGCAAAACAATCAACATATTCTTTCAACAGCTCAATTAATTCAGCTTTATAATCAGCTTTCAAATTTTTGTTTACAAACGTCGGCCTAGATACAGTGCCATCACCAATATCAATCTCCTCTAAAGGATCAATCGATGTAAAGCCTTGTCCTAATTTACTCATGTCATCAAAGTCTTCAATGGCCTCACACATATCGTTCTTTTGTGCCCGATAGTGCTCAAGTCTCTGCTGCAGCCGTTCTGAATTATTCATTTATTCACAAGAAATGGTTTAGCCGATACTCAACCGGCTTTAGAACAGCAGGCACAAAGCCATCTCTAGTACAGCTGATCATCTCATAATCAGATATGTCTAAATCTGTTAAGCACTTGACATGATCATGCATAGACATGGTAGAACCATCAGCCACAGCAACACAAGCCGATGTATCTCCATATACAACCTCAATATCTTCGTCAACCCATTGAATAAGAAATTGATGCAAACTAGAAGGGACACATCTATTTGCATGAATCCAATCAAGACCCAATATTAAATTGAAGTTACCTTGGATCTCAGCGACGAAGAAAGCAGTAGCCAACATCTTGCTCCCAATGGTGAGCTCCATAGAAGCAACGCCCTTAGCACTCATAGGCTCGCCTCCTCCCACACCACTGATAGTAATGTTGGTCTTGATCAGTTCATCATCTAACCCACCAAGCTTCTTGAGCATAGAATAGGGCATCAAATTGACAATTGCCCCGGTATCAACAAGCATCCTAGAAACTGGCTTCCCAATGATATGACCTTTCATGTACAGCGCCTTTAGATGATTTTCAGAATCTTTTGGCCTTTTAAATATAGCTTCTTTTGGGTCAAAGTCTAAATGAGCCAACTCGTCCTCCGGAATAACATAATAATCCGAAGATAGATGCGCCACATTAGCATCAACATTCATATGTTCAGGTGACGACCCATAATCAACCAGCTGTTCATCGTCCATATCTTGGGAATCCGATGACAGCCTCTGATCAAATGTAGAAGTAACAGAAATTTCAGAAGTAATACGAGATGGACCTGGATCAGCAGAAACCGGTCCCTTCGGTTTCAGAACCGGTTCCACCGGTTCTGTCACGGCCGCAAACACCGAAGGGGGTAGAACCGGTTCCACCGGATTTTGCCCTGGAGCGTCAATCTTCTTCCACCCCTTGCCTGGAGGAATCATAGGTCTGTATTTGTTAAAGTGCTCCTCTTTCTGCTTTTCCAGCTCTTTCTCTTTTTGTTCCTGAAAGCGAAGCCGCTGCAACTTCCTCTTTTGTGTGCGTGTCAAACCTGGAGGGCACCATCTAGGCATAAGGTATTTAGTTTTATCAATTTCAACCTTTTTACCCTCATCAGGTTCTGCAGCAGCATCTTTCTGGACTGATGACTCAGCTTTATCATCAATCACCATTGGCATCTTGTCATCGTCCTTTAGATTTACTTGAAAGTCACCAATTTGAATCACATCAGCAGCTGTAGTCCTCTCTTGGTCGATCTTCATCTTCTGGACAACTTCCTCCACCTTTTTAGGCTGATAAACTTGCTTGGGAGGGGAAGGTTGTCTCTTCTGAGGAAACCGGTTTAACCGGTTTGGAGAACCGGTCGCACCGGTTCTAGGTGGCACATCCCAACCTGATCGACGAGGAGCCGAACGGTTATCTACCAACCTCTCATGCACTGGAACTCTGTTATTACCCCATACTGGATGAAAAGAAGGATGCTGCATAGGGTAATAAGGCATATTCATCCTATTGTAGTCCCATATCGGATATTGATAACTGTAATATGGAGGCATCCATGGCATGTTTTGACATTGGTTCTGTTGGGGATAAAAACCTGCATCATCACCCTTCCACCTGTTATTCACCCTTGGAGGCGAAATTGGCTTCTCTTGGCGCATGGGTGACCTTTTCCTCTTTTTTGCCGGCCAATCCTCATCAACTGGCCTTTGATTTGCATATTTGAAAAACAACTGGTCAAAGGTCACTTTTGGCTTTGCAACTTTGCCCTGATCCTTGGCCACATTGACTTTCCAGGTTCCAATCTCAGGACGCTTAGGCTTCAACATCTTCGGGCGCCCCTGACCAGAACCGGTTAAACCGGTTTCTGGAACCGGTTTGTCCTATACCGGCTCAAACGGTCCCTTCGATGATCCTTGCCCCCCAAGATCCGTGACTCTTGCAGTGATTTTGAAAGTTTCTCTGCCATTTGGGGTCTTCTCACACACCACTTCCCTGACAATTGATTTTCCCTTCAAATTTTCAGGCTTTGGCTTCTCATCACCCACAACAATATTTTTTTTCTTTAGTTGATTAGACTTGATGCGGCCGAATCAGAACTTTAGGAGGTTGCATCTCAAGGGTGTTGATAGGGAAAGGTGCTTTATCCACCTGCATCTCATGTAGTGTCAAACGTTCTTCATTCAAGGCCGATTGCACCTGTCGACGAAAGACATTGCAATCATTAGTAGCATGCAAAAAAGAATTATGTAATTTGTAATATGCCCGCCTTTTAAGCTCTTCAGGTGAAGGAATAACATGAGACCTCTTGATGTTTCCATTCTTCAATAATTCATCAAAAATACGATCGCATTTAGAAACATCAAAAGTAAATCGCACTTCTTCTTTCCGATTCTTTTGAATTGGCTTAAGAGATGGACATGTGTACGATTTATTCTTAGAAGGCCACACAAGTTCAGCAACATACACATCTTCATCATCGTCCGAGCTACTAGAATCATAAGTAACAACATGAACATTGGAACGATGAGTCTTATATGTATCCTTATTATTTTTTATTCGGTTTTCAGCAACTAAAGCTCTTATTTGCACTTGATTAACCGAAAAACGTTCAAAGCCTTCTATCTTTTCTTTGATAAAGGATCTTAAACCATTAAAAGCAACATCGGCAAGATCCCTTTCAGAAAGTGACAAATTAAAGCATCGGTTTCTAGTTTCTTTGAATCGTTTAAAATAATCTAAAACAGATCCATCTCTTTGTTGCTTCACCGACGTTAAATCTGTCAATTTCATCTGAACACTCCCACTATAAAAATGATCATGAAATTTTTGCTCCAATTGATTCCATGAATTAATTGAGCCAGGAGTTAATGAAGAAAACCAAGAAAAAGCAGTTCCAGTCAAAGATAATGAAAACAAGCGAACTTTCAAAGCATCATTAGAACTAGCTTCTCCTAGTCCTATAACAAAAAACCAAACCGGTTCACTGGTTGGACCGAAACAACCGTGAACCGATGACTTGACCGGTTCGGTTCAAGCAAAAGACCAGCTATGCAATTGAACCGGTGTGAACCAGTTGAATCGGCCGGTTTTTGCATTGAACCAATGAACCAATGAACCAGTGAACCAGTAAACCAGTGATTACTTTGATGTTTAGGTATTAATTGAAACTTTGGACAATAAATTATTATGATATTGCTATGTTCATCCATCTATTATGTCATAATTGATGTGTTTACGTCCAAATTATTGCAAAAGATGTATATTTTTCATACAAGTTGTAAGAAATTAATATTATATTGATAATTATTAAACCACTGGTTCGACCAGTGAACCAATGAACCAGTAGCCTGACCGGTTCGATCTCCGGTCCGGCTTTTTGTTCTATGCTCCTAGTTGAGCAATATATTGGCTAATGTGTTCCCAAGTGGTCTTATTATCATCACCATTGAATTTCACAAAATCAGGAACACGCCACTTATTGGGATAAGGAACAGCATCAAAATTGGCAGAATATGGTTTTTGATATAATCTAGAATTACCCATATCAATACCAAGTTTATCCTGCATCATACTAGCTAACTCGTCCTTCATTTTATAAAATTCAGCATATAAATTTGAACGAGCTAGATCAGATTGCCCTGTGGCTATATTTTGAACTTGAGCAACATGAGACATGCGATTAGGACTTTGCCGCAAATATTGATCATATACATCATTAGGAACCCCACTGAAATTATTGTTTTGATTAGGTATAGGGGGGATGTCAATGCACGAGTTCCAATATAAGCAGATCCATTAACTACCTCTGAATTTCGGTTAGGGACTACCGAAAGAGGAGCTGTGGCATGTGGTACTAACTGCTGTGCAGCCTGGCCAGCAGAACCGGTGAAACCGGTTTCCAGAACCAGTGAAATCGGTTTCGCCGGGGCTGGCGAAACATGTGTTGGCGGTGGTACCTGTCCTGGATAAAAATTAGGCGGCATACCATTCTTTGGGTTTTCAAGCATTTTTCTTGGCGTAGCCGACATATTCGCATGCATATTCTCATGTTGCATAGGTGGTAAATTTTGTGCATAACCTGAAGATTCTACCAACCTATCAATTTTATCCATTCTATCCGCTAGTGTGCATACTAATTCTTCGGTATGTGAAAACGCAGCACTAAGCTCTTCATTAGATTTAGGAACAGAAGTTTCAGATGGGTGCATAGTTACCGGAGGTATTTCTTTCACCTTTTGGTCTTTCATTGTGAACGCCGGCATCATGAAATCATGAGTTCTTGTCACCTTGCCGTGGCGATCCTTCTTCAGCCCTATCAGGAATTGACTCTTGAAGAATTCTTGGGCTGCATTGAACTTCTGGCGTTCCTCCTCGCTGATCTCCTCCATGGAGGGAACAACGATGATATCCTTATCGAGATCTGAAATTGAGCCCATCTGGCTAGAGTTTGATAAATCAGTTATTAAAACCAAGATTTCCAAGTTCCCCAGCGGAATCGCCAAAAATGTGTTGACGCTTTTTACGGTCAACACACTAAATTGCGCTAGCTCGCGCGCGGATCCACAACGGATCAGTCAACTGCAGCTCGCCCAAGCAAAACCGGTGAAACCGGTTTGAGGATCCGGTGAAACCGGTTCTTCGGGACTTGCTGCGCAAACCTAAGATCGCCGGCCCGGGAGGGATCCCGTCAGGGCAGGCGCGCCTAGGGTTTCTCTGAGGTCGGCAGGCCACTCAGAGAGCCGTCAATCGCCGTGGAGATGAAGAACGAACAGCAATTAGGGTTGAAAAAGTTAGGGTTTGAGAGATGACAAAAAATAAAGGTATATTGATTTTGATCGATTGGATAGATCCTCAATCGGCCGTGACCCTTCATATTTATAGGGTGGGGAGGTCGTACCCCACAAGAAAAGTCCTATTAAAACTCAGATCTACAAAAAGAGTCCAAACCTACTAGGACTCGGAGAAAACCAGTTCCACCGGTTCCCCAAACCGGTTCCACCGGTTCGTCCCGCCAGACGGGCAACAATGAGCTAAACCGGTCCCACCGGTCTCTAAATCCGGTTCCACCAGTTCTTCCTGCCATGTTGATCTTGTGCCAATTTTAATGCCAATAGTTATTTAAATATTTTGTACGTAGTGAACTAATATAGCAAATTTTATTATTTTCTGAACCTAATTTTCACAGTAATTAAGCTAGCCTTGCAAATTAAAACGCATCAAAACGTATACAATACATGGATCTAGTCCCAAGTTTATCTAAGAACTAAGAATATCTATGTCCCCTGTATACATCTAGGTCTTATCTATACTATAAAAAATGAAAACAATTAAAAACATTACTCACCTAATTTGGGCCCATCGTACCCCTCATGCTGGACCCACCTGTCAAAGCCGAGGGGGTGAGACCCATAGAAATCGCAAGTTGAAGAGTGATTCTGCCAAAAACCTATTACTTTTTGCACCAAAAAAATATTATACCCGCGTTAATACTGTTGTTGATCGCCTATCATAATCGTTTCCGTTAAATAACTCTTGTACTTCCCACATGGGCTACAGGCCAGCCAAACAGTATTACTGGGCCGCGCCTAGACGTTGCGCCTTGGCTCGCCCTGCCAGCCCCGCATGGGCTCTAGGCTGGACTGCTGCAATAATAGGCGGTTGTCCACGAACTTGGGAAAATGGGCGACGAAGAGTTTCCTTGATGAGACGTAGACGTGAGTTCAAGCCTGCCAAGGCCTTCGATGCCTAATGTTGCCTCAGGGCCTTGATGCTCAGTCACCTTGTAGAATCTAGGATACCGACTAGAGGGAGATTGAATAGGCGGTTTGAACTAAAATCACAAGCACTTAAAATTTAATTAGTAACACAAGGGGGTAGAACTATTTCTACTCTTTCTAGCCTATGTGAGGGTTTGCAACCTAGAGTGATAAGCAATAATTCAATCTCTATGAAAGTAAATTGATCAAAGTAAATTGCAAAAATATAAATGAGCAATAGAAATAACTGATGACAAGAGAAGAACTTTTTTCCCGTGGTGTCGATGACTTGCCGGTCACCCCTAATCCACGTTGAGGTGGATTATTTGTTCCAATCGCTCATCTATCAAGGCACCGCTTGATTTTTGAGCCGACTTGGATCAAGAACCGCTCTACACCTCGAATCCGCTAGAGTTGCTCTTCACCACTCCGGCAAGGTGAGCACAAAGACCTCTCACAAGAATAACCGGGGCTCCTTCACAATCTTCTTTGAAGGGATCAACGGTTTCCACTCCTTCAAGCCGTCTAGGAGGTGGCAACCTCCAAGAATAACAAGTCGATGATGCTTGTTTGAAGACTTCCTAGTGCCACAATGCTCAAACTCTTGATGCAATGCACTAGGATGCTCTCAATCTCACAAGAATGCAACCTCAAAGCAAAGTGAGTGAAGGAGTGAAGAAGAAGGGCTCAAATATGTCAAGAAAACTTTTCAAAGTGCCAAGAGACCTCACCCACGGCCGGGTATGAGGTATATATAGAGCCCCCTTCAAAATCTAGCCGTTACTCTCTGTAACTCATGAAATACGAGTTTTCGCGGACCGTCTGCCTCACAAAGCCCGGACGGTCCGCCGTTCAAAACTAATGGCTACAACAGCAATCATTGCTGTCAAACTCGACCGTTACACAGGGCAGACTGTCCGCCGTTCATTTTCGAACGTCGGTCAGAATAAGACACTCCCTGGACACGCTCAAAAGTTAGCCGGCGGACCGTCCGCACCCAGGTGGCGGACCGTCCGCCGTAGAGAGATGAAAATCCACAAAGAACCAACTGGGTTCTGGTGGCGTCCCGGGGGAGGGGGCGGACCGTCCGCGTGTCCTACGCAGACTGTTCACCCCACGGAGTTAAACTCCACCAGAACCACTCCCGGTGCTGGTGGCGTGGAGAAAATGGCCGACGGACCGTCCGCACCCCCTGCGCGGACCGTCCGCCGGTCAAACACTTCTGCCCACCAGAAACAATAAGTTTCTGTCCATGATTTTGAATTCAAGGACGAACCGTCCGCGTCCCCTGCGGAGATCGTCCGCCCTAGCACTGAGAAACACCCAGAACGACTCTGAAAACGGCTAAGTCAAAACATGGTCCGCCCCACAAAAGGGAGACCGTCCGCTTCACAAACCAGTTAACCGATTTTAAGAAAAACCACGTCGTTCTAAAACTCATGATGTATCCACTAATCTATATGCATGCAACACAACATTTGAGCAAGGTGGCACTATAGAATCGTCATGCAAATGACATTGACCCTTCTTAATAGTACGGCTATCTAGCCTATCAACCCGGTCAATGTTTCTTCTCTAATCTCCTCTTTGACCGGCAAAATAGAAATTCCTATCTTATACCTTTGCCTTGAGATTCCACTTCACATCTTGATTCCGATATTGCCAAGTTACCATCCGCCACATGTCACATCTCCGGGACTAACCCTATTTTCATATCTCGAATAAAATCGTTAGTCCACAAATATTGTCATTAGTTACCAAAACACAAATTAGGGGCCAAGATGCTTTCACACCTGCAATCACAGAGACAAAGCACCTCATCAACTACTTGTTAATTGTACTTAATCAGCTGATATTTGTGCCTTCCATCATGCTATAGCAATAATACCAAAAAAATTTGAACTCTGTTCGAATTTATATGCTTGAAAGTAGAATTACATGGGACAAATCAATTTTTTCTCACCACAGGTCCGTGAACACACCAGCCATACGCACGGTGATATAAATCAAATTTAAGATTTATTGTATTATAAATCTTAACAAGAGTGATTTCTAAAGTTTATTAGACTGGTTTATCTTGCATTAATTTATTGGTCCAAAATATATTTTTAAATGCTTGTGTTAGTTTTTTTGGATTTTACAAATACGGGATGAATATAGAATTGTTCTAAATAAATACGGGATTCCGTAAAAATGAGCGGGAAACACCTCCACCCATATCTCGTCTCATTTCTATATTTTTCTGGAGATACAGAAACAGGCGGAATAAATATAGAAAGGACGGGACGGAATTTTTTTTGTCCTTTTTTATCCCTACTGTGGAGTGGCGGATTTCCTTCAGGGCTAGTTTGGGAGCGGCTTTCCCCGCGGGGTTCCCGGTCGTTTCCCAGGGCGAGAATCCCACCAGGCTAGCTTCCCCGGGACTATCTACCGCGGTCTTTGGAAGCCCACGAGACATGGAATTGCGGCCTGTTTCCCTGCGTTTTCCACGGGGCAGGAATCCAGGAGGTGCGAGGCCGGGAGCGCTTCCCCGTCCACGCGACTCGTCATCGACTCATCGTCAACTCTCAACGCGCTTCGCCCGCGACGCACCGCCGGCCCGCTTCCTCGACTTCATCCACACCGTCGCCTCGACTTCGCCCACGCCGCCGCCTCCACCATCTCTCTTCTCGGTCCCTCACCTCTCTCTCCTAAATCCAACTGAAGGATGCCTGACACCGGCAATGCTCCGCATCTTCCTCTCGACTCCCGTGGGTGAGACCGTCGCCTCCTCTTATGCGACCTCCCCCTCCGTCGTAATGTCCGCAAGCAAGACCGCCATCACGAGTGCAGCACCTCCGCGGCTCCGCCTATGCAGGTCAGTCCGCCTCCACCCTCATCCCCTTGCCTCCCGATCTAGGTCTCTCTTATCCTCGCCACATAATGCTCCATGTTCGATCTTGGGGAAGAAGAGGTGAGGCCACGGGCAGAAACTCCTTTCCCATTCCAACTGTGAAGAAGTTTCCTGTTTTAGATCTATGCTTACCTTGGCATTTCACCTGGGCGAAAATTGCATGATTTGTTAGTAGATTTGGTTTTTATTTTCAGTAGAACTTCTTCATTCTGAGAAGGCAAACATATATTAATTAAAGTCAATCTCTGAATTGCTTCAAATTCAGAGAAGCCAAGGTAATCTTTGTTTTGTTTTGGTTGGTGCTAACGTTGCTTCAAATTGTCTGGCAAGAAGTAGGTTATTTTATCCTGAACTAATGATTTTCTCTGTAAATCTGTAAACAATCTTAAACAAGCTCGAAAAGGTTTGCTATGTAACTTTAGCAACACCTGTAGACTGAAGTGTTCTTATTTTGCTTGACAGGAGAGATATTTAGGTGATTCCAATAATTTTATTGTTTATTTGCCTGCCTACAGTTCCCCATCTTGGATTCTTGAGGTAAAACATAATGCTAATGCATTTAACATAATCCTTGATTATGTCTGGAGGCTAATGTTGCTCACCATCCAACATAATTTATTGTTTATTTTGCTTGATTTGCTTGCTCATGCACACCATCAACCCTACTGCTGTTGTTTATATGCAAAAGTACCTGTTATTGATTGTATCAAATTATCGAGTTGTTGTGACAGTTGGGTCACCCATCTCTTCAAAAGAACGATATTCTTTTCAGAAGTTGAAGCTGGCAGTGACAATTTCAGGGATAAACAAGCTATTTGTTACTCATGTGCCATGTAACTTGTTAGCATTTTCAGTGGATATGGATAACTTCAATTTACATGTTAACTTTGTTGTAATACATGCATGTTTTGTTTATATATTGGGTTCTTTTTGAGCATGCCACTGCAGCATGTGGTGAGTAACCTTTCCTTAGTTCATTTGGTGAAGCTATTTGTAGCAGTTAATCAATCGTAAAGCAGTCTGTATGTGCAACAAGGCAATAAGTAGATATTTAATTTCTTCAGTCATTTATATTATGTTTTATTTTGACCATTTTGCAGGTAATTCATATATATCTTAGCTACTTTGATCAGCATGGATATGTCAAATATATTGCAGAACATGATTCTTACTGGATATTAGATGGTATTTAATTCAGATTTTGTAAGAATTTGTACTTCATTGTATGTACATGGATGTATCTACAGAACTGTAGTTTGAATGTTCATAGAGATTGAGCTTTTTTCTGTCGTTCATGTTTTCTAGTATTAATGTAGATCAGTGACAAATTTATCATGTTTTTTATTTTCCTATTTGTTTTCTTTACTTTCCAATTCTTTCTAATTTCTTGTGTATGGGTTTGTTTAGAAACAAATGGGCGGCTGGCGGTTTGTTTTGAATGCCACCGGTGTCAGGGTCGCACCAACACATGCATGGTAGCTCGCAATAAATTTGCTGAGTATTTTTCTTTTTCTTTTTTTGAAATTTCCCTTTCCTTGCTGCCAAACAGCCACGGGGGAAGGGGGAACCGCACCCAGGGAAACCATCGGGAATCAATTTGCCACGAAAATTCCCCTCAGGGGTTCTTTTCCCTGGGTTAATAACCCCTTACAGGTTGCGGTTCTGCCCTCGCAGGCCGACAGGTTGACCGCAGCTCAAACGGCGGCTTCCTAGGAATCGTCCGAGATGGGCCGATTAGCCCGCTCTGGGTGAGCCCAGGGAAACAAAGTCGAGCGAGAGAGTGGCCTCGTTGCCGTCTGGACTCTGGAGTCTGGACCAACGGGCCTTCGGCCTTGCTTTCTAAGCTTCTCGACATCGTTCGATCACGCCAGCAATTGCCGCCGAAATGGGTGTTCAATTGGCTGAAAAAATTTTGGTGAAAAATTTTGCAAAAAAATCTTACCATTTAGGAGTACTAAATGTAGACTAATAATAAAACTAATTATAGATCTCGCCTGGAAATCGCCAGACGAATCTAATGATGGTAATTAATCCATGATTAGTGGATGTTTAGCGGATGGTTACTGTAACATCACTGTTGCAAATCATGGCCTAATTAGGCTCATTAGATTCGTCTCGAAAAGTTACTTAGGGGTTATGGAATGGGTTTTGTCATTAACACACGTTTACTACTCCATGCATGTAAAATTCCCTTGGAAAAAATTTTGGTGAAAAATTTTTGGGGGAATTGAACACCCCTTAAGGCCCTGTTTAATTTCAGGAACTTTGCATTCTCTTTCCACTTCGAGAACCATGTTAGTTTATTTTTTCTCTCTGTGCACGTGACCCAATGCATAAATTTTTCACCACTTTTCACCATATCACCCCAATTAAACAGGGCCTAAGTCCCTGATCCACATGATGTGGGGCAACCACGAATCGACCTGCGAACTAACGCATCCTGATCCACAAGAAATCATATCCTCGTGACCAAAACACTTCCATGTGCATGCGCGGCCCGTTCCACACCATGTCCATGGGCATCGCGATGAAGATGAGGCTGTGGGTGTCGCGGTCAGTGTCAGTGTCAGTGTCACCCCACCCCATCCCCATGCTGCCTGCCTGCCGCCGTGACAGGCGACTCCGGTTAGCCGGGACGGCCGCTACGGATCCCTGTGGGCCTGCCCAGATTGCGCTAGCCTCTCGAGGTCGGTGCCATTGGATCCACTCCTTTTCCGCGGATCACTAGCATATCTGATATCATGGCACGCAGCTCGATTCAAATTTAGGAAACGAACAAAAACATTCAAGAAATCCGCAGGCACAAGGCCTGTCTGCTGCTCATGTTCTTCAGGCTCTAGCGAACGCTCCAGCTTGCCCTTCTGAATTTGCGTGTGCACTAAGCGTCTTCCCTCAACTAGCCTTAGTTCGAGCAAAAGATTCCTGAAGTCATTTACAGCCTTTATTGATGTTAACATGCATGTTGCTAAGGGTTTCGATCTTTTGATTTTTTTAAAAAAAACTGTTACTCTCAACATTATTAGATCGCCACGACGGTACCCAACAAAATTAGGAAAGTGCACAGAAGCTTTACAATCGCATTTGTGATCTCAACTCATGGCACTCGGAACTGTCTGTCCTTTTCTGCTCATTACTCATTAGTTTATGATGATGATACTATACTCCCTCTGTTCCACGATATAAGCATTTGTTGACTTCGGTTGATAACGTTTGACCATTCGTCTTATTCAACGGGCAGCTCCGCTCGGTGGCGTCACCGTGAGGCTACAAAGACAGATCCAGGTGAAAACCTAAGAACCGATTCGCTGGTTCGGGCGACGGCAGCATCTGGATATTGCTTTCCTCTTGAGGCGTCGTCTTGGAGTCCTTAATGGCGACACCATGATTAGCTTGGAGCAATGGTGGTGGGTGGCAGATCGACACCATCTACGTCCAACAGATTTCTTTCGAGGTCACTTCGATGCTTAGATAGCAGCCGATGCATGGTCCATGAGGTGGCGGCCGGTGTTGGCCGGATTTGCTTTTGCTTGGCAAATCAAAGCGGAGGTGACCACATTTTTGGTTGCCGATCCACTGGAGAAGACCGCCGGGGAGCGACGACAAGATTTGTATGTCTCATTCCTTACTCAATGATAACCGGAGATAGGAGATCAGCGTTCATGATGGCTACAAGTGACCTCAATAGATTTTGGACTAGGCAGTCTTTAGTACTGATTTTCATGTACTAAAGTTTTTTAAGATATTTTCTTAGATGTTTGTAATAAACAAGGCTGTGTGCAGTCACGCAGAGGCCAGAAGGCTGTGTGCGTTACTGCAGAGGCCGGAATGTAATTCCATTTTCTAAAAAATTCGTCTTATTCAAAAAATTTATAAAATATAAAAACAATTACGATATACTTGAAATATATACGATGATAAAACATGTCATAGCAAAATAAATAATATTTTCATAATTTTTTTGAACAAGACGAATGGTCAAACGTAAACAGCAGAAGTCAACAAATGCTTACATATTAGGACGGAGGGAGTATTAGTAGTAGATTACAAGTGGCACAGAGCAAGATTCGCATTCAGAGAACTAGCAACTCATGAGTGATGAATTCATGATGGAGGCGCAATGCTTGTCATGTCCGTCCGCACAGATCTTGCTTCCGGACGATACGGGCCAGCCCTGATGTCTCATTGTCTCATGTCTGAACTGCACACGGCAACAGACCATCGGTTCATTTGGCCCTTCTCCGACCGTCAGCTCGTCACTGATGCTTCACTCAAGAAGCACCAAATGGGGGGCAAATGTGGAAACACCTGAAGGCACTCTACCACCAATCCACCATGTGGATTTTTTTTTTTCTCTGTACTTGCTTGTTTGCAGCTGAAGTCAGACAGGGAAGAACAGAACAAACTGAACGATGCACTTCGGTAGGACGCAATCTGGCCTGCTGAGTTTGTGTAGTAGGATGCAATCTAATGAGAAGAATTTGCGTACGCATTGAGCCTCAACCTGTCTTGCCACATAGCAAGTGTCAATTGCCGGATCCTATTAGTATGACTACTTTCTATACGAAAAGGCTATTAATAGACTGCAATTACAGAACTTAAACAATTTGTGGGGGTAAAACCGTAAAACATATTTTTCAGTCTGTTCGGTTGGCTGGTGGCTGGTGCTGATTTGTTGTGAGACTGAAGTACTGCTGGCTGGCTGGTGGCTGGTGACTGGTGCTGATTTGTTGTGAGACTGAAGTACTGCTGGCTGGTGGCTGATAAGCCAAGCAAACAGGCTTGTCTGATCATATCTCTTCGCCCTAAAAGAATCTAGAGTTGTGAATTGTCTGCTCTTTTCTGCTTTCTGCTTTACCTAAAACACTTCAAATTGGAGCACATATAGAAACATCTGTAAACGGTAAACCACTCCAGTTGCATTTATGATTCATATTTATAGGGGAAAAAACAGTTGGCATTTCAGTATCCTGATATTGCAAACTAAACCATCACAAAGAACATGGCCAAGGTACTAAACTAGCACCGAACAATGGAGTGTGACCTCCTGAATTTGTACGTCATTAAACCTCTTCGAACCCCCTCGCTCTCTCTTCCTCATCAGATTTACATATGACCGGGATGTCTCGTCTCCGCAAATTATGATCGCAGAAAAAATCAGACCGTTGTCGTCGCTGTCTGTCACCCACCGGCCACCCCATGTTGCGTTTCGCCGTGACACATGGCTGGGCAGCTCCAGTGTCCAAGCGATTTTGCTCTGCAAAATCAGAGACGCGCCAGAGCATTCGAAGCACACAGCATGGGCATCGATGTGTGGGACCCTCTGCTGGTCAGACAACAAGTAAAATATATTTTCTCTGTCCACGCGTCAGCTCATTTGCTCGCTGGTGAAGCTGCGCTGCTGGCCTCTGTCCTTCCCGCTGCTCGTCTGTGATTTCTTTATCGAGTTCAGTTCGACATCTCTGCTGTATCCGATTTTGTTTGACACACAGACATCGACCGTCATAATGTGCATTGCTCGATATTTTTCGCGCACGGTTCGCTTTAGACGCACACTCTGGCTGGCCTTATGGCTCTACCAGATTATTAGGCTCTCGGTGTCGGTGCCACTAGATTCTCTCCCTACCGCTCATTAGGATATTTGATTGGATTACTAGTGACAGAAAGCTCCATAAGGATTTAGGAAACGAACAAAGAATAAAGAATTCGCAGGCACAATGCCTGTCTACCGAGTCTGCTGCTCATATTCAGGCTCAAGCCAGGAGCTAGGGGAGCAGCGCTGGTGCATGACAACTGCTGAACTGAGGGTGTGTTTGGTTGGTGGGACGGGACGGGATGAGGATGGAACGGATCCATTCCTTCGTGTGTTTGGTTGGAAGATAGGACGAGACAGCATCCAGAGAGAATATTGTTGAAAAACGGGGGACGGATCGGTCCCTTAAATCGGCCGGACCGATCCATCCCTCGCAGACGCCGTGTGCACTCCGTCTCTTCCTTCTCGTCTCGCTTTGCCCACCGGCCGCGCAGGAGCGACTTCGCCTCCGACGGCGGCACTCGACTCGCGGCGCATGGCGGCGGCCTGGAGCTCGCGGCCCCGAGCAGGCGGCGCGGCGGCGGCCCCGCCCGACGTCCCGAAGCTCGCGCGGCGGCAACCCCTTTCCCCTCTGCTCCGAGCTAGTGCGGCGGCGTTGGGCCAGGGATGAGGCAGCGGGGCTCGCCGGGCAGCTCACGTGGCCCCCACGGCCTGCCCCGAGCTCGCGCAGCGTGGCATGGGCCACGGAGGCGGCGGCTCCGAGCTCGACGCGGCAGTGCGCGCGGCCCTGGCATCTCGCCCCCGAGCTCGCGAGGCAGCACTCGATCTGTGCGACGGCGGTGCACGCCGGCCGAGGAGGTGCCATACGAGTTTGAAGAAACGACGAGGAGGCCCTCTACAGGTCTGGAGCTTGATGATGACCATGTCCCTGGGCAAACCGCCGGCGGCTCGATCCCCTGAGAAGATGGCTGTGAAAAAAAAAAGGAAGGGAACAGAGAATGACATATGGGGTCCACTGATGATTGCATCTAACGGTGTTACAAAAACACATCCATCCCTCTATATAAATCCCTCCAACCAAACAAAGAACTAGAATGAACTCGTCCCTCCAACCAAACATGAGACGGGACCGTCCCATCCCAAAAACTAGGACAGGACCGTCCCGTCCCTTCGTGTCCCTCAACCAAACACACCCTGAACTGCAGGCAGAAACAAAAACACCAATTGGTTTTGGCTTTGGAACTTTTGCGAATTGTGGCTTCTTTCCTCCACCGTTGCTTCACTGATGGGAAGTGAAAGAAAAAGAAAAGGAAAAGGGGACCAATTGGGAGAGTATTTGGGACACCGGAAGCTGAAACCACTCCAGCCTGCAGCATCTCTGTTATGCTTTTGTTTGGAACTTGCAAATTACACAACGAACAATGGAACAATGGAACAACGGGACTGGAGTGAATGTTACACTTCACTAGTATACATCTGACCTACTGAATATGGGCATCTACAAGATACAATTTCGCCTACTGAGCCTGCATGTGTATTATCCCCTTTGTTTGATTAAAAAAAACATTCATGAACATGTCATGCTATGTATTTCTACGCCATCTGATGTTAGCGTGCATGTTGCTAAGGGCTCTGAACTTTCGATAGTTGTTTGCTTTCCTCACATTATTTAAAGCATCTTCAACAGATTGCGCATATTCATCCTCAATACCAATAGGTCTTTGGCAACTACCAAAAATTTAGTTCCTCTCCTCTTTATGTAGAGGGTGCAACACTCTCCCCTATAGACTATTGGTATTGGTAAATAGTTTTAGGCCCTGTTTAGATGAGCAAGTTTCAACTATTCACGAGTCACATCGAATGTGATGCCACTAATTATGAGTATTAAACGTAGATTATTGACAAAACCCATTTCATAACCCCGGGTAAATTCGCGAGACGAATCTATTGAACCTAATTAGGCCATGATTAGACAATATGGTGCTACAGTAAACAATCTCTAATGATAAATTAATTAGGCTTAATAGATTCATCTCACGATTTTTCGTCCATCTGTGTAATTAGTTTTATAATTAGATTATGTTTAGTCCTTCTAATTATCATCCTCAAACTTGGTGTGACATTTTCGGCAAGTTTTCACTCCCAACTAAACAAGGCCTTAGCAGTCACTACTATTAGAGGGGGAGAGAGTATTTTGATAGTGGATATAAGCAATCTACTGGAGATGCTCACTACGGTACTACTGACACATTTGCAAAATGCATAAGCTTTACAATAACATTTCAGATGACAACACATTGCATTCAAATTTGTTTCATGGTATGCCCTTTTCTGCTTATCAGTTTATGAGAATAGATTACGAAGTGACACTGACACCCAGCAAGATTCGCCTTCTAGAGGACCAGCAGAGCATAAGAATTTTCCCCAGGAACAATGCACGCCCGTCTGCTCAAATCATGTCCTCAAAGACACGATCCAGCCGTGACGTCTGAAGTCTGAATAGATTTGGCCCTTCTCTAATCATCACCGTTGCTTCACTCAAGAAACACCGAATGGAGCAAAATATAGAAACGCCTGAAAGGCACTCCACCACCATACTGAATTTTTACTATACTTCCTTGTTTGCAGCAGAAGTCAGACAAAGAGCAATGAAACAGCCTCTAACATTACACTTGCACATCCCATATTATAGAATCTGACCCGACTCGGTTTTTGAAGGATACAATCTGATCAAATGATGAAATGAATTTGCGTATGCATTGAACCTGTTTGTTTGACAATAATATGATGATTTTAGCATGTTGCGAAGAATCTCGAACTTTTGATCAGAAAAGGTTACTTACCAGATTATTAGACTGCATCTGCATCACAAATTTTGGAACAGAACATAAGCTTTACAATCATATTTCTGATCACCACTCTTTACAATCAAAAGTAATTCCACTGTCTGACCTTTTCTGCTTCACATGTTGTTACTTTACCTCAAACACATCAAATTGGAGCACAAAGAGAAGCATCTGCAATGCACTCCAAGCAGTTAGCATATCTGCACTTGCAAACCTTATAGGAGCTAACCACACAATCACAAAGAACCATGAACTGAACAGAATAGAACAGAACATTACTAAAGTAAACTAGCACTGAACAATATAATTTGACCTACTGAATTTGTACAGCATTAAGCCACCTTGAATAGTTGTGCTATATATTTACATGTACCTGATTTTCCTCATAAGTAGCTCTGATCGAATTCTCGATCTTCCTCACCTACTAGAGCAAGATCAGGCCAGTAACATAGCTGAAAGATCAGATTGCTGACCATACAAATTGCTTCAGCGAAAACCCACCTCGCCTCTCTTTCCATATCAAATGTACACATGAACCGTGCTACCGTGTGTCGATATCTCATCTCGGCAAATTCAGCCCCCTAACAAGCCTAACTCTAGTTTACATGATTGAGCACCAGAAAATTACAGAGCATGGAACCAGCAATTCTCATCCATTGCAGATGGCATTGAGGAGCACATGCCCCAGCATCAGGTCCACGAAGTACTGGTGCCCAACCTTGCCGTCCCGCCACACCAGCCTCGCCGGTGCACGCCCATAGTGCACACCGTCATTGCAACGGTTGTCATAGTGCCATGGGAATGTCATGTCGAAATTGTCGATCACCCCACCAGTGAGCACCCCATGCCGCCTCATCTTCTCAACGAGCACGCCATTGAACGCCTCCATCTTGCTTGGATTGAATGCCAGGTCCCTAGCATAACCCCCAGTCGCGATCGTAGTACGGTAGAACACCCTCGGCACGGCGTGCCCACGAGCGCGCACTTTGGCCATGACTCCCGACCAGAACTGTGCTGCGAACTCAGCGCCCTGGGCGTAGGCGCGGACGCTGGTCCAGTAGCACCCGTCGTGCAGACCGGAGTTCAGGATCACAACATCCGGGACGCAGCCGTCAGACATGAAGTAGGACCGGATGAGCTGCCGGAACCCCCTGTTCCGAAGGGAATGCAGGCCAAGGTAGTTCATGCTCATGTTCCAGTGCCCGTTGTAGATGCTCGTGATCCTCAGAGTCCCCGGCCCGCCGTTGGGGTTCGTGAACACGGCGTCAAACCGCCGCGTCACGGCGGATGTGTTCGTGACGCCGAGGACGAAGGTGAGGAGGTTCCGGATGGTGTCGACGTGGTTGGAGTCGCCCCAGAAGAAGAGCCACTTGCCGTCAAGGCACCGCCACGCCGCGTCGGCGGCAAAGAGCCTGAAGGAGCAGTGCGCCGAGTACACCCACCCGTTGCTCTCCAGCGCGCCGAGCGGCCCATCGCACCACGGCGCCTCGCACGGGTGGTCCGGCTCCAGGCACCGGTACCGGCCCGCGACGTCGACGTCCTCGCAGTCGTCGTTCTTGGCGAGCCGCGTCCACCGCCCGGACCAGGCGTCGCGCCCGAAGTCCGCCGCGCGGCACATCTCCAGCGCCCGGAGCGAGACGTTGTTGCCCGGCCGGAACAGGAGTGGGATGCGGCGCAGCTCGGCGCGGTACTTGAACCTCGCGGAGGAGAACTTGAGCCCCTCGAAGCTGCGGAAGAGGAGGACGACGGTGAGGCGGAACTCCCCCTTGGCGAAGCGTGGCGCGACCTGGAGGCGGAAGGAGTAGGAGCCGTCGCCGCGGTCCACGACGGGTGGCCGCGACTTCCACGCGTCCCCGGAGAGGTCGAGCTCGAAGTAGTCCCCGCCGAGGCAGCGCCGCCTGCCGGCATCGTCCAGGGCCCAGAACGTGAACTCGTGGATCTTGCCAGCGCCGAGCTCGGCAGCCTGCCCCCTCGCCGCGGCGGCGTCGAGGACCGGGACGGAGATGTTGGCCGTGCGCGCGTCCCGGCACGGGGATCCCCCCGGCGCGAGCCACCGCGCGAGGAGGTCCTCGGTGAAGTTGGGGCGGTCCGGCACGGCGAGCCAGGGGGGCGGCGAGCCGGCCTCCCTGCCCCCGCTGCCGACGTAGTGCAGGTACTGGCGGCGCAGGCGCCGGTGCGCGCCGGCGCCGGCGAGCGAGGCGTCGGCGGCGAGGAGGACGACGACGCCGAGGAAGGACGCGAGCGCGAGCTTGGCCGCGGAGGGGCCGGGCTTCTTGGGGTGGTGGTCGCCGCCGCCGCCGAGGCCGAAGCCGAGGCAGGAGGCCGTCCTCCTGCTGGGGTCGGCCCCGGGGTGTGGCTCCTTCTTGGTGTCCCCGGCGGCGAGGGTTGGGTGGTGGGGCGGCGAGAGGTGCGCCGACATTGCCGGGCGGGGGACGCTCTACTTGGGGCCGGGCGCGGTGTGGCCTCGCATGCGTCCGCCCGCGTGTGCGAGCGCGAGGGCGGAGGGCGAGCTTGTCGCGCGCGGAGCGGGGCTAGGAGCAGGGGTGGCTGGTTGCGTCGGTTGGGGGGGTTGCCGGATTGGGATTGCGGCGAGGCGGGCGAGCGCGAGCGCGAGAGGCGGGGGATTTCGCTTGGGTTTTTGGATTTGCTCCTCGAGATGACGAGACGACGGCGACACGGGTCAGCTCGGACGCGATGATAAAGGCGTCGTGTGGTTCGTAGGCATCAGGAATGGCATGTGTGTTTACAGCCGTCTGATTGGAATTGATGGCGGAACGATTACAGTTGGGCCATAAATTGATCGCCTACTACGTGTAGAGCCCTATCTGTCCTGAAAACAGGAGTCGTGGGCAAATGGTAAGCCGACGGATGAAATATCTGAATTTGTATCCAAAAAATGATATATGGATATTCGTATCCGCATTCGATTGCAATGTGGTAACTTAAATAGATACATTCGAATTCGAAATAAAACGTGGATATGGATGGATATCCGATTATTATCCGTATTCGTTTAGCATAAGAACTTCTCTAAACCATGCAATAAACATATTATATTAATTTACTTTAAAACCAATACAGATATTGATTTAATTTACTCAAAATAATTTATTTAATTATTGTAAAATATATTTATATTATTTTATGTATTTATTATCATTTAATTTTTATTTTTTAAAAATATTTATTAAAAAATATATTTTTAACTAATAATCTTGTGTGCATATGTTGTATTTGATGCATGCTTGTATATTTTACGATGATTTCGTTCTTTTAAAATCATAAAATAAGAAAAAAAACTTGCTAAATGCTATCATTTAAGTTAAATGGATATCCAAATATTATCCGAATTTGAAGTATTCGTTTACCATCCGAATTCGACAGCATCCGAATTCGTATTCGAATTCGACTTATTATATGGTAAAAAATGCTATCCGAATTCGATACCATCCGAATCCGTCCGATTGCCATCCCTAATGGCACTCAAGGACAGGTCACCGTAAAAGAATGGACGGTCTACCACGATTTGTTGATGCATATGTTCATGTGTAAGGGGTCTTCTTTAATTCGGCAATTTTTTTATTGCTACATTAAATTTGAATGTTTGAATACTAATTAAGAGTATTAAATATGAATAACTGACAAAACCTATTTCATAACCTCCGTGAAATTGTGAGACGAATCTATTAAACCTAATTAGGTCATGATTAGACTGTCATGCTAAACAATCTCTATTGACAGATTAATTAGGCTTAATAGATCCGTCTCGCAATTTCTCGTCTATCCGTGTAATTAGTTTTATAATTAGATCATATTTAGTCCTCCTAATTTTTGATTTAAAATTGCAACAATAAATTTCGCAAAGGTCCTTACCGATCTAAACAGGCCCTAAATACATTTAGAAGTATTTTTCTTGAGCAGTGCAATTTGTCGGAGTAGCAGCATCCCAATGATGACACTACGCTAGAAATGATGGGCTTTTCCAGTTTCGCATAGATTCCCCGCACGCAGTGTGAACTCCTCCCTGGTAGTGATGCATCGTCGTTCAAAGGGTGTTTAGACGTTGTTATGTACAGTGTTTTTATGCATTGAATCACGTGGCATGAAGAGAAAAAAGTGTATTAAAAAATATGCGTTATGCAAAATTTTGCAAAACAAGCTCAACTAAACACCCTCGCGTTCGCCGCTCGGCTAGGCGGCTAGCTAGCTCCCCAGTTCATCCGGAAAATCCTTTTCATGGCCTTGTTTGGATTGGTTGATTCGATTGAATTCAATGATTAAAAATGTATTAGAAATTGAAAAAATAGAAAAATGACATGTAATCCAATGTGTTGCCTTTTAATTAAATTGGTGCTTTTTTACGAATCTAAAAAGGGCCCATGTTGCCTTCCCCCGGCGACGGCAATGATCCTGCAAAATACTGGAAAATACTGCCGCCGAGTACTGACGAGAGAATGATGTGCCGCTGCGCCTGCGCCGCTGCGGTCGCTCTGCTATCTGCGGCGGGGACGCGGAGGATCCTATGCCAGCACGTGGCGGGGCCCCTTCTCCCTTCCAGCATTTCGAGGTGGTGTTGGGCTGCCTGTCCAGTCAGCCGGTCATCCCCCTCCCTCCCCCACAAGGCCACAACGGCACAACCCCCGGACCCAAGGCAGTGGCGCCATGCGCCCGTGGAGAAACCGCGCCGGGGCCCGACCGACCGACCGAGTGGGATCCATTCCATTCCCCATTTCCCCCACTGCGCGCGCGGTGCCGTTGCGTCGTGGCCTCGTGGCCCAGCCGTCGCGGATCTGTTCGATCGAGGAGACGACGACCCACTCACCCACACGTGGCTCGTCGCACAACCATTTCTTTTCTTCTCCTCCGGTGCGCCACTGCCCGCTGCGCTTGGCCACCTGCTTTCGACCTGGCAATCCCCGCGCGAGGCGACGAGACCTCCGGTGCGCGGGCAGGTGGCGCCGCGCCGCGCGGGTCTTGGCTCTGCTCGAGGCCTCGAGCTCCCACTGCCAAGAAACAAGCAGCACTCGGGAGCGTGGTGGAGCAGGTTTGGTGTGGGCTGGCATGAATAGCCGGTGCGAAGTGGTTGTTCGTTTCATGGGGCTGTGAATGTGGTAGGTTTAGGGTTGGTTGGCTCGGTGCGCGGTCCGGGACTCCGGGGCCAAAGTTGCGGTGGTCGTACGGTGACAGGCCGGCGGGGAAAGTGTTTCTTGCATGCGGAGAGAATGGACCGAAAGGTTGGGGCAGATCACGGTTGGTGATCGGCTGGACGTGGTCCGGTGACCGGTCCTGTCTTCTCGCCTTCCCGGCGATCCGGGCTGTTACGCTAGTTTCATCGGCCGTTCACAGGTACCCGTAGCAGTAGTTCTTGTTGGATTGATCATAAACTAGGTGTGAAAACATCTAGCTAATTATGTACTAAGCAAGTCAAAGTCAAGTTGGCTTGTGTTTGTGACACCTAACTCTAGGGGTTAATTGGAATGTTGGTGTGAAATCATTTGCTCCGTTTGGAAGTAGATATTGAGCTGCTGGAATTGAATTTGGTACCAATGCCAAATCAGTCTAGTTTTGGTATTGGGTTGCAATACCAAATCTATTGTTTGGATGTAGATGCAATTGTTTGTTGAAATCTCATGAGGTGGTAAATCCAATTCATGTTTGGATGTATATAGCTTGGAATTGAGAATTCACTTTTCGCCTCTCCTCTCCAGGCGACCACCCGGTGCCAGCCGCTCAGGGAACCTCTCGCTCCTTCCCTTCATGCGGCCGCTGGCTTGAACGACAGCTCATCCACGGAGGAACCCATGGCTCGCGGCGGTGCCCAATATGTGGCTGCGGCTTTGCGTTTCCTGGCAGCAGTGCTGTGTGCGTCTCGGTGGCGTGGATGCACCCGCAGCACGCAAGGCAACTGTACTTGTGGCCGGAGTTGAGGAAGAAGGCTTACCGACAGCGAGTTGACATCCGCCCCATGGGATTGAGGCTTGCTGGCAACGAATCGAGGTCTGCCCTGCCAAATTGAGGCTCACGGCCAGCGCATCGACCTCCGCCCCCGCTGGATTGAAGCTCGCCGGCGGAGAGACCCGCGAGCGGGCACCTGCCCTCCGGCGAGGGAGGCAGGGAGGGGCGAGCGCGGCCCTCCTCTTTTTCCTGCGGTACCGCCGAAGTCAGCTGGGCAAGTAGAGTTTTTGTTCTGCAAGTATAGACGGTCGACATACAGTCTCTACCTCTACTACCAGAAATCGGACAATTGTTTGCAAAAAAGAAAGAAAAGAACAATTCTATGGACCAGCAACCCCTAACTCCGAAAGTGCCTATGTACTCAACCACTGCAAGTGGCCTGCTGACTCCCTTTTCCTCTTATACCGAGTGAACACACGCCTATGGAAATCGACCATGGATACAATTGGAACAGTCCAAAATGCCAATAAGTAAACTCATCAGGCTTCAGGTCTAGAACTCTATCAAAAACTCACTGTCCGA
>CM014272.1:55551907-55566501 GCA_004135705.1 Alloteropsis semialata
GCGGCGCGGTGCAGCCCTCCGGCGCGAAGGCAGGGGAGGGCGCGGGGTCGGCTCGCCGGGCGACGGAGGACGAGAGCAGAGCCAATTCCTCCCAATACGGAGGGGGAAGGCTTGGTTTTGACGAAGCGTTACTCCAGGTCTGGTTGGATTCCGTGGTATTGGCTCTCCAATACCAATTCCCAATTCCATGTGCAAGCAAACAGCAGTATTCATCATCCTCAATTCCAATTCCCAATTCCGAGCTCCAATACAGACATCCAAACGGGACCTTAGTCAAAGGTGTGCTTAGCAAGCAAAGTTCAATTTGAACTTGTGATCAATGGCAAGATACAACTAATACTTAGTTGTGAATGGCCAAATCCAAATTGGCTTATGTCCTTGATCGGAGGACACTAGAACCAACTAGCGGGTGAGGTCCCCCTGATGTGCAGCTCTATATAAGGAGGAAGGTCCTCATAGGACCTTGTGTGAGATGAAACCATCTAAATCCCTAAACTACCGATCATGTGAGAGCTGAAAATACCGGAAAGGATCACTCCTTCTCTTTACCATGGCGACCTACACCACCATCAGCCCCAAGAGGAGCTCGGGATAGCTACGGCGATCTTCATCAACTACATGCCTGCATCGAGCAGGCACGGGGACTTCAGCGAGCTACTATGGCTAACTCATCGAACGACGGTATGTTCATCATGTTCTTGATCATCTATTCGGTGTTCTAGCTAGAGTTAGTGATCCTGAGCATTTAACAATGGCACCAGAGCCTGCCTATCTCTAGTTAGGACCCAAACAAGCCTAAGTTTTGGTCTTGTTCTTAAAGTTCATGCCAAAAGAAAACCTAGGCTTGTTGCTGATCATCAAGTTCATGGTATTATTCATGTTCATGGCCTATACATGATGATGGGCTACGTTCATGCCCTAGGTCAAGTTACCCATGCTATTCATGAAGAACAAGCTCGTCTATGCTATTATGCCATATTTATGCCTCCGTTCAATGTTCTAGTGCATGCATATGTTTCTGTTCTTGCTCAAGCACTTGAAACTCATCAAGTTATGCATGGAACATGCTCTAGTTCAAGTCTATTCAAGTAAAGATGTTAGGATTACTGCTGTTGTTTTAAGATTATGCCCTAGTTCATCATGTTTTTGCTGGTCTTCATGTTCATGCCTCTGTTCATGCAAAGTTCATGCAACTCAAGCAAAATTGAAGAACTCTAGGGTTTTCAGTTGTGTGCTAAGCATCATGGTGAGGGGAAAAGTTCAATCTTGAGCTAAATTTCCAAGATAAGAAACCCTAGATCAATGTTCCCCATGATTTTACCCCCAAAAATTGGGCAAACCCTAACCTTAGCCTAAAGAGAAGGGCGGTGGACTTACTCGGGGCTCCTCGTCGTAGTTCTGCGGCGGCGCCGTCGCCCATCGTCCACTGCACAAGCACGGGCGGCCAGCTCCTTGTGCGCGCATGGTCGCCGCCGAGCCATGCCGCCGTGCGAAGGAAGGGAGAGAGGGGCGCCGTGGCCGCCGCCGATGGGACGCCGCTGAGCTGTGCGCGTGCACGCGCGCTCCTCACCTCGGGCACCGTCGAGGAGCCACTCGACGAAGCCGCGCGCAAGCCAACGCTGCACGCGTGCTCCGGCGAGGGGGCCCTCGGTGGCGCCGCCGCTCCTCCACCGCGTGCGTGTGCCCGTTACCGCCGTGGCCCTATGGGCGTGGTGCGAGCGCCACCGCGGCCCACGCTCGCTTGGCTGCCCCGCCGCTGGGTGAACAGAGAAGGGGAGGGCGAGGATAGAGCTAGGGTTGAAGGGGAGCCGGCCGACACCGGTTTTGCCCCTGGCGCAGACGGCCGGCACCCCGGGGGCCGAGCAGGCCGGTGGGCGTCGTGGCCCAGCAGTCTTTGGGCCTGGAGCCCAGGCGGGGTACACGGGGGAAATAACGGGCTGGGCCAAATGCGGCCCAGCTCGGGAGGTTGTGGCCCATTTAAGAAAATAAAGGTTTTTTCTTTTATTTTGAGACATTGGGCTGCACAGTGTTGGGCCAATGGGCTGAGACAAATGAGCTTTTGGGTTTTAATTATTTCAGTGTTTTTTTTAAAAGCACTATTTTAATTATGTCATTATGCCCAAATTAATGCATGTTTCCGCTGCAAAACTAATGGTGTAATTTTCTAATTGAGTTCGAACCAACGGGAGAACTTGATTAGAGAATTGTACTAAAAATTCTTTTGATTAAATCCGAACCAACGAGATGATTTAATTATGAGAATTTTTAATGGGAATTTATTGATGAAATTGAGTGTGGCTTATATTTATCAATCTGACCAACGTGTTTGATAAATATTTGTCGCAAAATTTTATTGTTCTTATCCATAATCTGACCAACGCATTTAAGGATTTGAATAATAAAAGAAGGTTGATTATATAAAATGGTCGATGAGTCTATCATCAAACATATTGGGGCGATTGTTCAGAGCAAAACTAAGGTCATCTCGACCTTTCAGGTGCACTGTTTACAGCTTAATGCCTAATAATAATGATCTATCATCGTTTTGATGATTATTCCTTAAGATTAAGGATTAATGAGTAATATGGGCATATCATGTTTGCAAGCATCGTATGATCCAAGAGCCCTCTTTTCGGGAATGTATTGATGAGTTATCAAATAAATGTGATCTAAGAATGGATCAGGGCATTTGATAACATTTTTTCTCGAAATTGAGTTATGATGCATTGGTAAATAGAATGTATGTTCTATTTACTAATGGTCAAATAGTAATTGTGGCCTTAAAAATTCAAAACCGGTCTCAATCAAAAATGAAATTAATGAGAAATTTTGCATTAAGATAAAAACTATCACTTGGGCATTTAAATGAAGGATGATTCATGATTGTATTCTAACCATAGTTTTTTGTGATCATTGAATCGTCACAACTAAAGGATTGTCCAACAATCAAAGATTATGTACTTAAGCTAGCAAAAAATATGGGCCTAACTTTAGGCATGAAAAAAGCTAGTTTTTGGTATATTCTCTATAAGGCCATAAATAAAGTCAAAAGGCATTTCAAGAAAAGATAAAGATGGGGTTGATTAATAATGTATTATTATGATCCCCTAAGGTCTTGTCCCAATAATGTTTTGAGATGGGAATAATGTTCTTATGAGCATTAAGGTATGATTATGTGGTGCTTTATCTTATGATAACGCTTCCTTAGTGTGGTTATAATCATGATAATTTGTCTTTGATTAATGTATATTAATCAGAGATTTTAATGGTCTCTCTTGTAACTAATTGGTGGCTTATGGCTATACTTCGATCATCGTCATTTATAGCCCTATGTCATTTAATTAATTCTTTCAATTCAGAGGCATTTTGCCTGAAACCTTTATGAGATCATGATTATAAGTATTAAGAGTGTCCCTAATCAAGATGGAACCAACGGGAAGTCTTGGTTAGAGATGTGATAAAGATAACTGGTGTTACATGCATCGCCAGGAAGATTATTCTCTCTGGTCAAAATGGAACCAACGAAAAGTTTTGACTAGAGATGATGTAATGATTAAGGTTATTGGCTATGACCGCATAATAACCAACGTTGTTTGCTGTCATGGAAAACTACCTTGATGATTCTTCTCCGTTTATGCCATCGGCTATATGGTTAAGGATATAAGACCATTAATTCTCTACTGTGCTCTTAATCAAGATTATCAAGGGATTAATATCACACAAGGTAATAATTCACAAATATGTGGATTCATGATGAGGCAATTAATGGTATACCCCCATTGTTGATAAGTATTGTTAGATTCAACCATATAATCTTCATGGTTGTTTCTAATTTTGGGTACCCCGATATGGAATGGAGTAACTTCTTACTCTTGAGATTAAGCACACATATTTATTGATGGAAGTTTGCTCTCAAATAAAGAACCTTCATGGTTATCATCATCAAGGGGAGCAACTTAAGGTCTTATGATCACATAATAAAAGATCTGGGGGAGCAATTTCCTAGATGGATCATGTCAAAGGGAGCAATCTCTGAGATGAACTAAGTTAAAGCCATTTTGGCATCAACGAAGAAGTGGTGATCATAAAAATATGAGCTATTTTTGGTTTACTTATTCACATTATGATGTTGCTTCCTCAAAGGATCAACTATTACCTAACAACAAGAGGTAAACCAAAATTTTTGCTCATAATATAGTGTGCATTGAGGATGTTGGCCAAATCATGAAAGATGTCATTTATGTTGCCAATATTATCTCAAGACAATGAAGCTCTAAAAGACGGATAGAAGGTGTTGGAAGCCATTGGAAGTTTTTTTTTTCATTGGCTTTATGTTTTTCCCGCTTCTATTCCGATGAGAGTAAACGTATATCGGTAATAACGATATTATGTTTAGGAACATACATAAACTTCCCTTAAGTTGGATTATTTTTTACATTCCTTTCGAAATTGTCATTTCGAGGGGGAGGAATGGAAAGTGTCAAGGGTAATAAAATAAAATGTATAATAATGATAAATCATATTCAGACATGTAGTTTAGAGTTGAGTTTTTTTTAGTTTCCATTCCGTTTATTCTAAACCATTGAAAGATTCATACACATGCACATGTATGTAATATAATTATGGAAAAACCATAATTTTCATAAATGGATGGTTGTAAGTATCACAAATAAATCTTAGTTTATGCTTTGTGATTCTAAGGTTTTAAGCTACATCCATGTAAAGGGGTACCAATATTGATTATCCAAATAATTACACTGAGTTTTAATGCAAGGAATATTGAGATCAGTGGGAGCTCTTTTGACAAGCATTTTAAACTTAAGGATGATTGGACATATGTTCGTATTATCCAAAAGTTTAATGTGACTTGGAGAGTTGAACTTTCAGTTTAAATACTGGAAGGAAGGTAGAGCCTCACAAAAGGGAAATCTCAATATTATAATGTGACCCATGTAAGTAATCTTATTTGTTTGGACAAATATTTTTTGTTGATGATCAACAATGGGGATATTCAATATAAGATCTAGAATATATTCTAAGTTTTGAGCTTTTGAGATTATCTTGGTGATACCTCTCATGTCTTTAAAAGATCACCAAGATAGGTCCAGTGATGAGGGGAGTTTAATAAAGAAAAGATTAACTTAAGAGGGTATCTTAAGTTTTGATGCAAATTCCTATTATTAAGGGCAATGGAGCTTTTATTAAAGCTAAGACCATCTTGAGTATTATGAGCACTCAATTTTATGATTGCCCTTAATGTATGCAACCGAGATATTTGGCAGATATTAGTTCCAGGATTGGACCACTGAAAATTGATTAAGAATAATTCTGTGCTAATTTAGAGTGTTGAGGACTACATGCAATTTTTAAAGGTATGTGCTGATAATATTATAACCACAGAAAGTTCATCACACATGGGTGGAGTCATGTTGTGGAATGATTCTATCTAATGACATTATTAAGGATGCAAGACTTCAAAGGGCATCATTAATAATGCAAGATTTTGAGAGGCATGTTATGTAACAAATTCACAATGGGCTGTGTGAATTTGGTTTGAAATATAAAGTTTAAGGTGTAAGGAAATTCTTCCTTAACCTAAGGTTTTCCCGGAATGCATTATATGAGTGCAATTTACTTTCAAGACAACAAGTCAAAGTGTTGCTGTCAAACACATGACATTATGAAAGGTGGAAGAGGAATCCAGAATCATATGACTAATGTTAAGGATGAAGCTCATGTTCAGCCCATAAGTGTTGAGCTTATACACAGGCGCTTGTCAGAAATAAATTTAAGGTATTAAGGTTATTAATTTCCTCACTGAGGCTTGTCTCAAATTATTGCCGGCTTAACAGACTGATGAAAGCCTAGAATTTGAGGATAAATGAGATCTCGGATACTGATTCTGGATTAAGTGGGACTGTTATGACACCCTCTCCCCATGAATAGAGTCTGTTTTGCGATGGAACAATATACAGTAGTCAATTGTTTCAACGGTGCTTAATTGACCGTTGTAATCTATTGTCTCCATATAAAGTTTCAACAATAAATGGACTGATAAGGAAAGATTTATGGAGCTCCTAAGTAAAGGAAGTTTCATTTTGAAAATAAAATGATATACTATAGTCACTAGGGTTCAATGGTGCTTTTATAACTGTTGAAACTCTGTGTCTTGGTATTTTATTTTATTGAGAAATGAGCTTAAGATGTTTTGTCTTATGATCAATGGGGAGAATGTTGGATTGATCATAAGCTAGGTGTGAAAACATCTAGCTAATTGTGTACTAAGCAAGTCAAAGTCAAGTTGGCTTGTGTTTGTGACACCTAACTCTAGGGGTTAATTGGAATGTTGGTGTGAAATCATTTAGTCAAAGGTGTGCTTAGCAAGCAAAGTTCAATTTGAACTTGTGATCAATGGCAAGATACAACTAATACTTAGTTGTGAATGGCCAAATCCAAATTGGCTTATGTCTTTGATCAGAGGACACTAGAACCAACTAGCGGGTGAGGTCCCCTGGTGTGCAGCTCTATATAAGGAGGGAAGGTCCTCATAGGACCTTGTGTGAGATGAAACCATCTAAATCCCTAAACTACCGATCATGTGAGAGCTGAAATACCGGAAATGATCACTCTTTCTCTTTACCATGACGACCTACACCACCATCAGCCCCGAGAGGAGCTCGGGATAGCTACGACGATCTTCATCAACTGCATGCCTGCATCGAGCAGGCACGGGGACTTCAGCGAGCTACTATGGCTAACTCATCGAACGACGGTATGTTCATCATGTTCTTGATCATCTATTCGGTGTTCCAGCTAGAGTTAGTATCCTGAGCATTTAACAGTTCTTCCTCTGCACCTGCACGGGTGGCGTGTCGAGGAGGGGAAAAAAGAAAGGCACTAGAATTTATTTGCAAGCGCAGCACACTTTGGCCCTGTTTAGATTCGTCGAATTCGACCAATTCAACTAAAAGTATCTTCTTGAAAAACGTGTCCCTCCTCTCTGCTTTTACGCTTTTTCATGCACTTTTGCTACAGTCAATGCAATCGAATTCGCGAATCTAATCAAGGCCTTTGCGCCTCGGACCGCGCTAGATTCTTAAACAAAGCAGGCCATCATGCAAAAGGACGCTCATGTCTTCGTGCTGTCAAACGAGAGAATGGCATCGGCATCGAGCGAGTGGTGTCCCATCTCAGAAAAAAAGAAAAAGAGCACCGAGTGGCCACGCTCTCTGAAAGTGTCAGCAGAGAGCATGGCATCGGCTGGCTCCCGATGCCCGAATGGCGTGATCACGGCATTTGTGCTGAGGATTACGCGATGAGATGAGATGCCATGGACAGTTGAGACTTGAGAGCCGGTACTGTGGTGCTCTTGATGGCGCGTTTTTCTGAGGCCTGCTCGCCGTGGACCACCGCCCGGGCTCTGTTATTTTTTGCCCCTGTGGCAGTACTGTACTAGCATGATTCCGGTTATGGTTCAATGAATACGGCTCCGAGTGGTTGATCTGCTGCTACGGGCAATAAACTATGCCATGTTCCTCCCCCGTACTGTGTAGGCCACGGCAGTGATGATCGGCGAGATGGTTCCTTTGTCTCAACTCCCAACGGACTCCACGGGCCACGGCCATGCGTCCATGCCGGGGTCACATGTTCGTAACATCTGTAGGCGTTGCATACGATATATGAGTGCACGAGTGTGTGCGCGTGTGTGAATGTCTGTGTGTATTGATTTTTTGAAAAAAAATACGGTACGACAGCACTTGCGTCCTATAGTGATTAGGGAGTCATGGCGACGAGTTTTCTTGTTTTTTTTTAAGTAAAATGCACCGATAGTCATTATACTTGTTAGGGTGTTTCATTTAGACATCGTACTTACAAAACTGTAAATCGTGACCATTAAACTCACTTGACTGTTGCGATACGGTTACCGGGTTCGCTAATCCTACGTATTTGCACGAAGCGGCGTGCAGCTGACATCGTAACCTTATTTTTCTTTTTGCAAAAAACCACTCGTAGATGTATCAAATTAGTTAATGATTGATTCGTTGCTCTGGTCCACCTTTGACCCCTCGGTTTTTCTTCTCATGTCACTTTCTCCTTCATTTTTCCCCATCCATGGAAACGCGGACTACAGCTGTGCGGGGGCAACTAGGGTGAGCCAGGAAGCAGATCGAGTTCGAGCAATTCGCTGGGGGTGGGGGTATATGCGGCGAGCTCCACCACCTCCAGGAGATTGTGCTGCTCTGACGGGCGCCAGATGCAGGTTGAGCTTCCCGGCGAGACGAGGCCGAGCTGCTCCGGCGGGCACCGAGATGGAGGTTGAGCTTACCGCGAGAAAGGCTGAGCTGCTCCGACGGGCGGCGAGATGCAAGTGACCTTAACTACAGTACTTAGCAATTAAGATATCTAAAGTGACTGAAAGCTTTCGTAAGTACCATTTTTGCTTCACACAAACTTCAGTTAAAAAAAAAACTTCAGTTCAGAAAGATAAACAAATTGAGACATCAAGTAGGTAGAAAATTAGTCTCTGCTTGCTTTCTTCGTAGCTTGTGCCTCCTGCCTCGCATGAGCATCAGCTGCCCTCTTGGCAGCGGCTTTTTCTTTCTTTCTTTCTTTTTTTGCAATTGCCAATGCTTTCTTCTCTTCATTTGCAATCTTTTTGCCTCTAAAACTGCTGCTCTCTTCTTTGCAGCTTCAACCTTCCTTGCTTGTGCAAGAGCTGCTTTCTTCTCTGCAGTCCTGGCCTTTCTTGCTCGTGGCTCTGCTGTTTTATTCTCTGCAGCCTTAAACTTTCCTTTAAGTGTAGCTTCTTTCTTGGCAGCTATTGCAACGTTTTTGGCATGTTTCATCTCCTCCAGCTTCTTTGCTTGACTACCTTGTCTTGTTGCACTAGTAGGTGGAATTGAGCACTGGCTCATCTTCTAATTTCTTGTGCATAGTCCCATAGAAGATTGTACTGAGCAATCTCATCTCCATAAATAGATTTCATTGCCAATCTTCTTGCTCTGCATAATTTGCTTCTGGAAGGTGTCATGTTCCATTCTTTTTGCACAATTCTTGAAAAAATCTTTAAGTTCATATTTTCATCTGCTCTAAAAGTCTCGATATACTTATCAGCAAGAAATTTTGAAGTGAATGCCCTGACCTTCCATTTCTTACTGCAGGTATGCTCATGATTATATCTCTTCACCATGAGGGATTGTGTTCTACTATCCTTAGAAACCCATAGGTACCAAGAACAACCTTCTTCTGCACACTTTGCACCAAGCCTTGTCCTCTCATTAGTTGGCTTTTTTATGTCAACTCTGTTCTTGCAACCGTATTTCGTTAAAGCTTTCCTCAATATGCCAATAGATGAGAACACTTGGCCAACATAAAAAATTGGGTTGTGCATGTCTGCTTCTCTGAATTTTTTGAAGTTGAACCTCACTTCTTCTTCATCTGAATCAGGTAGCTGAATTTCATCTTCTTCAGATTCCCCTACAGGTTCTGCAACTTGCTTCCTCTTTGAATTATCGAGATCATCAACATACAGCCTGTTCGGTTGGCTGGCGGCTGGTGCTGATTTGTTGTGAGAGAAAAGTACTGCTGGCTGGCTGGTGGCTGGTGGCTGGTGCTGATTTGTTGTGAGAGAAAAGTACTGCTGGCTGATAAGCCAACCGAACAGGCTGTGTCATCATATAGGTCATCATCTCCATCATCTAGATCATAATCACTGTCTATGATCTGCGGAACGAAATCTGAATCCTCTGAATCTACATCACTTTCCAGTTCTTCACCATGATTGGTAATTTTACTTGAGCTCTGCATCTCAATGTAGGAAATGGCATTGTCCTTGTTACCAGGGCTTACAAGTGGTGGCAGTTGAGTAGTAGGGTAGGCCATGGCATCGTCCCAATTGTAGCCACAAAGGTTATCATCATGGTCAAGATACATGTCAAGAAACCTATGTCCAAACTCTACCATAGAAATCATATCAGCATCTTTCTTGATTAGTACAAGTCCATCTTCATGCACAGCCTTGCCAGGAGGCAACCAGTACACCTTAATTCTACCGGCCATCTCATATCCAATATCCTCGACCACTAGGGGAGACCATTTATCGATCTCACAGAAATCATACCACACGGTCTTTGCATCCACATACTCCCTATTTGTACAGCTGCCAATGAAAACTCTGCCGTGAAATAGTTGCAAACTGAATGAGTCGCTATGATCACCTAGGTCATGAAGTAATAGATCTAATTTAGAACACATTAAATTTGCAAAGGAAGCAAAAACGAAAAAAATAGGCTCGAGTTTTCAACGTACCGTAAGTTGGTGGCAGTGCCTTGTCCGGCCGGCGCACTGGAGCCATGTTCAGTGATGATTAAAATTCCCCTCACCGCTTATCAATCGTGGATGAGGCGGCGCCGTTTTCCAACCCTCGCTACTTGTTAAATGTTCCGTCAAATAAAGGGGTAATGATGAATAAAATATACCTGAGAGAATCAGGAGAGGAAGGGGTTAATCGAAAAGAATCTGTGTGATCTGTCCGTGGAGGTACACAGCCATAAATAAACCAATGCCACATCATCCAAATACGTATGATTAGTGGAACCAGTGACCGTATTGCCGTAGTCACGTAAACTTAGTGGCTGCAATTTATTGTTTTCTAAGTACAATGACCAAAATGAAACACTCTAACAAGTATAATGGCCATAGATGTATTTTACTCTTTTTTTTTATGTAAAGATGTTATCATGCACACCACAAGTAAGTCTTCGCTCGAGATTGTCCCTAAGCCCTGAAATCACGGAGCTGGATCCACCATGGCGGACGGGACAGAGCAGCGGCACAGCGGGCTGCGGCAGGTGGATACATCAGCACCAATTGCCCGGCCGTCGCCTTCTCCCTTTTGTTCCGTTGCCATTGGGCTCGCCTTTCCTTTCCTATAGCTACTGTATCCGACAGAAAAGCATCAGCTGGATGCCCGGATGCATGGAATGATCGGCCGGTCGTGCCGCGTGAACACGAGCAGAGTCTCGCTGTGCATTTTGTTGGGTTGGGATGCGCACGTGTGCGCCACCCGCTCGTTTGACGGGGGGACACCAACGTGCTCCGGCGACTCCAGCGAACCGCCGGTCCTCTCGAAGTGAGTCGTGAGAACAGAAGCGCCGACATGTCCGGGAGAGATCGTGTGCGAGAGGGATTCCAATTCGAAGTGCGCAAAACAACAAGCCCAGCACAGCCGAGAGCCGACGCCCCGGCCGCCGTTCGCGAGATCCGTGAATGCCGCCGCCGACCAAGGGACGAATCTGGAGGGCAGAAGCAAAACAGATGTGCCGACAGACTGACAAAACAATTTAATCGTGTGTGATTGTGCGAAGCTCCTTGGCAACGGGCAAATGCGGAGGAGAATTCCGATAGCGATTGCTCGACCGACGCCGCCGCCGCCGCCGCCTCGGGGCGGCCTAGTGGGCTGAATAATCAGCACCGGGCAGCCTGGTAATGGGTAGCGGGCAAAAGTGCTCTTCTACTGGTGGCTCTCTTCCCGACCTACTAGGCCGTTCCAGGTCTGCTGCGGCCTGTGGGCTAATATGAATGGGCTGTCGTATTTTCGCGGGCTTCTTACGGGCTGGGCGATATGTGGGCTTTCCATCTTATTCCGCTTGGAGCTCCCGTCCAGCATGCCGTGGTCGTGCTAATGTTTGCCTCTTTCGGAACCGACTCAATGACACACGACATGCAGTCATGCACGGAGCGGCTGTCCGGGCGGATCTTGTGCAAAAGGTAGAGTGAGCCACACGGCCGACACGCAGTCGCATGGCAAAAGTGCACATGCATCTCGCCGCAAAAAACATTCCCTACTCTACTTTGGGGCCGGTGGGTCGCAATTCGTAAATGATGGTTGCTTGCTTCCGCTGCCCATCTTGCTTACAGTTTCTATTTCTCTTCGGGTCCATGCTCTCATATCTTCGGTACGATACAAGACGGTGGACGCAACAATCCTTTTCCCATCAGTGGTAATCCTTGCGATAATGACCTGCTCGTAGCCACGTCATGAGTGAGCCATGAGTCACGAGCGCCCCTCTGGCCCTATGAAATGAGAGCTCGACTTGTTCCACGCATCATGCATGTCATGCGGTCATGCCACTCAAATTGCCCGGCCGGCGTCGGTCAGATTGTCCACCTGTTGTCCGGGCAGCGTCTGCCGTCCGGGGCTTTTCCTCCCCCGCCGGCGCCGCGCGATCGGGAGGGAGCGCAGCCGTCGTGCCGCCCATCCACCCGCCGAGGCCATGCGCCGCGCCTCCACTGGTTCGTCGATGCACGCACGTAACGTAACCAAGGCAGGTCCCTCGGGCCTTTGCGCCCGACACCTGTTGTCTGTTTTGACCTCGCACGAATCCCCAGCCCCCGCCAGGCCAGGGATCCACGCACCGCACCGGCACCGACGCTACGCTGTGCTCTTCCGTCGCGCTGGAGGTAGCCTGGAACTCGGCAGGCTGCACGGGCGAGCCCAGGCGAGGGACAGCAACGGACATCACCAACCAACCGCCGCACAGACTCCCACGTCGCAGGGGGGCGGCGGCACTGCCGGCCGGCAAGCCTGGCAGCCTGGTAGCAGCGGCACTTGCGATTCCAGATCTGGATGCGTACAAGTCCCAAGAATCCACGCACGCACGCACGACCTGCGCTGCCCGATTCCATTCCCTCCCCCAATCCCCATCGCGTCGGGCACCACCAACGCATCACATAAACAAAACAAAGTATAAAAAAACAAAACGAAAGGGGGATCATCACGCAGCGCGAGGCATCAAGCAACACCAATCATTTGCTCATTGACATTACCATTATTTTTTTAAGCCCTATACTTAGTACTAAAGCAGTAGTACACCAACCGAATTCATTTCTCCATCATCTTACAAAAATGGGGGGAAGAAGAGAAAGAAATACAAAAAAATAGAATTAATAAATTGCCTGATGAGCCATGAACAACGGCGGCACCACCAGCCACTATACACACAGATTATTTGTGTGGCGGTGCCAGCCAAGCCCAGCCAAGCCCAGATTCCTCCCCTTGGGCTCAACATTATACATTTCGGGCCCGGGGGAGTGACCATATGGCTTATTATTTACCATATAAGAATACCAGTAATAATGCTTCAATTAATTAATTAAACATATTAATTAATAAATTAACCCGGCCGATTTTCCTTCGTCGTTGCACTGCATCTGGAGTTAGTTGTGCTTTTTTTTCTTTTTCCGTTTCAATCCGTGGTGATGATTTGAAATCAGGCGCGCTTCTTGGCGGGCAGGGCGTTGGCGCCGGCCCGCGCGGCCTTGGCGGCGGCGCTGCTCCTGTTCTTGCCCTTCTTCTTGGGGTGCGCGGCCCCGGGCGTGGACCGCGGGATGAACACGCCCGTGCCCTTGCTGCCGCACTGCTGCAGCTGCCACGCCGCCGCAGCCGCCGCCGACCTGGCGGCGCTGTCCCCGCCGCCGTAGCTGGCGCCGTGGTGGTACAACGTGTAGGGCGGTGGCGCCAGCAGCGACGCCTGCTGCTGCTGGTGGTGCGGCACATGGGCGAGCGACGCGAACCCCTGCACGCGGAACCAATCAGTGGGGATCGTTAGCTGTATGTTCGTGTCGAGGCCCTTGCTCGCACATGACGTGATGTGATCATGGCTAAACTTTATATATTTATAAATATGGGAAAACAACGGGGATCGGTGTCCGATAGCTGTGTGGGCAACTAGGTAGGCAGGCAGGCGGGAACATGACTCATGGCCACTTGCGTGCATGCGAAGATTTCGGCACCGGATCTTGCCGCAGATGGGTGAGGTGACACTAAACAACAGGTCAACACTCAACAGCAGACACCAGGCACAGGCGTTGACCGCCATGATAATCCTGCTGGGTGCGAGCAACAGTGACGGCCCGGCCCGGCCGGCACGGGTCGCATGCATGGCAATGGCATGATGATGGACTGAGGTGTTGTGTGCAAGCAAGCCCTTAATAAACATTGATCCAAACCTCCAAGCAACATCGATCGATCGCAACAAATATAAAAAAGGCGCAAGTGGTTATTCTTGGCAATCATGCAGGGGGTACGTACGTGACGACCAATAATTAACTTACTAATCTGGTGCTCCGGGCCCACGCTAATTACAATTAGGCGCCGTGCCGGTACGGGAAAGCATAGTTAAGCAGGGCGACTAACTGGAGGCTTTGGAGACACTCCTGAGCACGGAGCGCGTGGATGCTTAGGTTGTCCGCACTGGTCGTCCCCTAAATGCATCCTCTAAAAGGAATATTCTGTCCTGGTCATCGATATTCTATACTCCAAATCAACTTCTTCCGCAGCCGTCATACTCCAAATCACATACTCTATCCCAACTATACTATATTTTATTCAATCATTCCAACTACCATCTCCTCTCTCCCACTTTTTCTTTTTCTTTTCTTTTTTTTCTTTCCTTATCTTCTTCCCCTTCCTCCTCCCGCACTCCACCTCCCTCCTCTCCCTATCTCTCCTCCCCACTCCGCACTCCACCTCGCGGCGGAGGGAGGGGGCTGGCCGCCGGTGCAGGGAGCAGGGGGCGCAGCGGGCGGCGGCG
>CM014272.1:55569670-55580469 GCA_004135705.1 Alloteropsis semialata
GCTAGTACCAAGTACACCGCCAAAAACTCGCATGTCGATGCCGTGTCGCGCTGTCGCCATTGGCAGCCGAGGTGGTGGTGGTGCTAATTATTGGTGGCTTCGGCTCCGGATGGAATCACCAGAGCAGAGAGAGCACCCGAGCCCCGAGGTGGTGAATCTTGGATAGAATATCATCCCCAGCCGGCGTTTAACCCGGCGCCGGTGGGGTTGCCAATTGCCATCACAGACTGGGGCCTCAATCGCGTCTGACTGGCTGCGCCGCCGGCCCGGGGTTGGTTCCTATCCGGCACGGGATCGTGGTCGTGGATTGGGTGATGGGGTTCGTTGGGACGTATAGTAAACTGGGGGCGCGGGCGCGGAGCAGGCAGAGGACGCGCGGACTCCACGTCGACCTGCTCCTCCCACTGGACTGGGACTGGGACTGGGATGGGAGAGGTCAGCGTCGGAGACGGAGGTGGAGCCGTAGGCGAAGGCCCCCGCTTCACCAGCCACGGCCAGTGCCCAGTGACCACTTCGGCTCGGCCAGCGAGCAGCCGTGTCATCGTGTGGTTCCCGTGCGTGCGCGCGCTGCTGGGGCTCGGTGGTTGGACAGCCGACGCGCCGGGGGCCGCTTGTTCTATACGGCAGCGGCTGTGGCCGGCTGCTGCTGCACACAGCGGGCGGGTGCCGAGTGCCGACGAGGGACAACCGGACAAGTAGTGGGAAAGGCTGCGGCTCGCGTACCACTCCTGCTGCTGCCTGACTGCTATCGGCGATGGGTGGACGACTAGGGCTGTCAAAAAAGCTCGAGGCTCGTGAGCTACTCGGATTCGGCTCGTCTGAGGCTTGTTTCGAGATCGGCTCGAATGCTAAACGAGCCAAGCTCAAGCTTGATCTAAAGATCGCGAGATTTTCGAGCTCGAGATCGAAAAGCTCGAGTAAGCTCGTCTATTACGGTCAGCTATGACTTTGCGATGTGTATATACATGTATTCTAATTGTTTTATTTAGATGCATTCTTTGAACCTTCAAATTCTACAAATAAGACAATGAGTCAAGTCTAATTGTTGTATAGATTTTGATTAAGTAGATCTATGACTGATAAAAATTTAAAGCTCGTGAATTACTCGTGTTTAGCTCGCTATAAACTCGACTCGAGATCGGCTCGACTCATAAACGAGCCAAGCTTGAGCCTAGCTGTAGGCTCGAATGATTTTGAGGCTCGGATCGAGCTCGGCTCGGTACTTAACAAGCTCAAGCTTGAGGCGTTGAGCTCGCTCGAGCTCGGCTCGTTTACAGCCCTATGGACGATGTCAGTTCAGATCGGTAACATGCAAGCAATGGCGCGAGTGGGTGCCCCTCCGCATACGGATCGCTGGTTGTCGTCTACAAGCCTATCCGCTCGTGATACTCTGTATCTATCCTCTAAAAAGAATATTTTATCCTGATCATCGAGATTTCGTACTCTATATCAACTTCTTTTGCACTCGTCATACTCTATATCAACTACCATATATTTTAATCAACAATCTTCAGCTACCATCCTCTCTCTCTTCATTTTTTTCTTTTTCTTTTTTTTCTCTCCTTCGCTCCCTCCGCCAGAAATACCGCCGCCGCCCCCGTCCCCACTCCTTCTCCCTCCGGCCCCCGACCTTCCTCTCCCTCCGGCCCCCGCCCGTTCTTCCCCACGCCGGCCGCCGGCCGCCCCTCCCCACGCCGCGCCGCGGCCGCTCCCACCCCGGCGGCGTTCCTTTCTCTCCGCCCGGCTCTCCTCTCCTCTCTCTCCACCAGCATCCGATTCGGCGCCAGCCGGAGCAAAGCTCGCGGCGGGGCCTTCCCTCCCCTGCATCCGAGGCGCGCCTCTCTCCTCAGTCTCCTCTCTCCCCTCCCCTCCTCGTCGGCGCAGCAACAGCAGGGCTCCCGCGCGGCCCTTTCCTCTCCGGCCGCCCGCTCGCCGCTCTTCAGCAACAGCACAGGAGCAGCTCCAGGAGGGTCGGGGCGGACGGCTCTGTCCTACTTCTGCAGCTGCGCGCTTCACCGCTGTCGACATAGCACTGTCCATGCGTGCTGCTGAAGTCGCAAGGACCGACTATTATGGTGGTGTACACATACAACCACCGCAACAGTCGGTGGCTGCATTTTAGTACAGGCCCCAAAGTTCACTGACACATGACCGACTGTTGCGGTGGTGTAAAACTCCATTTTCACCGCCCACCGCAACAGTCCGTCAATCCAGAGACGAATTTGTCTCTGGCCCTGGGGGACCGACTGTTGCGGTGGACGCTCAGCTGAGCACCGCAACAGTCGGTGGTCTACTGACCCTGGCCCATGACTGACCAACTGTTGCGGTGGCACCTGAGTACCACCACCGCAACAGTCGGTGCCTTCTACCTTGTAACGGCCCCGATGGCCCTACCATGACCGACTGTTGCGGTGACCATCTTGGTCACCACCGCAACAGTCGGTGGGGTGCAGAAATGCACTCCCAAGGTTATGAAACTCGACCAATTCAAATCCTTTTGAGTTTATAACTTCTTCCTTAGCTTACATGACTTAATATTTATTACATGACCATACGATACAGATAATACAAGCTATAATAATTAATACATTACCACAAAATATTACAAAACTTATTAATTATTACATGACCAGAAAATATTACAAGACTTATTCATTATTACATGACCTTAATATATTAGAAGTTCTAATGATTAATACATGACCACAAAATAGTACATATCTTTATAATGATTACATGGGCAAGCTCTTGTTCATCCTCGCCGATGTCTTGGTGGCGAGACGAGCCCCCTGACGGCACCCATGGCCTCCCCGCGTGGATCTGCTGCTGCCGCTTCATCCTCTATATCTCATACTCTATACCAACTACCCTATATTTTATTCAACCATCTTCAACTACCATCTCCTCTCAACAAACACCTATCTTCATAACATAATCATTTACAATAGTTATTATAAATCATGGGATGGGATAAATTAATAATACGACACAAAATATTACAAGACTTAATAAATATTACAAGACCATAAAATATTACATGTCTTAATAATTATTACATAATCACATAATATTACAAGTCTTAATAAATATTACATGACCATAAAATATTACAAGTCATAATAATTATTACATGACCACATAATATTACAAGTCTTAAAAATTATTACATGACCACAAAATATTACAAGTCATAATAATTATTACATGACCACAAAATATTACAAGACAATAAATATTACATGACCACGGAATCATCTAGTGATGGAGAGATCCTAGCCTCATCCACTGGTGCTCGATGAGATCATATTGTAGCTGAAAGTGTGTGTTTTGGTCATGAAGCCTATGGTGTGCAGCAACAAATGCCTCCCTATCTGGATTGTTGGGGTACGGAACGGCCAGTTCTCCGGTGTCCAAGAAATCAGTATTATGGGCAAGCTCTTGTTCATCCTCAACTACCATATTATGCAAAATAATGCAACACATCATTATATCATTAATGTGCCTATGGTCCCAACCGTATGCGGGTCCTCGGATCACCGCAAACCGAGTTTGCAGGACACCAAATGCACGCTCTATATCCCACTGGGGCATGAATCCTGACCATCCCATTCCTGCCACTCTGATAAGCAGGCAGCTAAAAATCGACTTCCTGTTGGGATATGCTATTCTAATCCCACCAGATGAAACAAATAGCAAAAAGCTTGCACAGTGCTTCTTGCCCATTAAAAAGCATGGGTGTACAATTCGATGCTAAATGCAAGGCCCAATGTGACCACCATAGTTTACTACTATCAATCATCTATGTGTAAGATGTAACTCAACTAAAGAAAGCAGGAGAATGATCAGAACACTATCAGTAAATTCAACTAATAACCATGCTGCTAGTAAATTATTCTTTGCAAACAAAAATCAGAGACATATATAACATGTGTACAAAATCAGCAAAGGTAAGCAAAGCAAACCTTATCGGCATCCGACATTTCGCTAGGATTCTCTCGAATAGCATCAGCATAGAAGGCTGCAAACTTCCCCACTTCAGCCTTGATAATGTTCCAACGGCTCTAGAGAGACCTCACACTCCTTTCTAGGTATGTTCCCCTCCTCAAGTTGTATCGCTGCAGAATCATGTCCCACATGCGATCTTTTCTTTGTCCAGTACTTGCAATTGGGTCACAGCTTATTTCAAGCCATGACTTCACAAGATTGTTATCTTCTTCTGGGTTGAAATTGCCTAACTTCGTCCTACTACTGACCACCTTTGTCCTCTTTCCTTTTCTTGTAGGCGCTGCAGAGACTGGTTCTTGGTCCACATGTACCTCATCGTTTTGCACAGATGCTTCTGCGTTTTCAGCCGGCTCAAATAGTTGTGGACCATTGGTACTTGGATGCATCATTGAGACATTGGGTGGCATCTGCTGCATTCCTTGGGGGAACTAGAATGGAGGACCTTGGTACCCATACATGTATGGGTTCCAGGCAGCCTGGTAGGGAGGCATGTTGCCTCAAGGGAAAGATCCCTATGATCCATCATTGGACTGGTTAGGGTCCATCCTGAAATCATAATGAAAAAAGCTACAGATCAGGATCCCAGCATAGATCATAAGTCTCTGCTTGCCAATCTAAGAGAAATGGCAACATCAAAAGGCATTTGTTAATATTCTTATTCATTACTGAGCATGTTCAAAAAAGACACATTTACTCCATTATTATAAAAATTCCCCACTTCTGTGCATTTATGTTTATAGATGCAGTAGGCGGTAGCTAATATTAAATGAGATTCTCCACTCTAGAAGGTTGCCAAATAATTAGAGAATGCAATATTCAGAGTAATAGTAGTACACCAGGACTATATCAAGCATCTTATGAAATTGACAAGCACATCCTGTTTAGTGATAGCCAAGCACATCTTTGAACACACCAAAGTGACATGTGAAAAAGCCAGGACATACATCAAGACTACATCTGGAAAGTGGCATGCTGCAACAGAGTAAACAGAAGGTAGTAGCAATCACCACCAGGAGTGTTTGCCAGTTTTATAGATGGTCCAAGAAGAACTATAATGACTACTCTACAGAACCAAAAAAGCTAATGCTACAGAAATTACTACACTCAAAATTGGGAAAAAGAAATAGGCTGATGATGTAAGGATAGCATGGTTGTTGAGTTGAATTATACCCCAAGGTCACCAATCAGGCACACCAGTCACCAAGCTGACAATCCTAAAATATTCAATCAATTATACGCTCACTCCTCAGTTACCCAACAGTTTTAACCACAAGTTCTCTTTGCCTACCTATTGTGAGTAAAAATAAAAAAATTAGCCACACCCAAAATTGGTACCACCACAAAACGACCAACTGAACCTTAGGGTTGTAGCAGCAATGAGTATTGGCCGGCAAGGATAAGCATCTACTACCAAATAAATTAAAAGGATAGGAATGTGGTACCCTCCTAATAGGCTAAGAAACAACCCTTTTAACATGGACAGCTACAAACATTGGTCATATCAATAGTGCACCTTCAGGTATTACAGAAAATTCAGTCAAGAAAATTTCGTATGGATTCATAGATGAACAATGGTTCTAGTGGCAAGAACACCTGTCTGAGAAACACTAAATCCCCAAACAAAGTTTGCCTTAGCATCTATACTTCTATCTCATATAGAATTGTCTGTGTTGGAGAATTGGGATTCTCAAAATTGATTCAACTATGTCAACAGGATCGAACAAAAATCGATGTGCTTATCAAATCAGCTAACAAAAGAGCCTGGATCAACATACCTGAGTTGGGCAGGACGCCAGCCGGAGCGCGCGGTGGAGCTCTCCTCCGATGTGGCCGCTTCAATGGGTGAACCTCGCCGCCGCCGCTTGCGCCCACGGCTGCCCACGGTCGGCTTCTCCAGGATGGCCTCGCGGCGGCGGACGGCCGCGTGGGTGGCCCGGGGGCAGGGCCGGACGGCCGCAAGCGGGGGAGGACGGGCTCGAGGCAGGGGAGGTCGAGGGCAGGGCCGGACGCTGCTTTGGGACGGCGGCGGCGGCCTCGACTTGTCTTCCCCGCGCAGATCAAAGGAGGAGGCGACGACGAAAGGGTCCGGCGGAGGCGGGCCCTCCCCGGCGCAGATCCGCTCTTCCCTCGAGCAGATCAGGGGCGGACGGCGGTGGATCGGCCCGGCGGCTGCGCCATCCGGGCGGCGGCGTGAACGGGAGCTCCGACCAGAGCCGTGCAGGGCCGCGAAGGGCACGAAGGGGAGGTCGGGCCGCCGCGAACAGGAGGCGAAGTGCTGGCAGGCCGGGCGAGCACGGGGCGGTGGCGGAGGGGAGCGACGGCGCGAGCGCGAGGAAGGGGATGGGCGCGAGCGCGAGGAGTCGTTGGGCGAGGACGAGCCGTAGCGTTTCCGGGGAAACTCTGAATATAGCGGAATGGATGCGATACTGGAAGACCATTTGTTGTAGCGTAGCCCGGTGCGGTGCTTTTTACGGTAAATTCCTCCTGCAGGATGCCGTAGCGTGTGTGATACCGGACCCGTGCAGATAGCCTAACAAGAGGAGCTGTCAGTGACGAGGTGACAGGTGCGTGCTGAGCCCGAGCGGCTCGCGCACGACCGTGCGTGCGCGGTGCGCCCCTTGCGCTGGTGTTCCAGCTATCCAGTACAGTGCAGCTCGTGGTGTCCGTCGGCACATCTCGGCGCGGCGGTCGGCAGCGCAGACCGCAGATTTTCTTTTCACAGAATGTTGCCTTGCCGAGGAATGTGTTTCTTTTTATGTGCCGACGGAGGAGTTTCATCTCGTTGACTCGTCTGCGGCTGCGCGGACGTTGTGTTCTCCGTACCAAGGCTACACTATTTGCACGTAGTACTCTTTTTCTAATATACAACTCCTACAACTCAACTTTTTGGTGCTTGATGCTCCACCTCTCTTAAGTCTTGACGCCAAAAATACAAGGACGAGATGTCTCTGCCAACAGTCTAATGTATACCTGCTATCGATGTCGCCACTTTCCTTAAGGTGGAACGTGGAAGGGCGGCCGAGTGTTATGAGACTAACGTGTCTTTTGAATCGACCAAAAAATCGAACCAAGTTCTATTGCACATGTTTCCCAAAGGGATGCGAAGGTCAGTACAAGCTGACCATTATTGACCCAGGGAAACTTTTGGTTTTCAACCATATGTACATACAAACAATCTGCATAGCTCAGAAAAACTGTACAAGCGGCCTATGAAGATGGACGGTGCTATTTACATCTTACATGGTACATACAGCGACGAATTTAGCAATTCGGCTTTTTAGAAAGACAAAGCGGCGATACGGCCATACGTTTAATGATGAAGCCTCCCCCACGCACCATCTCAACTCATTTATTCAAACATCGACGTGATGTCCATCAACTGGAAAAGCATAAACAAACGACAAAAAGGAATAAAATGTTTGCACGATTCGAATTCAATCAGTTTCTGCTACTGTGAGTTATGACTAGCCAATTTTGTTTTTCCATGTAGGCAGAAGATATGCTGAAAAGAGCATTAATTATGCCAAAACTTTGGTGGTACTCTGCACAATTCATATCTGCCAGTTATATGCTTTTGATGAGATTTATTCCAGCTGAGACACTCTAGTAACCAAAACACAGAAAAATTGAGTTTAGGTTCACTGAATGATACAAAATACACAAGGACCATGTCAAGAAATGAAATGTAATGAAAAAACAAAAACAAAAACAAAAAACAAAAACAAAAACCAATTTCCATTGTGCTTCACAGCAGGGATGTGTATGACACATCAAATAACAACTTGGAGTGGTTTAGATCTTTTATGTTGTTTCTACAGAGCTTAAACCATACAAGCATCTTGACTAATGGAGCAGTCCACCAGTTTCATTCACATTTAATAACACGTATACTAACTATATGCCACCACCACAATCAGGGGTGGGGTAGTGCCACTTACTGCACACAACATCAACTTAGTGTTGAGATGGCACATAGCTTTTCAAGGTCATTAGAAAATATACCTACGGATGCAACAGGTCAAAATAAAGGACCTTAACATATTTAAGGTTCAGGACCACCAGTCAATTTCACAGACCTTTTCACTCAACTAATCTCAGCACGGCAGATGACCCTAAACAGATAGCATTGATTTTGTTCAAATTTACCTGGAACACAGCACACCACTCTTAACTCCCATATTCCATATCGATGGTCTTACCACCTCATATCATGAGTTGTACCCAGGTTGATATATTACATATCATGTAAGCACTACACAAAAGGTTACATTAAATGTGTGGTAAACAAGCTTTGTTATGCGCACAGAACCATCATGCAACCATTAGGATTTGCTACCAGATAGATTGGACAGAAACATCACCAATGCTTTGCCAAAAAGGAAGACAAGGATGGGCATGGAATATGGAAAGGCATTGCAAAGTCTGTGTCAAGCCAAGTATAAAGATGACAGTTGACATAACAGGGAAAAACGTGTCAAAAATCTTGTCAAGGTACAAAACTATGACAAGGTTTGGTTTCAGATGCCATGTTCTAGATTATAATATAACAAACAGAGAAAAAAAAAACAAGAGACCAAGTACCAAGTGATGATCTTCAGTTCTTCACAATTCATTACTAGACCGCATCATCACAAGTTCACAACCATCAACAGAACTATACACTTCAAGACCGATGTTGTTTACAGGATTATGGACAATTAGATAATATAATGCAGCAGCAACCATACCAGCAAAGTCGCCTTTATGGCTCAGGACTTCTAACTTTGATCTCCATTAGTTTTTCAACAGGCTGTCTGCATATGGGGCATTTATTTGACTGAAGTCGTAGAGTTTTCGCACATTCACTGCACAAACACTGGACAAGAAAGGACCAATCAGCCAAAAGCTTTAAGTAATGAAAGCTCGATCTACCAGAGAAAAAGTATCGTAGAGCAAATCATGTACTTACCAAATGTCTACAAGGAATAACAGCAGTGTCCCTTGGTTCTGTCAAGCAGATAACACATTCCTTCCCCGTGTCGTCAGCATCGGCATCAGCAACATCTGTTTCTGTGGAGTTGACAAGACCAAAAATTTCCTGTAGCTCGTACCTCACTCCATCAATCCACAAGATTTGCTTGATAACTTTGACTTGAAGGTCATTGTTATGCTTCTCCAAAATGGCAAGAGTAATCTGTGCACGAGTGGAGTTCACTGACGAGCCACTTTCCTCTGTAGATGGATATGCTTCTGCATAAACTACCAGAGGATATACTTCCCCTGATGGATTTGAAAGCTCATCAAGAGAAAAGAATCCCAAATCAACACCAGATCCAGAGGGCTGGATGAACCTTTGGGCCAACCCTTTCTGGAAGGGTATTTTTGTTGGAGTCTGTAAGTCTGGGTATACTGAAGAAAAACTACAGTCTTTTCCTTCCTTGGCAAAGTAATATATAGTCAGACTGCAAAAGATAAGGATACGTTAAACTTTACCACGTGATCTATGATGTTAGATGGTACTTAAACACTCATATTAACAATATTGAGCCCTAGAACTTTTCCTAGCATAATGTTATTTTTTATAACAATTGTAGGATTAGTTTGAGAGGGAAATGATTCAATTTTGGTTATGAAAAAAAACCTTTTTCATCAGTCTCCTAAATCATGGCTGTGGGCTGATTACTGTCCAGTTACATGTCCAATATAAAAATTTCAGGAATCTAACTGCCACAAGATCTAGCAGCAACTATAAATTTTTTTAAAAAAAAACATCAAAATGACATACTTGTAGATCCCTGAACCCACTGGAATTTCCAATTCCCAGCACTAACACCAGGATTTTGAACACTGGTTGCAATAACATAAACAAAAACAAAATGTCTAGTTACTGGGGTTGAACATGAAATGTTATGTGATCTGTAGTACTAGATTGCAACTGCTCCATATTTATAGAAGAGAACTTCTGATAGACCTTTAAATTCTTGCTAAACATTTTAAGCGACAAATAACAACTACCACCATCAGGCTATCATTCTAGTTTAATCATAAGATAGAGAAATCCTAAACTATTCCTGTTCTTCTCATTTATCATTATGGGCAAATCATAAAACTTCTGGGAGTGGTACTCCAGTCACAGCTAACTATTCATCGCCTTGATTTATTGCCAAAGTGGGAAATGAGGTACTGATCTACGAGATTGAAAGCATATACCAAAAATTGTAATGTACCTATAATTTTCTAAATGATAACAGATACATCTTCATATAGGTACAGTTTTGGTGTTCTCCTTGTAAGCTGCTGGATCCCTACTCCTACTACTGAGCTTTCCAGGAGAATTAGGCGACCAGTACTGTCTAAAGAAAGTATGCAGACATTACCAATTTCTGCTAATCGTTTGCCCCCACAATCAACCGAACACTACATCTCAACTTCCAGTAGGAGGGTAGCTACACAATTCCGGTCAGCCAAACAAATCCAGCACCCCCACATTACACAATTCCGGACAAAGCAACAGCAGCACAACCGGAACTGACCCGCCGTCGGTTATGGCGTCGAAGGTGAAGGCGACGAGGCGGCGGTCGGGGTCGGCGGGGTCGGGCTCGAGCCTGATGGTGTCCTTGTGCAGGTTGACGTAGTTCTTCACCTTCTGCGCCTGCTGGTGCTCCACGAACTCGGGCGGGGGCCCCGTCAGCGCGGGCGGCTGCTGCTGCTGCTGCGGAGGCGGCGCGGGGGCCGGGTGCCAGGGCCCGTGGTACGCGTGCGGGGGCGGCGGGTGCGGGTGGTAGTAGTACGAGGAGGAGGGCGGCGGCGGGGGG
>CM014272.1:55587617-55599099 GCA_004135705.1 Alloteropsis semialata
ACGCAGGTCAAGAAAAACCCCGAGCCTCTGCCCCGCCCTTACAGAAGGGCCCGTAACCCATTGTGAGACTACCACTGGGCTGGCGACCACTGCAACTACCGCAACTACCACAGGTAGGAGGGCCCAAACCAACCACAGCTGCGACCTGGGCCGGACCTTGACCTATGCTTTGGTGCAGTGATAAACAAGGGGGTTTTTTTTCAACCCCAGCCTGAAATTGGCTCCCACCAGGAGTCGAACTCAGGACCTTTTTTTTTTGAGAAAAGTCGAACTCAGGACCTGAGGAGTGCTACAAAGAACTAGAAAAGAACAAAGTGGGGAATTTATTTATTTATTCCAGCCTTTGAGGAACAAGAAACTCTCTTGTAACATACACTAAAGCCTTGATGAGCCCTTCCAAAACATAAACTTAAAAACAACTTTTGTTTCACCACTAGGCCACTACCAAATAGATTACTCAAATGAATCAACTTTAATCAGCTAGTGCCGCCCAATTTTTGTAAATAAATCTCAGTTTATTTGGTACCGAGTGAATGGCCAAGACAAATGTTTCAACAAACAAATTCATTGTGCAGTGTATTTTTGTTGGGCTCCTGCTCTTGAACAGTCTTTCCTTTTTATGTTATTTTCAATATAGGCCTTGTTTAGTTCGCGAAAGTTGCAAAAGTTGCATTGAGAAGCGTGTCGTGAGAGAGGGGGCATGTTTTCCGGTACGCAACTTTTTGCGAAACTTTGCGAACTAAACAGGGCCATAATACCACAGTAGAGGACTCCCACACTGTTTCCACTAAAAAATAAAGAAATACAGTATGTAGTTATATATTGGTTTGTTACTACAAAAATTGGATATTCAGAGGAAACTAAGGCTTATGACATTGTGCCAATTACAGGTTTTATATTTGTCATTGCTTCTGTACTATTTAGACTTATGCCATCACTGTGTAAATTTGTAAAACTTGTTCCATTTATGCCACTGCCATACCAATTTTAGTGTCAAAACTTGTTCCTGCTACTGGAAATGGTACGGCAGTGGCATAAATGGAACAGATTTTACACAGTGGTGGCATGAGTTAAAATATTATAAAAGTGTTGGCAAATGCGGATACTGTAATTGACATAGAGGCACAAATCTAATTCTCCCATGTTCAGAACAAGGTCCCTCAGGACAACAATTAATTAACCACAGCATCTAATGAAATTGAGTTTAAAGTTCATACAAGACACAGAATATTCAGAGCATGCACAGGTGATAATAAATTACAAATAAGCATGAGGTAAAGTATTACCAAATCCAGATTCTGATATGGTGTCACAAATCCATGTCATTGACATTGCACCAAGAATAAGCAAAAGACTTGTTATAATTATATGCTTAACCCTGTAACAAATGAAATAAGAATAAAGCTGAGATGCATACTAAATGAGCATTCCTCCTATTCAAACGAACTGGGATTAGTAGCAACTTTGGTTCATAGAACTTTTTTATCTCCCTTTTTTAAGATGCTCAATTAGTGGTCCTCAACTGCTAAAAACAGGTAATCACACAGATAACATCAAACAAATAGAGTAGTATTAAACTCTGATCACAGCACACTTGCACTTTATCTAATCTTGAAGCACCCCACTCATTTATCAACTAATATGGCATTGGAGTGAAAAACAAAGGAAAAGGAATGGTGCGCTGATGGTGGAGAGTGGGGAAAGAGTATTTCAATGATAGAAATCTTGTGACAAAAGGTAGTTTACCTGTAACTTGCAGCATATACTGAATACTGGAGGGAATAGCATGACACAGTAAAAGCAGCCACAGTTGCAAAACCCAAAGATAGCCACCATCTAAACACAAATAAAGGTATTCAAGCTAGATGAAATGATATGTCAAAAGCCATGTCAAAAGCCAATAATTTTCTAAGAAAATAAAATCAGTCTCACTGTTCAAGATAGACAACTAGACACACATATAGCCTTTTAGCTTCTCATGCCCGTCTAATCCTTCCTTGCGAAGCTTTTCAAGTGATGGAAGAACATGACAGAGAACCTAAAACAGATACCTTTGTTATATGTTTTTCACTAAAAGGAGATCAGTTTATATTGCAACAATGGATCAAAATAGCAAGCTGCAATTTTATGCAAACTAAGTGCCAAAAGAAATATGCTTAGACTTGTGGTGTTCCCATTAGGTCTACGAAAGTGAACATGTTGATAACTTACATGAGTAGATCCAGTCTAATGTCGGTTATGCATAATGTCCTTAAATTTGCACTTATTAGGCTATGTGCGAATGTGAAACATAGTATGATAGTAAGTTTGTATCCTAAATGTTTCTTGAAACTTGAGCTCATAGATCAAATCATAAAGTAGATAAACAAAAGGTTAAACTATGTACAATTTTCTCCAGGATTTACATGCAAGCGATGTTCCAAGCCAGAAAATCAATTTCCTAAGTCTGAATGCTGCGAAAAAACAAACTTCTCTCCAAATTTTCCAGCTATGCCAAAATAAAATGCGCAAGTTGGGACTCTATGATAATTGAGCAACAATTTACTCACATTTATAATGAGGTCATGTGGAGAGTTAAATAGTGTAGAAGCATTAACCAGAAAGTGCACAATTGTTGCCATTGGGAAATAAGAGATTAGTTACCAAACCTGCATGACGATAGATGCTGAAATTTGATGACTGATCCCGAGCTGGAAAAAGGACAGTTTCAGTTCGGAGGAGAAATCAACAAGGTCATCTGCACGAAGGAAGGTGTCATTACAATCTAGTGCATTCTCGAAACAACACTACATGAACAGCTTAATAATTGCAGGGGGAGACCGGAGACGACGAGAGAGACCTGCAGGGAGCGGGGCGAAGCTGAGGTAAGAGTCTGGGATGAGGCGGCGGTCGAACCCGGGGAGCGGGATGAAGTATCCCACGCGGCTGAGCACAATGAGCGCGGCGGTGACGGCCAGCCGCCGGCGGATCTCGCTGCGGAAGAAGGCCTCCGCCGCGCCCTCCACCACCGCCCCCAGCCGCGCCAGGTCCAGGAACCTGTTCCGGTACCCCGCGCCCTTCCGCCCCACCGACGAGACGCCATCACCATCTCCCCGCGCCGGTTCCTCGGCGGGCGCCGAGGTCCTAGCGGCGAAAGCGAAGCAGCGAGGCGTGAGGAGAGGCCGCCGGGGCGTGCAGGCGAGAAGGCGGCAGTGGGCGCGGAGGCGTGGGTGGTTGAGGGCGAGACGGCGGGGCAGCGGGACGAGGAGCGCACCGCGAGGTGGGAGTAGGAGTGAGGAGTGCGCCAGCGCGAGGGAGGGCGACATGGCGGCGGCCGCCGTCGTTCCGTCGGCGTGGCGGGGGAAGGTCGGGATGGGATTGGAACTCTCTCGCGGGTGACGTGCTCGATCGGCAGCGTCGGTTTCGTTTGGACTTTGGAGCCTCGATCGCACGGTGGCGATGATAACTGTTTGTCGCGTTCGTTTTCAAAACTTTGATTGAACGAATTTTCCATTCCACCATGACCATGTTAGTACTTCGACAAATATAAGGCACATGTTCACCTGGCTGTTACAGTGTTACGGATACTATTTTTTTTTCTCGGATTGGATTGATATATGTGATGGTGTATGAATCGATATATGTTCTATCTATATCAGATATATAATTTTGAGTATACGGATTCAGATATTGAATGACCCCCTCTGTGGGGTGGATGAACAAAAAATATCTTTACCTTTTTTTTTCCAAATTCAAAACCTTAAGAGTTTCGACTTAACGCTATCACATTTTTATTTTAAATTATCTTTAGAAGTTAGGACATATGCATGTATATTGTGCGAATTGTTATAGAAATGTTTTAATCCAAAGTTAGGAGTCAATGTCTGAAATCCTCCGTTCATTTGGATTGTGTGTTTACTTTGTGGATGGACTGTGGGTCGGGTTTACTATTTGAAGGCAACAAAGTGCAGTAGTTTTTTCTCACTTGTTCAAGGTCATCTATTATTGTCACCTTCATACTAAACCGTCTCCCTGCCTCCTTTTCCATTAATAGATGGTTTTATTATGTTGACTTTTAGACATTTTTTTTCTAAACTCGCACATGGTCAACCTATATCATCTGAAGAAAAAGGAATCGGTCCTCCATACTCTTTTCTCTAAACTCGCATGTGGTCACTCTTTCAGCGAACACACCATCATCTCAAAAAAACCATTACTACTAGTTTTTAGATAGCTGCATCGTAGTATGTATAAAAAATTTACCGGGTATATTTTCTAAAACTCATCTAAATTTACAAATACCCTCGTTCGGTTGTGCTAGATCGGACCGGAACGAGGCCCATTCCGGGACCGGGACCCAGCTTGATAAAACGGCGAAAACAATCTTCACAAGTGATGGACACCGTTATGCAATGACGAAGGGGCTATTAGTCACGGCCAGTGCCGTGTTCTGTTTTGCTTCGGGTCTCCGGCGCCGCAGGCGACTCGGAGCTGGTTTTCTCGTCGGAGTCCATCAATCTCGCCGGCGCGACGCCGGTTCGCTTGCGCTGCGAGGCGTTGGCCTGCTTTGCCCTGTGCATCCGGTCTGCATCGCCCTCTGTTGATCCAGCGCCCACCTCGCCGCCCGGTCCGACGCGCCGGAAGACGACTGGGCAGCGCGGCTTCGGAGAAGGAGGAGGTCAAGAAGCTGACGGTGGAGGTGCGGGCGCTGGAGCGCGCGCTGGCGTAAGGCGGGCGGCGCGCGGGAGGCGGCCGAGGCGAAGCTGCGGGAGGCGGAGGCGCGCGCCGGCGCGGCGGAGGCGGAGCTGCGGGCGGCCACGGAGCGGCACGAGGCGCAGGTGGAGGAGCTCCGGCGCGCGCTGGACGTGCAGGAGGAAAGGGACGCGCGCATCCAGGAGCTCGAGGACCAGATCAAGGAGCTTCTGCTGCAGGGAGTACGGCGACGGGGGGAACACCGACAGCTCGCCGGAGTTGACTGGCTCGGCGGCGGCGGCCTGCAGCTGGAGACTTCCACCGGACTGCGGGTGGAATCGCTAGTCCAGCTAGCTCTCGAGTTCTCTAGAGTGAGCGATTAGAATCGTGGGGAAGCTGGAAACAGACTGTTCGGGTCAAGAGTCTTTGACCAAGAAGTACGCTGATAGCGTACCATTTACAAAAGATAAGGAAGACTCTAGGGAAGGGTAGCTGGCTGGTTGCTGTCGATTGGCATGGTTGGTTTCTCCATATAATAAAGTTAGAAATTGTGAAGAAATACAACAAAAGATATGACAACCGGCAGTAGAAGACAGTCCCGCCGGCCACAATGAATATCTTAAGTTGGAACTGCCGGGGTTGTGGGCGGTCCGAGGCAGTTCGTGAGTTGCGCCTCTTAATTGAGACGCATAAGCCTTCGATTGTCTTCTTGATGGAGACAAGAATGTCCAGAGACCGTGCATTGGAGCTTCAAAGGTCGCTGGGCTTTCCTAATGAACATATTGTGCCAGCGGTGGGGTTGAGTGGTGGCCTAGCCCTCTTCTGGAGACGAGACGTGGTGGTTTATGCACAAACAAGGTCAAGGTCTCATATTGACGCCATTATTTCGTGTGACCAATTTGCTGGGAAACAATGGCGCTTTACGGGCTTCTATGGTGAACCAAGAAGGGAGTTGAGGAAGAATAGTTGGTACCTCTTGAGATTCCTGCGTGCACAACTTGATCTTCCTTGGCTGTGCGCTGGCGATTTCAATGAGGTGTTGTCGGCAGATGAACATTTTGGTGTTAATGAACGTGAGGCTTGGCAGATGGCTGGTTTTCAGGAAGTGGCAGCTGACTGTGGTTTTCTGGACCTTGGATACTCTGGTCTTCCGTTCACTTGGGACAATCGGCAGGGGGAGGACACCAATGTTAAAGTCCGACTGGATCGAGGCTTTGGTGATCATAGATTCATGGAGGATTTCGGAGCTACGTCGGTTAAGCATTTAACAACAACAGAATCTGATCATTCAGCGCTGTTGATTGAGGTGAAGAAAATTGGAAAAGGGAAGCGTGGTAGGAGGAAACCCCGGCCTTTTCGGTATGAGCACATGTGGCAACGACATGATGATTATGTCGACTTTATCAATCGTGAATGGAACCCGGGAGCCGGTGACGGGGACTTACTCACGATCGCTACTAGTCTCATGAATCTTCAGAGCTCACTTAAATCCTGGGATCATGAGGTGTTTGGCTCGGTTAAGAAGAAGTTGAAATCCCTACGGGAACAGATCGAGCAAGAGAGGAGTTCTACCCTGTATCGTGGCCCTACGGTAAGGGAACGTGACCTGATGAAGGAGCTAGCAGAAACACTAGCAAGAGAAGAAGTTATGGAGAAGCAAAGATCACGTACGGACTGGCTCAAGTCTGGTGACAGAAACACTGGCTTTTTTCAAGCCCGCGCCAAGGTCAGGGCGAGAACTAACAGAATTTATTCTCTCAAGAAGGTGGATGGTTCAATAGCCACTGAACAAGGGGAAATTGAGGAGGTAGCGAAGGAGTTCTATGAGGGCCTATTCACCGTCCAAGAAGACCTTGACTCGGGGCTGGTATGCCAGTATGTCCAGAAGAAGGTTACTGAGGAGATGGGTGAGGGGCTCTTGCGGCCCTATACAGCAGAGGAGGTGGAGCGCGCACTGTTCCAAATGGGTCCATGTAAGGCGCCGGGAGAAGACGGCTTCACAGCGGGCTTCTTTCAAAAGCACTGGTCTTTGTTGAAAGATAAGGTAACAAATGCAATTTTGGGTTTTTTGAATGGAGGTGAACTTCCTGAGGTTATCAATAAGACTATCTTAGTCTTGATTCCGAAAGTAACAAATCCCCAGGAGATTACCCAATTTAGACCTATTTCCCTCTGCAATGTGATTTATAAGATTTGCTCAAAAGTAATGGCTAACCGACTTCGAGTGGTTTTGGATGACATTATTTCTGAGGAGCAAAGTGCCTTTGTCCCGGGACGTCTTATCACAGATAATGTGCTCATTGCTTACGAGTGTATACACTATCTACGAAACAAGAAGGGCAAGGCTGGTGCTTGTGCAATCAAACTTGATATGGCTAAAGCTTATGATCGAGTTGAATGGAATTACTTACATGACATTATGTTGGCCTTGGGGTTTCCGGCAGATTGGTGCAATCTAGTGATGAGGTGTGTAACATCTGTTAGCTTTTCGGTGAGAGTTAATGGTTTTCTATCTCCATCCTTCAAACCGACTCGGGGTTTACGCCAAGGTGATCCGATTTCCCCATACTTGTTCCTATTATGTCAAGAAGGGCTAACAAGTATGTTGAAATCAAGAGGTCCGCATTTTATTTCAAAAGGAATCCGAGTTAGCTGTCGTGCCCCATGGATTTCCCATCTCCTTTTCGCTGATGACTGTCTGATATTTACTCAAGCGTCGGAGCGTGGAGCTGATAGGATTTCTGAAATCCTAGAATTATACAATCGCGGGTCTGGACAGTTGGTAAACAAAGGAAAATCGGCGGTTTACTTCAGTAGTAATTGTGATGATGAGGCCAAACGAGTTGTGCTCTCAAAGCTGGAAATTCCTACTGAAGCTTTAGGGGAAAAATACCTTGGTCTACCGACTGCAATGGGGAAGGCTTCCGATGGTACTTTTAATTATGTGACTGATCGGATAAGGGGTTTTGCGCACGGATGGAGTGAAAACTTGCTCAGTTGTGCTAGAAGAGAGGTGCTTCTCAAGGCAAATGCCCAGGCTGTTCCTACATACCCGATGAGTTGCTTCAAATTGCCAACGCCCATATGCAAGAAAATGAAGTCCTATATCTCCAATTTTTGGTGGGGCAGCTCCATTGATAGCCATAAGATTCATTGGCAAAGATGGACGAAGCTCACGAGATCGAAGGGTGATGGTGGAATGGGTTTCAGAGATATGCCGTTGTTCAACCAAGCAATGTTAGGTAAACAAGGCTGGAGACTTATTATGAGACCTGATTCATTGTGTGCCAAGGTGTTAAAAGGGAAGTACTATCCTAATGGAGACTTCTTGAGTGCCACCAAAAAGAAGAAAAGTTCAGAGACATGGCGTGCAATCCTCTTTGGACGGGAGGCTCTTGTGAAGGGTCTGACCAAAAGAGTAGGACCGGGAGACATCAAAATTTGGTCTGAAAATTGGCTCGGGCAATCAGGGCAGAAGTGCACGTTCTTTCGAAGGGAGGATGTGACTGTCGAGTATGTACATCAGTTATTCCTGCCGGGAACGAAGATGGAATGAACAGCTAGTGAGAGAATCCTTTACTACTATGGATGCAGATGAAATTCTAAAGATCAAGCCGGGTGAACGTCTGGCTGCAGATGTGCTGGCCTGGGCGTTTGAACGTAATGGTGTATATTCGGTTCGGTCATGCTACAGAATGCTGAAGCGAGAGAGTGACCAGAAGGAAGATGCGGCCGGTAATGAGGCTGGAGTTTCAGATGGGAGCCTGTGGTGGAAAAAGCTATGGAAACTTAAGATCCCACCGAAAGTTCGGATTTTTTGGTGGCGAGCCATGAACAACTATCTTCCAACAAAAGGTGAACTAAAACGGCGGCATGTCTCACAGGAAGACCATTGCGAGGCGTGTGGGGAACCGGGAGAAACATTGTTTCATGTGGCTTTCCAATGCAGCTATGTTATTCATTTTTGGCAAGCAACAAAGGAAGTTACTGGATGCAAAGTTCCAGTGTTACATCCGGCGACTTGGACATGGGATCTACTGTCGGGAGAAATGTTCGGAGAAGGATTCAGCCCTGATAATTTGTGGAGTGTGGTCGATGTGGTCAGGCAGGAATGCTAGAAGGCATGGGAAAGAGCAATGGAATGCAAGGGCAGCGGTACTACACGTTGCAGCGATGGTACAGGAGCTCCTTTGCATGGAAATGGGACAGGCAAGCAGGCCAGGACGGGAGGGACACAGGTGGCACAAACCAGACACCGGCTGGTATAAAGCAAACACAGATGCCGCATTTCATGAAAGTTCAGGCACAGGCGCTGGTGGAGTGGTGATCAGAGATGAAGATGGTCGCCTGTTGGTAGCTGCGGCAAGAAGATACGAATATCTGGCGGATCCGTTAACAGCAGAGGCAATAGCAGCTAAAGACGGCATCCTTCTGGCAGCTACGAGGGGATACAATCGAGTGATCCTCGAAATGGATAATCTCCAGCTTTATAATCTGCTACGAGCAAGCTCGGGTGAACGTAGTGTTGTAGCAGGCCTTTGGCGGGAGATCCGGGAGCTGAGCACGACTTTTGAAGCTTTTAAATTTTCCTTTGTGTATAGGGAGGGCAATGATCATGGCAAATCTGGAAGGAGCGCAACTGGAGAGTGTTCAACAATCCACAGGGGCACTCCCTGGTTTCCCTGCTTGCGACTATCATGGATGACGGCCACACATGGGTGGAAGCCGGAGCCAAGAGGATGCTAGCCATCGGGTGGACAGCACGAGCTAGCTAGACATAGTTAGTGGATTTCGCTGTCATAGGTCGTCAACTCTCTGGTATAGGTCCCTAAAGTGTCCTTTGTAACCGTGTGCGTGTGCCCGGTTTTGGCCCGCGTTGTAAAACTATTTTTCTTTTTAATACAAAGATATGCAGCTCTCCTGCATATTCTCGAAAATAGGGAGGGCAATGAGGCGGCACATATCTGTACGAGTCTAGCCTCAGAGTCCAACCTAGATGAGTTGTGGCTTGATGTTGTGCGTGACCTTTTCCGTGAAAATGGGTCTCGTTTTTAGCTATGGTTGTTGGAGATAGCCTAAAACGGCGAAAACAATCTTCACAAGTGATGGACACCGTTGCTAGCCGTAAGCTCGACCACGCGACGCAGCCACGCAGCGACGAGCGCCACACACCCACGCGAGCCTCGAAACCGCGGGAGCCTCTCAGAACAATGCGATGATGCCCGCCGCTGCATCGTCGTTCCCGTCGCGCGGCCGCGCGGCCCCGTTCGGCTCAAGGGCACTGCCGCCGCCGTCTCCGCGGCTCAGCGCGGCCCTCCGCCGGCCGCGTGTCTCGGGGCTCGGTGGGGCTAGCGAGGGAGAGGCGGGGAAGATACTGGACCCGCGCGCCACGCCCTTCCAGATCCTCGGCCTCGACGGTGCCGACTGCTACTCCGCCGCCCAGCTCAAGGCCGCCTTTCGCGCCCGGGTAGTGTGCCTCTTCCGCTTTCTCCGTCGCGCTGCGGCAGCTGATTTAGCACCGCCGCCAAACGCTCACTGTTTTATGGGGATTAGTTGTGCTTGTGCTGCTGCACAACTTTAGTTCTTGAGGCACACTAGAAATTTCAGTGTAGTCTATTGTTCGTGTTTCCAAATTCCAAAGAACTTGCGTGCCTCCATGATCTCCTTGCGGGTCGGTTACCTTGTAATTTATAAAAAAAGCTCACATATTACTTGCATCGTAAATTTTCTCATTACTAGTTTTTAAGACAAACCCTTAATAACGGTAGCGTTTCTTTTTATCGTAACCTGTGGGTTGTGGTAGGACATAACACTGGGGGCTCTGTTACAGGTAAAGGAATTCCATCCTGATGTTTGCAAGGACCCAGAAAATGCAGATTTAATAATCAGACGGGTGATCGAGGCCTATCAGGTAATTCTGTGTTTATGCCTGTGTTTTGTACATGTGGTTTATGGATATGCTATCATAATAACCACAATCAAATATCATCAAACAATTACAATTCAGCCTATGAAAGAGCTTTTGAGACAAAGCTACAAAGAACACTATGCCTGGTCTCAAGTTCAATAGAAATATCTCTAGCTAAAAATTTTGAAATCAGCCTTGATGTAAAAAGGTTGGTTGGTTTTACTAGAGTGAGTATTTCCTTGATTTTGTTTCAGCTTCTGGTTACATATCATTGTTAGTTACACTGTTTTGTTTCACACACAGATGTTATCTGGCAACCAAGAAATGATGGTTGAAAGGTAGAGAATGCATCCATCAGCTTGTATTCTGGGCACATGTGATGCTGATTAGAATAACTTTTACATACACTTTTTTTTGTAGCTAACTCTAACAATAGCAGGGCTCCTCTCCTTTCATATGGGTTTTCAGTGTAGATGATAGTAGGTTGCAACAGCGATTTGTCATGGCGATCTTGAATATGTTTTGGTCGTAGTGAACTAAAGAGCTGTGATGATTCCTTGTAAACTTTATAATAACTACCAATACAGTGAAATTCTGAAACGTGTGGTTCAAAACATAGTTGGTCAAAGAGTAGGATAATTTTGCACTAGCAACGGGGTTGCCTGAGGATAATTTTTATGAGGACAAGAATAAGAACCACTTGACTTACAGGTTTTGCCGATGGCAGTGAAAGGTTGATCATGTTATCATTATTTGGGTTATATGAGGTGCCATTGGTATTTCCTTCCTTTATATGAAGAGAGTAAGATAAAACCTAGCATGCATAATGTTAAGTACTTTGGGTGCTTCTGCTGAAAAAAATATATATTTTAGCCTAAACCACTCAACAATCTGGCACTTTTA
>CM014272.1:55599175-55685811 GCA_004135705.1 Alloteropsis semialata
CTCATGACACTGTAATTTCTGCATTTGCAAATGCTTTATTGTGAGGTCTGATAAGTGCATCTAATAAATATAATAGCGCTCTTTGTTCCATTACAGTCTCAATAAAATCCAACTCATGTTCTTATATTACAATGTTGTGCAGGAACAATATTGATCCATTTGATGAACCTGAGTGTGAAGCCTGTGACATATTTGTCAATGAACTTCTATGCATTGGCACTGGTATTTGTTGCATCTATATTGCCTCAGTGGTTAAGGGTTTCAGGGACCAGTCTTTTTTGTTGTTAAGATTTAAGAATGAGGTTTATTGCCAAACTTCAATTAGATATTAGTGTTAGAATTGGCACCAGAAGACTAAGTTTGACAAAATTCCGTCATTTTCCGGATATCCCTAACTATAAGGGATTAATCAGTTAATCACCATGTTGTGTTAATTTAATTGCCGGCACCAGTTATCAATTTTTTATTTGGACAATGATGTAGTCCTTACCTTAGAGTCAGGACACATTATGCATAGGATCTTGTTTCTTCTGTAGTTCTGTTGATGCAACCAAAGTCCTTCACTTTCCTAGTTCTTACAGAGTTATGAATACATAAGGGACATAAGTCTTTCATGTAGTTGTTCAGTATCAATCATGTGAACATGTTTTCCCAACTTTATCTGACAGATTACAATTACTGATGTCTACTGCAGGATGCCCATATTCTTGTGTTAAAAGGGCACCTCATGTGTTTTCATTTTCAGATGATATTGGCACTGCTCGAGCAATGTGTCAAGGTAGGTTCACCGCAGCCACTTGGCTTAATTGTGTAGGAACCAACATAGTAGTTCTGTTTAAGCAGACCTTTATCTTTTCTAAGAAAAAAGTTTAATACTTGCTGTTAGTGATGAATGTGTTCTTGAAATCAACGCCTCTTTTATTTGCAGGTAATGGTGAAGATGACCTTGTTCAGCTTGCTGTAGGGCAGTGTCCAAGAAAGTGTATATACTATGTTACGCCTTGCCAACGCACTATTTTGGAGGATGTTCTTGCTAGGTACATATCCGTTGTAAAGAGATGATTTAGCTGATCTTATGATTCATGTTGCACAAAATGGAAATTGAAACCAGTGAAAGAGATCACATTCAAACTGCCACACTTTAAAATCTTTTATGGGAGCATAATAATTCTGGCCGGTAGGAACTTGTTGAATCTAGTTGCCGATGAGTGGAGAGGATTTATAAGCAAACTGATGTTGAGGGAGTTCATGCCCTATATCCTGATTGGGTACAGCCAATAATTAAATGTAAGGGCTATACAGGATACACTTATAGTAAAGTAGTAGCAAGTGTTTTTTTTTCCTCAGGATAAAAATAAGACTATATTATCCATGTATTATGCTTCTGGTTTTGCATTGGCTACCCTGATCATTTATCTCTCTATCCCTCACTCATGTGGATATTATGCCCAGTGTGTTGATGGCCCCTTCCGATCTCGCTGAAGCAGCAGTTCTGGATTCCCTCCTTACGAAAGCGAAGTTTGAGAATAACAGGTACACGAAGCCCAAAAGAGGAGCAACATCGTCATCTGATTATGTTGATTGGATGTGATTTGATGCTGAAGCACCAACGGATGCAAGTCACAGCCATGTTGTCCAGCAGATTTTTGCTGGTTTTCCTGTGGTCCTTGGGAGACATTTCCCCACTCGCCAGTGGAATAGCATGCATGATGGACATATGTATTGTAGCCTACACAGGTACTCTTTGTAGGCTGTAGCCCGTAGGCCATATTCTTTGTGGCTCCGACCATTAGATACTTGTGTATATATCACTTCCTGAATTTGTAGGTGTACATAATGGAACCGGTTTATTATATATTGGGGTGAAAACTTTGTTTGCTGCACCGATGACGCCTGTTTTCATTTTATGACAGAGAAGCCAAGGCAAGGCAAACACAGTATCTGAACCTTGGGTGACACGAGGCCTTGTTAGTTGGGAGTGGAAACTTGTTGAAAATGTGACATCAAAGATGCTAATTAGAAGGACTAAACATGATTTAATTATAAAACTAATTATACAGATGGACAGAAAATCACGAGATGAATCTATTAAGCCTAATTAATCCATCATTAGAGATTGTTTACTGTAGCACCACATTGTCTAATCGTGGCCTAATTAGACTCAATAGATTCGTCTTGCGAATTTACCCAGGGTTATGGAATGGGTTTTGTCAATAATCTACGTTTAATACTTCTAATTAGTGACACCACAGTCGATGTGACTCGTGAATAGTTGAAACTTGCTCATCTAAACACAACAGGACCTGAATCTAGATTCTGGATCTGCATTTCGATATCAATCTTTCTTCCTGCCAGAATTTTACTCCGTATTTATTTTGGTGTAAATAAGCCCGAACGCGTGAGACTTTGACCACTTTTGCAAAAGAAAATATATTATCCTGGCTTTGCTCCCTCCGTTCCAAAAAGAATGCAATTCTAGCACAGTGTCACGTTTTAGTATATCAAGTTTGCCTAATTATAGATTAAAAAATATCAATATTTATAATATGAAATAAATATCATTAGATTACTTATTACAAAATATATTTTCATAATAAAATTATTTAGAGCCATAAATATAAATATTACTTGCTAGAAACTTGGTTAAACGTGAACCACTTTAGGTGACACGCAACACGTAGTTGCATTGGAGTATATATTTGGCTAATTACAATAGTTACCCTTCCCACTTACAAATCACAAAGGTAACACACAGAAATCAAATCCAGACCACCCACCGCCGGATCCACGGCTGCCCCCCGCAACGCGGTCATCCACACGGACCACATGACACCGCAGACGACCGCAAAAATAAATAGGCGCAGCCTCTCCAACGGTCGTCTCCTCCCCTGCTCCCATAGTCAAAACCTCCCCCAACGGGTCCGTCCAATTCAAAAATCGAATCCGCCGCTCCTCTCCGCCCCAAGGCCCCAGCATTCCCAATTCCATTACCGAACCGCCCGCTCGTCTTCCCCCTCGCGAACCTCCGATCCCCCGACCCCGACGAGACCCAGGGAGCGGATCCCCGCCTCTCCCAGACCCCAGATCGCAGCGATGGAGCCAGATCCGGTCGCCGCGGGTGCCGCCTCCTCCTCGCCGCCGCCCTCGCCCGCGCCGGCCGCGACACCGCCGCCGCAACCGCGTACGGTTTCTTAGTTCTGAGGCGAGAAATAGGGTACTAGGGTTTGCGGGGTGGGTGGGTGGGTTGGGCGTGGTGTGCGTTCGATTCTCACACGGTTTCGTGTTTGCTTGCCAGATGGCGATGGGTGTGGCGCGGTGGAGTGCGCGGATCCGGCGAGCCCAGGCCGTCGCGCGGACGGAGGAGACCCGAACGGCGCGCCGCAGCCGACGCCTCAGCAGACCACTGGTTCGGTCTCTTGGCCTTGTAGCGAGTAGCAGCTGGGCAGTACCCGCAGTAGGGTTTTCGTCGGCTTCATCTCACAGCGGGCGAAATTATTTGTCAGGCGAGGAAGCGGCGGCGAGCAGCCAGGTGGAGAAGGAGGAGGAGAAGGAGGTGGTGGTGCCAGTAGTAGGGGAGGCTCTCCGCACCTTCATTGATGTAAGCATCTTTGGATGGGAATCTGTTGTGACTTGGAATTGTTTAGAATTCTGCTCATGCCTATTGGAAAAATTGACAAATTGGGAAATCGAATTGGAAAGCCTGCAAGTGAAAGGGAGTGGTCAAATGTCGATTACCACTTTCTTGATTGCCAACTATGGTTAGAATTTTGTTTCAACAGCAAAGGTGCTCTGTTTGCTTCTGATTTTGCCGTGTCTTTTCTTCAGGAATTTGGGGACCAAGGAGAGAACTCCCTTATCCTGTCACCGCGGCTAAAGGAGATTACCACTCCTGACCGCCCTGCTGCCCTCCGCTTCCTTGGTACACAAACAATCATACACATGCCTTGCTTAAGCATTTGAAGCATTTTGGCTCCTATAATTAATGGTTTCCGGTCCTTGTTTGTTTGTAGGGGAAAAGTACAACAGCCTCGTGGAGAAGTACAAGCAGCAGGTTGCCAAGTGTGCTGATGAGTGTGAGCCTAGATATGATGGCCTGAAGAAGAAGTACACAGATGAGTGCACAGAGAGGAGGCGACTATACAATGAGCTAATTGAGCTGAGGGGGAACATTAGGGTATTCTGCAGATGCAGACCTCTCAGCTCTGATGAGGGTACCCGAGGGTGCTCGTCCGTGGTTGAGATTGACCCATCACAAGAAACTGAGCTGCAGTTCGTCCCCTCTGAAAAAGAAAGGAAGGCCTTCAAATTTGATCATGTGTTTGGCCCAGAAGATGACCAAGGTATATCCGTGAATAGCTACATAAACTGTACCTAGCTGACTCATCTAGTATGCTAGTAGTATTCCAGTAGCTGAGTTGTCCAGTATGCTTGCAGTATACATGTTTAAGGAACTTAACATATTCCAATCATTTTCTTCAGAGGCCGTATTTTCAGAGACCGTGCCCGTTGTTAGGTCGGTGATGGATGGCTTCAATGTATGCATATTTGCCTATGGACAGACAGGAACAGGGAAGACTTTCACAATGGAAGGGGTTCCAGAAAATAGGGGTGTAAATTATAGGGCTTTGGAAGAGTTGTTCAGAATGTCAAAGGAGAGAAGTATGTCTGTCGCATGCACATTTTCAGTAAGCATATTGGAAGTCTATAATGAAAAAATCAGAGATCTGCTTGATGAGAGCAATGATCAATCAAAAAGGTATATTTCATTTATTTCTCCTTTTGATCAGAAAAGATTGTTGTTGCTTAATGATGGTATATTGTTGAATTCCAAGGTTGGACATTAAGCAAAGTGCTGATGGAACGCAAGAGGTTCCCGGTTTGATTGAGTCTCCAATCTATAATATAGACAGTGTATGGGAGAAACTGAAATTTGGCTCCCGGAACAGATCTGTTGGATCAACAAATTCTAATGAACTCAGCAGTCGCTCCCACAGGTGAGGGCTGTGGTGTTTTACCTCATGTTATGTTCATTCTAATTAATTGACATCATAACCTAGAATATGCTTCCGTTTTTCAAGATTGATCACTGCCAATTAGATTCAGTTTGTCAACTTAGCATATGACTATCATTACAACAGCACTGAGATAAAAACATTTTGCCTCATGCTATGTACCCGAACTTGCGTTCTTTTTGCAGTTTGGTTAGGGTTACTGTTAGGAGCGAGCATTTGGTGACAGGTCAGAGGAACAGAAGCTACATGTGGCTAGTCGACCTTGCTGGAAGTGAGAGAGTAGCTAAAACAGGAGTAGAAGGAGATAGGCTGAAGGAGTCGCAGTTCATCAACAAATCACTTTCTGCCTTGGGTGATGTTATATCTGCCCTTGCCTCGAAAAATTCCCATATTCCGTACAGGTTAGTTCAATTCACACAATCTTGCTTAGCTTCTTAAATTATCTTGGTCTCACCAGTTACCACCTCCTTTTTGCTGTCAAATAGGAACTCCAAGCTGACTCATTTGCTCCAAAGCTCATTAGGTAACTTTTCTCCTTGTATTACTTTTGTGGCACTTACACTGGTTTTGACCTAAATGATGGAGTTTCATTTCCTTGTATTGATTTGCATTCATGCACTAGAATGTCCCAAAAAACAAGGGAGACAACCTTATCCATTCAATTTCTACAGAGAAACAACCTTGTTGCAAGGGTTCTACTGATTTTCATTTTTGTACTAGAATGTCCATAACAAAGAAAACAGGGAGACAAACTTATTCGTTCAACTTTTACAGGCGGAGATTGCAAGACCCTAATGTTCGTGCAGATAAGTCCAAGCTCTGCAGATTCAGGAGAAACTCTTTGTTCTCTCAATTTTGCTAGTAGAGTCAGGGCTGTAGAACATGGCCCTGCTCGTAAGCAAGCAGATCCAGCTGAAAGCTTGAAGTTAAAACAGATGGTATTTTGACTCTTCCATCGCACTGAAAAGTTATGACATGATATAAACTGTTATATTGACTGTAAACTCCATTCCAGTCTGAGAAACTTCGGCACGAGGAAAAGGAAAATGCGCAGCTGAATCAAAGCTTGCAGATGCAGCAGCTCAGGTATGCGTCTCGTGAGAATGTCATCAGGACACTAAATGAAAAGGTATTGCCTCGAACCTCATTTTATTTATTTTTATCCTATTAATACCTATTGTCTTGGAACTAAATGTTAACGCAAAAAAAATGTTTTATAACAGGTGAGGGATGCTGAACAAGCATGCAGAAATTATCAGCAGCGGGTAAGTTGGAGTGTCAGTTCTTTCTAATTCCTAAAAGACCGAGTCCTCCATGTTTTTATTCTATACCCTGTCCTCATGAAATATACTTTTTTTCTGTACAGATCAGAGAGCTGGAGAATGAATTAGGTAATGAGAGGAAGGCTGCTAGAGATTCTGCTAGATCCTCGAGGCCACCGCTTGTTCCTATGAGACAAAGACAACCTCAGGGAAGGAATAACAACTATGCACAACCTTCAGGCCCTTCTAGATCGAGGTTCAGTAAAGCACCCACAATTCAAAATAAAGAGAACATTCCTGTGATGATGAACAAAGCACATCCTGGGGCTGATCCTAACAAGGCTGTTGGCAAAGCAAGGCGTGTATCTCTGACTCCAGTGATCCGTCAAATCCCTATCCAGCCTAAGAGGCGATCCTCGATGGCGATACTACCTTCTGTAAGTGAGCGGCTGTCTGTTCTCAATGAAAAGAAAGCAGCATCTCGATTGTCTCATGCCCATGTTCCTAGAAGATCAGTTGCAGCATTTGGATCGATTCTGGGAACTCCCCTAGCAGGACATGGGACAGTTGATGCAACCCCAGATGGAGCAAAGGTCAGGAGAATCTTCGATCTCGGCAGCAGCAGCAAGTTCACAAGCCCTCCTCCAATGGTGGGCTTGTGGAACAAAATGTTAACACCACAGCAGAAGCTGGGATTGGCACCAGCAGGTCCTGGAAACACAAGCAAGCTGTGTTTCAGCATCCAGAAAAGAGTCATGGTCAATTCACCTGGCCGGGTGAAACCCAGTGTTGCCTCGGGAATCGGCATCTTCAACCCGTCTTTGCGTGAGCAGACGGTGGTGGGGAGAACAGGGAATGCAATGCGGGTGCTCAACACCAAGAGAAGACAGTCAGTCATCTAACTCTGGTGTTCTGGAAGCAAAGATACAGCGGATGTTTGGATGGTCAAACGGAGCTGCAGAACTGAATGCTCAAGTTGGTAACAATAATGCTCATGCCTGGAGTGAGCGTGTTGATAGGAAACTGAGTTAAGACTCGAGATGTTCTTTTCACCATCATTATATGGATTGTGCTTAGTTATATAAAAAAAACCATGTTAGCGTTGATCATGGAAGTCGTTGATTGTATTCATTCGTTACTAAGGGGGTGTTTAGTTCGTGATAATTGGCAAACTTTGGAGACTAGTTTGCAAAAATGCCAAAGTTTGCAAAGTTGGCAAAGTTGCATTGGTAAACTTGTCGCGCGAGAGAGGGGCATGTTTTCCAGTGCGTTACTTTTGGAAACTTTGCAAACTAGTTGAAGGGGTGTTTAGTTCCGAGGTTGTAAGTATGCAAACTAGTTTCGCAAGTTTCACGAACTAAACATGGCCTAAGAATCGCCTGCTTGAGTTTCGGCTCGTCTGTTCATTTCACGAAATATTTGCCAGTTTAGACCATCTGAAGATCATGCTCATGTCATACTCATACCTTGATTCAACTACCACAGAATATTTGTTAGTAATGGGTCGCAGTTTTAGCAATACATACATCCCTCGTGATTTTCAAAATAAACTGCTAGATTGGCTAGCATCACTGAACTGAACGTGACCAGACTTCAGAAATGTTCGTTTTCATCGTGGCTCACAAGAACTGCAGTATTGTAGGAAAGTAAAGAGCATAACAGAATTTGAAGTCATCTGAATGCACATTGTCAAATAAAAGAATTATCAGTGCTGAGGGACCCACACACACACACACACTTCCAAAACTATCTATCGTAAATCTGATTTACCAGCTACATCCTTGGAGAGCCTGGCTGCTGTACCTTTCATGAACGAGCTCATGCTTGCAAGTCTCATCAACACTGCCGTTACAAATCAAGGGTTTAGTCCCGTTGGTGGCTTGGACCTGGATCGGTCTCTCTAGAATTAGTGCTAGTGCTTCCTTCTCCAACTGCACGCAATAGCTTCTGAAAGTCTCTAAATTGACTTTGAGCCTGAAGTCCATACTGAACAAAAAATCCAGTTCAAGCCTATTCATCTCCCTTGTGCTAATTCCACCAACTCTTCCATAGTATGCATTGTTGAAAAACCTGCAAAAACATATCACAGGAGTTACTGGAAAACCTTTCTTCAGTTTGTCTTCTTTTTGTAATAAACAGAACCTTGATTAACATCAACTGGACTCTTGCTGTAGCACTTCCTAACAAACTATTTGAAGTGTGGTTATAGTTTTTTCTTTCTGAAGTCTGGGTTACTAATCTGGTGCACATTGGCCACCTTGAATTCCTGTTACAACTGATTGATTGATGCATTCCTTTCACTGGTGGTTAATACAAAGAAAGTACTAGGAGAAAAATATGAAACCCCTATATAAAGAGTGCAAAATCACATCCATAGTTCCATACCATTGTGATATAAAAAAGGTAGCCGACCACAAACAAATGTGAATTGTTCCACATGGTAACAGATTATATTTTTGGATATTACTTAGTGTCACAAGTTTATTGACTGTGCTATAGTTGAGCTTGCACCTCTGGTTAGTGCAGTGCCACAACAAGACCTAACATCAAACTAAGGCTCACAGTATGTAAGAGCATACTTTCATACAAGTAGATATGTGAGAAATGTAACTGAAAAGCTGTTATGGTGGGTTCTTACGAATCATCTATGAATTTGGCAGCAACGACAACACTTGTAATCAGCAGGCGATGAACACTAAATGACGTCATGTAAATGTTTGGTTGCTGTAGATATCTCTCCATGTAGATAAGTCCCAACACAAAGCAAGATGGGCTGCACTGTGCATACTTGAAAATGCGTTCTGCATAGAGCTTTATACTAAGTTCTGGCACCCTCTGCCCATGAAATATAGTGGTTGACTCCTTTATTATACTGGAATCTAGTAATTCTTCATTCTGCTGAACCGTCTTGTCAAGATACGCTGACAGAAGCAACAGAACCTTTGGAAAATCAGCATTGTCTTTCTGCGAGCGTGGTACTGTCAAACCCAAGGATGAGTAGCTCTCCAGTTCATCACCAGCATCAGTTGTAGTTGGCTCCATTGCCATAGGCAGACATTAGGGCTGTAAAGACAAAGCAATTTTTATTCAACAAACGTTCTGTTGAAGGAAATGGCAACATAGGTAGAAAACTCAGATACTGATGCATAAATTACAACAGCTTAATTTGGACAAAAGACTTCCACATCGAAGCAGAAGCTAGTCTTTCTGGTTGCAAAAAAACTTAATAGGTCCATTGCTTCCCATAAGATGCAGAGTCAAACCCCCTGGTTTCACATTATAATGCTTCCAAATGTTGCTCCACATTAAATTAACACAGACAAGTAGGCAATTACCGACCATAGCAGGCAAAGGAAAATATCATGCAACTTTCTTTCAAAAGAATAAATACCATGTAACATAATTTAGGCATTACATTACCACACGCATGGTTTCTTACAGTAGTGAGCTGATTAGCTGAACAGCGGTTTTTATTCCCTTATTTGAAGCAAGAAACAGAAAGGCAAAAGGTTCCAGATACAAAAAAACTAGTTTTGGCATCTTCTACCATCCTGAGAAATGTTGGGCCTCCTTGTTCACTACTATTAGCAAATCTTTCCATGGACCAAAGAAAGGACAAATTAAATGGAGCACCAAAATGCGGTTGTGCTGCTGTACAAATCTAACCATTTCCCCCCGGCGCACGGGCCTCAAATCTAGAGAACAAAGTAAATCTTGCACTTTTTGCGCACCTAAACTTGGGTCGGAATCGACAGCGAGTGCACCAAACTTGCTCGAAATCTATCGGTGCCAGAGCGGCATCTTATCCCCCCAAGTACACCACGATTCGAGCAAGCGCAAGCACCAGCCAGCCGCCGCTAGCAGCACGCTCTGTAACAAGAGATCTAGAGAGAAAGAGAGGGAGAGGTTTTCTTACATCTTGCTCTAGCTGTAGCTCGGGATGAGGCATCCGGGCTTGAGGTCCGGCTCCTCGCCGCCGTCGCTGTAGTCCTCTCCCCCTGGAGCTGGAGGAGCAGGGGAGGCAGGCGAGCAGCAGCCGTTCCGTCCGCAGATGCTGCTGAGTGCTGAAGCTGGAGCAAAAGCAAAGCAAATATGCACGCCACAGACCCTAGAGAGTAGAGAGAGAAGTGGCCACTCACTGTTCACCTAGAGTGGATATGATATGAGACATGTCATTATCGTATGACAAGGACACTCGGTAATGTGGCTTCACTGGCTTGTCTCTTACGACTAACAAAGGCCATTTTAATTAGTACACCTTCGTTCTTGTTTTATTTCATCTTGATATCACGACTAAAGGGAAGAATCTGCATATTGTCAAATGAATCATTAGCCTGTTCGCTTGGCTTATCAGCCACCAGCCAGCAGTACTTCAGTCTCACAACAAATCAGCACCAGCCACCAGCCACCCAGCAGTACTTCAGTCTCACAGCAAATCAGCACCAGCCATCAGCCAACCGAACAGTGCACATGTCTTCGTTTTTCGGTTGGCTGGCGGCTGGTGGCTGGTGCTGATTTGTTGTGAGAGAAAAGTACTGCTGGCTGGCTGGTGGCTGATGCTGATTTGTTGTGAGAGAAAAATACTGCTGGCTGGTGGCTGATAAGCCAAACGAACAGGCTTAGGCAGCAATTTTTTCTAGAGTAATTAGCTTGCACGGACTCCAGCGTGAGATCGATTTTGCTCAGCAAAATCAGCGGTGCTCTGTAAAGTTCGAGAGTCACTGTGTCTTGTTCGATTCCCTGGACCCACATTCAAATAAAAAACAGAAAAACAAAGTTCGAGAAAATGGCAACGGCAACTAGCTGATTGTCATAGGCCCCCTTTGGTAGCGCTCATGGAGCAGCTTCTCCTCCGGCTCATTGACTTCTTCTGCCAAACGGTGAAAATGAAAACCGCTCATCCAGCAAAGCCGATAGAATCCCCGGATTTTGCGCTCTCTCCTTTCCAAGAGCGGTGACAAGCGAAAAATAGCAGCTTGTCCCAGCTCATCCTCATCCATAATCGCTAGAAGACGCATGTGCCCTTGCCATTGACAGAGGCGAGCTCCCATGCGCTGCACGGAGGCTGCCGGGGCGGAGCCCGACGGGCGCGCGGCGGAGCTTGATGGACGCGCAGCGGCGGACGAGGAGGAGGCCTGCAAGCGCGCGGCCGGGTGGATGCGGGCGACGCGTGCCGCGGGCGAAGGCGGAGGGGGCCGTCGTGCGCCGGGGCCGGGACGGAGGCGGACGACGCGTAGGGGGCCGGCGGTGCTGCAGGTGGAGGCGGAGCTCGGCATGCGGCTGTGGTAGAGCAGGCAAAAGAAAAGAGACAAGGCAAGCAGCCGCAAGAGGATAAGGCAAGCAGCCGCAAGGGGATAAGGCCATGCGGTAGGAAGAAAAAAAAGAACTGTAGGAAAAGAATAAAGAAAAATAGTAATAATAGAGAGAGAGAAAAAAGTTATTATACAAGGGCAAAACAGACATTTCACCACTTCTATCCATTTGTAAAAGCTATTGTAAGCTGTTTTACCAAACGTTTTTCCAACCGAACAAGTCAAAGCTAGAAAAAACTGTTTTGTCATATAAGCCAGAGCCAAAGCCATTTTTACATGAGCTAGAGCTGTGTCAAACGGGCCCATAGACACGCGAAAGGAACACGGAAGGAACTGTTTATGATTTTTTTTTATTGGCTCGCGTCGACCAGAGTTTGGTTGTCGACTTCTAGTTCTGACACATACTCGTCGGCTCTCACTATGTGCAAAGTTCGGTTTGGTGAGCTCTCTGTTCGATTTATCTCCACACTGGAGCTGCCCTTAGAGCACGGAAGGAGCTGGATCTTTGATCATTTTTAATGGGCATGTGGTGAATAGTAACCGGATACTGAGAATTGCCCTCCAAAAAAAAAGTAACCGGATACTGAGAAATGGTGTTTTGCCCCTGGGGATGTCGTGTTGGTCCCAGGTACAGTAGATTTTTCAAAATTAAATACCCCGGCCCAGTTGCTGTCGCTGCGGCCCATATCTAATTTACCAGCTGTGACTGATCCAAGCAGGCAAGCCCTATGCGGAGTACGCTACAGACAAAGGTCGTCTAGTCCAGTCCTTGTCTTTTCTTTGGGGTGTTTAATTTTGATGAAAAATTTTGATAAAAAATTTTGCATGAGAATCTTACCATTTAGGAGTACTAAATGTAGACTAATAATAAAACTAATTACAGATCTCGCCAAAAAATCGCAAGACGAATCTAATGACGATAATTAATCTATAATTAGTGGATGATTAGCAGATGGTTACTATAGCATCACTGTTGCAAATTATGACCTAATTAGGCTCATTAGATTCGTCTCGCAAAGTTACCTGGGGGTTGTGAAATGGATTTTATCATTAACACATGTTTACTACTCCATACATGTAAGATTCCCTTAATAAAAAATTTTGGTAAAAATTTTTTTGGAAAATTGAACACCTTCCATCATGCCAGCCCGACCCACGCCACTTTGCGTGACATCAGCAGCTAGGGATGGCAATTCAACCCGCGGGTGCGGGTACCCGTGGGTTTTGGACCCGACGGGTGTGGGTGCGGGTTCAAAATTCCACCCGCGGGTGCACCCGCACCCGAACCCGAGATTCGCGGGTGCGGGTGCGGGTCTGAAATTTCACCCGCGGGTACACCCGCACCCGCTCGCATATACTGTAAAAAGCACTACAGATTATTGATTGTGGTTGCATCTAAATACAAATGGAAGCAATATAAGATCTCTCATACATTAATTTGAATGATAGTTGTAATAGTTTATCTATTTGATTATTTGTTGATTTGGAGACCATGTTGTTGTCCTCCCTATTGACTGCATTGTAAAACTTAAATGTATCATTGTCTGTGAATTTTTATTTGTTGATTTGGAGACCTCTATTTGATTATATGTTTATTCGGAGACTACGGAAATTAGAATTTTTATAATACTAGATAGTTGAAAATTATATGTGTAAAAATAAAACTATGAAATCACTTAAACCATGTTCAAATTCATCATTTGTACATGTGATGCTCCCAGACCCGCGGGCACCCGAAACCCACCCGAAACCCGACGGGTGCGGGTGCGGGTGTACAAATCCACCCGCGGGTTTCTCGTGGGCGGGTTTTTTTCTATCCCGTGGGTTTGGCTGCGGGCGGGTTTTCACTAAACCCGCCCCCGAATCCGCGGGTGCCATCCCTATCAGCAGCCCCATCGGCCCATCACACATTCACACCATGCTCTGCTGGAGCTGTGCAACAAGAATCGGACCTGGCTACTACATCTGCAGCATACCATACCCGCATGGCATTGTTGTCCTCAATAGTGCCAGAAAGCAACGAAAAGGCAGGAAGTAAAAAGGAGCAAATGTTTAGCACAACAAAGAGCACAGATGACTTAATATTACACCGCTTCCACAGGCGGGAATACACTAAACTGAACTGGAAATGACCCTAAAACTCGGAAACCAAGCCGAGACCGACAGATTTCGGTCAGGACCGTCCAACTAGCCCTATCTTCCAGCAAGAGCTGGTTAACACATGGCTAGAGGCATAGGTTCTACCCTTTGTTAAATGAACAGAAGTTTGTTACATTATCGATGTTAATTTTAACGACCCCGGCCACCATGTACCCACAATAGATACCATCGAACGCTCAGCGCCAGAAACTTTAGCTGTACAGGATCTCCAGCTGCATCCGTCAGATGAAGGTAGCGACGTCAACGAATGTGAACGAACTCGAATCATGTCTGCACGGCCTTGTCGCTCGGACTTCTTGAACTCAGCGCCTTGGTTAGGAAATTCCGGAGCTCCGGGATAACACGCTGGATCAGCTGAGCCGAACTGCATGGCAGCAAAGATCGCATGTTAAGGTTTGAGCTACTTTAGGTGCCACTAAGTAGGAGAGTGTACTGGTCTCAGATCAAAGGTTATTAGTTAGAGGAAGTACCCGGCTCTGGTGTAGATCTTGTTAAAATGCTCCAGAATGTATAAGATGCATGTATGTCTCAGTGACACGGCATGGAAGGCTTCGGACAATTCATACATGTCGGAGACGTTATCTAGATTCACATCCTGCAAGACAGCAAAAATACAGAGTCAAAATTGTATCTAATCAGTGTTAAACACAAAAACTTACAGTAGATTTCCTAATCACCTTTGCAATAGTATATTCACATAGGCGTTTGAGGCCTTCTAAGAGATACTGATCAGCGGCCCTAAGAACATCCTGCGCAATTTCACTGGTTACCTGCACTGACCCTGTATAGATAAATCTGCATAAAGCAAATAGGATGATTTGAGACATTAATGGAGAAGGCACCGACCCATATCAGAAAACAACAAAAACGAATTCAACAACAGAAATACACAACTGTGGCTAAAGCAAGAAGGGAGGTCAATAACTTACTAACCTCATCATGAGTTCAAAAACGTCCCATCTGATGTTGGGAATTTCAATATCTCTTGCATCCTTTTCCTAATTAAGAAGACAGTCTTTTAATTAGACATATATGAGACCAATGTGTGTTCAAAACCAGCATGCTATCTACAGCAGCATAAAGTCAACTAGGAAAAGAGATCTCCAGATTCCAACAAATAAAAGCCAAAAGCACATAATGGTGTGCCAAGCCTCAAAACTCACCTTGTACCCGCCATCAAACATTGCGCGAAATGCATCTGAAGAAGCAAGCAAAGCAATTCTGTGTGCATAAAAGCGCTTTCCTGTACAAGAAAGGATTAATAAGAAAGGGATTATTTAAAACAACTACTGATGACATCAGAGTTTGAAAATAGAACCAACCTTCCACCAAGAAAGTAACGTCTGAAAGTGTTGAGCTATTCACGTATTGCTCGCCAAGGTAAACCTGAATGAAATGTATTATTCAGTGACAGCAGCCAGTGCTTCTCAGCCATTACCAAACTTATGGACAGAACAATCCCTCAATGTCATAACATCATTTTATCCAAGATTGCAAAATAGAAAAGATTATTATTTGAAAACCTTGCTACAGAAAAAAAAAAAGGGCAGGGACTGCTAAATTCTGGCCACAAGTGCGAAACCGCAAAGCAATCTAAAAGAATCAACATAGTATTTGCCCCCAGCAGGTTGTACAAGGCAATCCTGTGTTCACGACCAGGTTGGACTACAACAGAAACTCGTTTGGGCCCACCTTGTTTGACCAACATCCCTTTTCCACATTGTTTTATTATCAAACTAAAACCATGTCCAAGAAAACCACACTGAAAACCGTGTCATTGTGATACTAACTTTAATCACACCACATTCAGCTCATCAAGTCACTGCTACTCAACTAGCGCATGTAATTCAAGGTAAAGGCGTAAACCTGAATTAAATTAACTCCACCTACCTGTGGTGTTGGAGATGGAGGAGCAGCATCCATGGGAGAAAGTGCTGCAGCTTTGTTGGCCAATTTGTACAGTGCTGCTGAACCATCTTGTTGGTGTTTTGAGCTCATGGAAATCAGAAGATCAAGAAGCAAATCCAGACCTGGATTAAACCAAAATTTAATACATCCAGAACATCACAAGGTAGAACAAGAATGAAAAGGTACCGTTTTCAGTGGATGCAAAATTGTTTATACCATTATTATCAATGAAAATTGTTCTTTGATCGACAGGGGCACAAAGGTGTGCCAGAGCCAGAGCAACACGTCTCTGCACAGATTTCTCCCCTACTCGCATCATATAAAGCAAGTGTTTCAGCACCTGCAAACCATCACATGGGATCCAGCTGTATAAATACTAGTCTAGCACAATGCAAACAAAGAAATATATAAACCGTTTGAACAAAGCTTACTCGCCCGTTTATCTTCTCCTCTAACCTCTTCAATGTTTTTGCGACACAGTCCTTTGTTGCCTGAAAGTAAAAATAACTTAGTCAAAAAGTCACAACAAAGTCAATAGTTTATGTTAGTATTAATCTGAGACGTGTGTGTGTCTTCATCTTCCAGTACATCCATGATGATGCAAATGCGATGGTCCAAATTGGCAGCAAGAAGGTGGCAAGGGAAGCCTAGGAAGGTCTAAAGAACAGGTATCTTGGTGCCGAATGGGTGAAGAAAGCAAGGGTGCAAACATTAAAGTGCGAGTTCGAGGCTCTACCGAAGAAAGAAACCAAGTGTCTATGAGTTTCCTGGGAAGATTACGGCGTGTTTGGTTTCTGGGCTAGCTTGCCTCACCTCACCCGTGTGAGCAACCTTTAAAGAGAGCATCCAGATCCAAGGAGCAGGAGCGGATATCAGCTCCTTCTCGCTCATGCAGAGTGGCAGGCGCGTACGAAGAAGTTCTGAAGCTCATTTGTCTAGACTCACAAACTCACAAGAAGTTAGCAACAGCTGGGGTAGCGTCAAGTCCCCTGGCTATGGATGTGAACATGGCAAGAGTAAGCGTGCAGCCAGGAAGATGATATGAGTCACAACTCCAGCACAAACCATGACAAGAGAGATTAAGTGTTCTAACTATGGGGGCACTATCAGTTGGAGCGCAAGGATGGTGATAGGAGTCGTCGTTCCAGTACAAGCCAGGACAAAAGAAAAATCATGTGTTTCAACAGCGGGAATTTTGACCATTGCCAATCTGACTGTCATAGTAAACGCCATTATGCGGAGGCGCAGCTCACATGTTCACGTGAAGAGGCTTGCCTATGGCTGTTCCATATGAAGCCTGACCCTCGTGGAGATGCGAACCTTCATTACCGATGATGCCAGCAATCACATGACAGGGGTTGGCTAACTGCTCTCAGAAACACAAAGTTGTAGCACTATCTTCATACGATACAGTTTATGTTGGCAACAACTGCTGCTTGTCAAGGCTGAGGAGTTTGCTAAGTGCAGAAACCGGGTTGTGAGCCCAAACCAGTCAAACTGTTTGTTGACAGCCATAGCAGTGATGTAGAATCTTGTGTTTCATGGCTGCACAAGCATATTGGCACCCCCTATGATTTCGTTTGTGAGTATCTTGAAAAGAAGGCAGGTTAAGGATGTGGTTACCAGCGTGCAGGCATTCTTAAGAAGCTTCTTGCAAATATCAAGTCTGCTGAGATGCGGCATTTACTTGATACAAAACTATAAAAGATCTTGGAGGGAAGAACATTAGTATTAGGGTCTGTTTGGCTGATATCCAAAGCTTGGCGCACTACACTTGTGGCCACGCTTAATCTATGGCAGACAAAACGACCACCAGACTTTTGGCGAGTCCAGCTGCCGCAAATGACTAGCACGACACCTGAAGAGCTACGGCACGCCAAAAGTGCGGACAGAAACTAAATATCGGCCTAAGCTTCGGCGCTGCGCCCAACTTGAGGTGTGGTGAGGTTTGGAAGTCATCCATACACACCCTTAATCTGAGATTTGTTATTTGGTTAAATGAATGTAGCAGTCAGAATCCATATGCATGTGAGCATGATATTTTATGAGGCCAACAGGTTGGGTCTATTAATTGCATTAGTACAATGAATCCATATGAACTCATCAAGTTCTGCTGACCATGTGAATATGAGTCGGAGGAAGCAGGTTGAGATATTCATTTATATACAAGCCTATGTAATTTGTTATTGAACTGAGAAGAAAGAAATAGTTTATGTTCATCTCCTGCGCATTGTGTTGGCATGTTTAGATTTTGAGCTCAAAATTCAAAAACAAACAATTTATGACTACAACCGCCAACGTACCTGGACAATAAATTCCCCATCTTGCAACTTTTGGACACCTCCTACTTTAATGAAGTCAGAGACATAGTCCTACAATGGAGTAAAATAAGAGATATAAACACACAAAGGAAAGTGTGAAATTATTAACCAAAGCGGAAAATAAGCTTTTCAGAAATATGGGCACCTTCTCTTGAAAGAAAATCATGAATTACCTCATTATCTGCAACTCCATAAAGGGCAAATGCAGCATTGTGTTGCAGGGATCCATTTTTCGAATCTAGAAGTTTTAACAAAGGCAGCAAACCACCATTATATGCAATGCCTGCTTGATTATGTGTGTCCTGTAAAAAAAATCTCTAGATCAAATTACAAGTAACAATGAAGCAAAAAAAAACTAACCACTACACTGTAAGTAGGGGCGGTACTGGTAATGGATCATGGCCCTAATGCCCTTTCACAATCCAACTTGGCCCTTAATTACTTTTAGCTCACAACATAAAAATGTAGCCCTCCCCTTTGTGAGCCGATCCTTAAAATTTGTAGGCCCTTTTTACCAGGCCTACCCATAAGTAAAAGGGAAAGGTGTATTAGGATGATCCCTTTACTATAAAGAATTAGTCAAACAATCTCGCATGGAAGTTATGTGCTATGACGTTTGTATGATGCATTTTGCATTGTAACTTCAACATGCATGTAGACAGCACAAACGTTATCTACCACTGAAAAATTGGGTCTTCCCCAGGGCTCCACCTGGCGTTAGTCAGCAGTAGACCAGCTCCTAGCACCTAATCAGTGATTAGGCGAGCCTAGGAAGGATAAATCAGATAGGCATCTAGGCAGGACAGTACCACCTAGCGCCTAGTCAGATGCCAATGAGTACATTGATATTCACCTTCAAACAAGGCCTTACAGGTTCCAAAGTTCTGCTAAGATAGGTGGGTTGTCAAAGCATATGGTGGAGCTAAGACCAGAAGACAGTATTCTGTGCGGCCAAATTCAGGATTTTTAAGCTCTGCAAGTTATGGATAACAGCTGCATAACTTCAGTTTTCAAGGTGCACTACACCTAACCTGCGGTCAAACTCATGTTTATTCTTCCGAGAATGAACACACTGGCTACAATTTTTGGCCTAAGTAGTTTCCATCAACACATAGTAGTTTTTATAAGAGAGCATTATTTTCACTGCTAGAATAGACAGGTAAACTGACTGAAACATTAAAAAGCATGTTAAACTACAATAAAAATTAAACCTGGGCAAGCCTCCCAAGTGCAAAAGCAGACATCTCTCGGAGTTGGACATCAGCCGACTGTAGCATTTCAATTAGTGGTCGGACTGCACCCCTTTGCACAATATGAACCTGAAAACAAATGTGTCTATAAAGTTGAGAAAAGAACAACTAAAAACCAATCTAATCCTATTGAAGTCCTTGCCATTCCTTGATATTTATATAAAGATTCAATTGGCTAGTTCTTTCTTTTTCTATCTTTCCATCACTCCTCAAATAAAAAGTTATCACAATCTGCAGTTTAATAAAATTTCATTTCTACACAATCTGACGTTCACATAAACTAAAAGCTACGTATGCAAACTGCCAATTGTTTCAACAAACAACCAATGATTTTGGTCCGCAAGTTTTATTTTCAACGCAATTTGTCGTTCGCACCTAAAAAATATGTAATTGCCAATATTGTTGACCAACCACCAGTAGATTTGTAAAATTTAAAGACTTGTGAACAATGAGTGAAGCATTTGTCAAGCACCTTGCAATCAGAGTCGGCAGAAGCAAATTGCCCAAGCAACAAAGCAGCCTCTCGTTGGCTTTCTGTACAACAAGAACTGAAAAAGGACCAGATATTCTTGAGATGAGTTGGATTGGACTGTCATAGATTCCAAACTTATATAGATCCAATTTTCCAAAAGGCGCTAGGCAGGCGCTGCCTAACGCCTACAGGATGACTAAACATAGATTAAACGCGATTAAGCTTTTCTTTTTTTTCTGCTAGGTGCAAGATCAGGAGGTACCAGCACAAATGAATGCCAAAACGATCAGATCTAGAACCATGTGATCAAGGCAGCACACAGTCTGACAATCATCAAGAATGCAAGGCAAAGCATACAAATTCACATAAGATTTTCTAGTATACATTTTATAAAATTCACATAATTGACTATATATGTTAATTGATTCACAAAATCAATTCAAAACACAGTAATACCCTTCTGGAACTTAAAGAACAATGAAGAAAACCTTCTCACATCTCAGTTGAATAAGATGATGGTCTAGACTGGGAATGATAAGGATCTGGAATAGGAGAAGGGGAGAATTGGCCAATCTTACAATTGAAGGTTTCTTAAAAGAACATATAATAATTAGCATTTTTAGTTGGCTTAAATCAGTAAAGTTTATCAGCATTCAGGAGACTGAAAAAAAAAACAATGAACTGGTGTCCTAACAGTAATAAACAATTTGTAAGGTATATTCAACACAGCAATTAGTCTATCTATATTATAATAATTCAAAGGTACCCGTGCACAACTAAAAATCAACAATTTAGCAAAAATCAACAATTTAGCAAAACCCAACCAATATTGTAAAATGTTTCTCTATGCGTCATAAAGCTGCACCTGTGTATCATAACCATACCTTAATAATCCAATCACAGGTTGCAGGGCCCCGGCATTAAGAACCTCCTTCTTGATGTTTGGTGACGAATGAACCAAATTTCCAATGACACCAACCTATCATGTCAGCAGAGAGTATTCATAGAGTGCATATCATGCATAAACCAGTTCCAAGACTATCATGATATTCCACGTTCGGTTCTCAGCAATGCATGTTGGATTGTTGAAAGTTTGATATAGACAAGTAACCTTGCACTGTGCAGAAATATATTTACATATATATGAGCAAAGAACAACATAGTTTTGAAATATAAGAAGATAGCTCACACCAGTTTCATGCAACTTATACTTCTGCATAAGCTCAGAGGTCCAGATTGATTGATATTTCTGAACATGATCCAAGGTACTGGTGCCGAATGGTTTTTGCGATATTAAGTAGCAAATAGCTTCACCCTCTAGTTTGATATGTAACATCACACGCCCCCATCACACTAGTAGCCTGTTAGTAGTGGTATTGTTGGCCTATGTGGTCCTTCTGTGCTTGTGTGGTGATTTATTGCTACCTTGGGAGTTTAGGCGGATGAGGGCCAGGTTACAATTCTTGATGCTCCAAACTAAAGCCTCTGGACTAACCCTTTTATACGAAGCAAGGACCAAAGCCTAATAGAGGTACTATGCGGATGCATAAGCCCACCCCATGTGGGGGTTGGGCAGTAAACGAATTTGGACAGCACTGCGCACCAAGAATTAAATGAGTTCAATAATTAATTAATTAATTTTTCAGGTAATCCATAATCCATGTTTGTGCATCATGACAAAGACTAGCCTGCACCACAGGTACCAAAATTATTTGGCTGTGTTGTTAAAGCTCCTAATCTTCAATTTTAACTTCAGAGGTCCCTAAACTAGCTTAATTCAGACAATAAGGCCCATCACAATTTGACATAAAAGTGGCATGGCAGACCATCGAAGTAATGATGCTTGCTTCTGTCAATCCAACAAGCTCTCTACTAGTTTGACTAATGTCAGCGCTACGTTATATATCAATATCAGTGCACGAAACCAGGGTGATCATGAAACCAAACTAATATAATATCATGGATGATAATCAGAAAATATTAATCAGATTGCATCTTATACATGAAAAGAAACAACGAATAAATTATGCAATGCCCCTGGTGCAGATGCACTGCGTAGCAATGTATCTAGAAGGTAAATACAACAAACAACTAAAATTAAGTTCATTCAGACTTTGGAATGCACCTAGATATTTTCCAATGCAACCAAGGATGGAATCCAGCATGAAATGTTTCTAACTTAAAGCACAATGCTATGGCCCAGCACCAAGCTTTACATGCCACAAGGTCTAAGCCTAAAATAAAACGTTGACTAAGCAAAACTGGAGAAATAGCACATGACAAAAGTATATCCCATCTCTCTATAACCACCTAACCCCTAATAGATACTAGATAGATAACAGCTCAATGGTTTAAAAAAACGCTCTATTAGAGAAGTGAAACAATAAAATCAGAGTATTAAGTGCCTTACTGCTTCATAGTGAATTGCAGCATCCTCTGATCGCAGCATTAAGATCAAAGTTGGCAAAGCATTGCATTGAACAATCTGCATAACAAGGAAATTTTACCATACTGTGTATATACGTATAAAAGCATATGCAAGTTCAGATGTCAAAATCTAAGCTAAATATTGGCATCATTTATTTTGATACCTCACCTGAGCTTTGTTCTCATCATTTTTAAAAGCAAGAGTTCGCAAGGCCCCTGCAGCTGCTCTCTGTACCTTAAGATCCTGCGATTCTAGCAATTCAACAAGTGGTGGTATTCCACCTTCCATTCTGCAGCAAAACATGGTCATCAGCAACAAGCGAAAAATTCCCAAGGAGCGTCCAATGGTCAAAGAGATGTAGAACAAACCTGACGCTAGTTTTGATGTTGCTATTTTCATGAGCGAGATTGGTAATTGCATCGGCTGCTCTCTTGATAACACTGTTAACTACCCTCGAGTTTGTAGTATTTTTCTGCCTTCTCAAGAGGTTTACCAGCGGAGGTAGAGCACCAGCATCAACAATAAGTTGTTGATGTTCAGGCTGTTGCAGCAAGATGCCAATTAAATGACTAAATTGCTCAAAGTAACTTGATGACAAGAGTAACAGTGAAGCATACACACTCAAAGCCCAGTTATTCAAGGATTTGTACATGGTACTGTAGGCTAGATATGCTGTTCCTAAGTTTCTGTGTAAAGAGTGCTAGAGTTTCTATGTAAAGGGTAATAGAGATGACTAGCGATACACCTAGTAAAGAACACCTGAAATTGTTAGGTTGGATGTTTTTTTTTATTAATAGGTTGGATGTTAGTACAGTTTTACAAGAAATGCTTACACAGAAGAATGCAAGCCAGAAGGTTCAGAATTACACTGTATATGGGAGAGTTGAAGTTCCTAACTTACTATGCCACAGGAAACTTGAACTTAAATTCACAACACTATGTACTACGTAGAATACAGATTTCACAGTAATACAAGCAATTGCAGTAGAAGAGAAGAAGAATTTTCGACTAGAACTCAGTTATAAAATTAATGAAGGAACCTTTACAGCTAGGAGACCCAGAGCGAAGGCAGCGCCCTTCTCGACCTCATGCTCGAACGGCCGTAGCTGCTGATCCTCCTGCGCCACCACCGCAGCAGCAGGCTCCTCCAGGTGGCGCACCAAGGCCGGCACGGCGCCGCCCTCTACGATCACGTTGACAACCTCCTCTGCGCAATTAACAACCACCAGATCCGCTTCAGTAAGGGGTGCGGGCGCACGGATCGGCGCAGCCGGCGTGGGGTTTGGCGAAGGGAGGTTACCGGTTTTGGCGAGCTCGGTCAGGACGTGGGTCGCGCGCTTAGCGGCGGCGCGGTCGGCGTGGCGCCATGAGGAGGCGCAGCGGAGGAGGACGTCGACCTGCGTCCGGACCTCGCGGGCAATCATCGCGTGGGAGTGACGGCAGCAGATCTCCGAGGGGGGCGCCGAGCCGGCGTCCTCCTCCTCGTTGTCGTCGTCGGCGCCCGCGCTGCCGAGCGAGGACGCCGCCGCCGCCGCCGCCGCGGCGATGGCGGCGGCGGCCGCCGCCTCGTCCTCCAACTTCCGCTTCTGCCCCTTGCGGCGCGGGCGCTGGGGCTGCTGCTTCTGCTGCTCCGCCTCCATTCGAGAGGTCGACGGCGGCGGGGAGAGCGTGTCGGAGGTTGAGGACGAGGAAAGGGCGGAAGCAAAAAGAGGATGCGCGCACAGCGATAGGGGTGATTTATTTTGTGCTCGGCATACGAAAACTATACTAGAAGTTTCAAAAAAAAAACTATACTAGAAATGAGCAGTTACTATAACAATGGTCTAATTTCTCTCACTTTTTAAAACGTGTTTTTTTCTCATTTTTGTCTTTATACTTTGATCATATACACATATTTAAAAAAATTCAGAGTGTATCTTTAATCATCAAACTATGAAATCCAGACATATTTGAAGCTCTTTCTGGTTTCAAAGGTGATTTTGCATATATTTTTTAAAATAATAAAGATATATATTTTTTAAAAGCATCAAATAAGTAACACCTTTCCAATATTATGTTTTTTATATCCGTGCTTATTGGTGCTAGCCGTGCCGGTTAGCGACACGGAGCGTTAAACCGTAAGCGCATATGTTGTTGTAGCTTCTTTTCTTCAGAATTTTACCAATGTTTGTCGGTCCAAAGAGCAAGTGGATTATCTCTAACTAGTACGAGATATGAATTAGATTATCAAGTTAAACCGGTAACCGAGAAGATAGAGAGAACATCCATCCCACAGATCAGGGTCACTCGAATATGCATCTACTAAGCAAACAATACTGATCTAGCATACTTTTCAAGAATTATGAACGCACTAAACATTTTCCCTCCCGTGAACTATCACTACAGAGGGGTAATCAACCATCAAATGCTCGCTACAAAGATATCGATAAGAAAGCAATAACAACTAGGGTTAAAACATCACTTAACTGGCGCCTCTAAGTTGATGATTAAAAACATCACCTAACTGGTGCCTCCTAAGTTGATGATTAATTTGAAAGGTGGATGGTCCGCCAGCTATTCGGCGTGCGAGGACGGCACGATGAAGTATCTGAATTGATGATTAATTTGAACGGTGGACGGTCCATCTCTGTCTGAACGATCGACTCTGACAGCATTTATTGCTATTCTAGCCGTTGGATTTGAATAGCGGACGGTCCGAGATCTATGAGGCGGATAGCCTGCGAAACTCAGTTTTCACGGGTTTTGGTGAGTAACGGCTAGATTTTAATGGAGGCTCTATATAGCCCAGCCGTAGATGAGGTCTCTTGGCATTTTGAAAATATTTCTTGACATACTAGAGCTATTTTTCTTCACTCTCTCACTCACTTTGATTTAAGGTTGTGTTCTTGTGAGATTGAGAGCATCCTAGTGTATTGCATCAAGTGTTTGAGCTTTGTGGCACCAAGAAGTCTTCAAGCAAGCATCACCAGTTTGTTACTCTTGGAGGTTGCCGCTTGCTAGACGGCTTGGAGTTTGTAGAAATTGATGAGCCCTTCAAGGAGATTATGAAGGAACCTCATTTGTTGCTGCGAGAGGTTCTTGTGCTCATCTTGCCGCAGTGGTGAAAAGCAATGCTGGTGGAATCGAGGTGTGGAGCGGTTCCTTGATACAAGCCGACTCAAACATCAAGCAGTGTCTTGATAGGGAAGTGGTGGGAACATAGAATCCACCTCAATGTGAATTAGGGTGACCGACAAGTCATCGACACCAAAAAAAATTCTTCTTTTGTGATCGTTTATCTCTATTGCCGACTTACATTTTTATAATTTATTTTGAGCAATTTATATTTCTAGAGATTGAACTGTGTCTTGTCATATCTAGTTGCAATACTCCACCTAGTATATAGAGATAGTTTCTTTTTGTGTTACTAATTAATTTTTTTATGTTATGGTTTTAGTTTAAACTGTCTATTCACCCTCTCTAGTCGGTATCCTAGATCCTACGACCTTGCGAAAGGAAGAAACGACACTGCTACCTTTGCCCCCCTCCTCTCTCTATCTCTTCTAGCGATCTCGATAGCAGTAGGAGGAGTGGGAAATTGTCACAACTGTATACCCAGCTTTTTGTAAGTCCCAGTTTCATCTAGGATTTGGTTCGCTAGTGGCATCGACGAGGTGGTGACAATAATGGCGCACCGGGATAAGATCTCTCCAACGTCTCCATACTTCAACAATGTTCAATCCAACACTGACGAAGGGCAGGGGTGTAGGTTCCACCAGATGATGTGTAGGTTCGTTGATATCCTCCAATATTATGATACTAAAAACATAGAAATTACTCACATGAGGTGTTTGGGCTTTGTATAAAGCATAAGAATTTGATGGATGCTCCCCATGTATGCTTGCAGGTGTGGGACTGGAAATTGCTCACAATGCATTTGCACCTATTGGTGAATCGCATGTGACCTGGCTATGTAAGAACTAACATACTTGAAATGCAAAAATACACATCACAAGAGAATATAGTTACCTTTACTTCCTTTGCTAAGGAAAAATGCTTGAAGACGCAAAACTATAGTGGGAAATTAAAACAAAATATTCAGTGAGAGGATGAGAAACAAGGATGGAGAGTTATGAATGCATCTGCAAGGGAGCAGCAAGGTAATCGCTAGCTAGTATTTGAGTGATGGAAAAGCACATCAACTCATATAAGAAGGGCATGGTGAATCATATCTAGCTAAAGAGGGGAAAGCGATGGTGAATCATATATATCCGGCCCCTCCGAATCTTGGTCCAAGCTCAGACACACAACCATGGCACGTTTAAGTACACTCGACGGAAGTTAGATTATACTACTGATATACATGTCCAAGAAAGAGAAGCTTAAGGCGGTGGTGGCTGAATCTAACACTCTAGAGTTCAGGTCATGTTGTTTTGAGTCGTCTCTCTTGCGATTTTATCTTAACGATCTTGAGACTTAAAAAGCAGGTAAGCAAGTGAAAAAAAGGAAAACCCAATGCATGTGTGGGTCAGGCAGGCAGGGTCCTGGTGGTATACGAGCGGTACTCCAGATCTTCGGCAGCTAATATGCCAGAACCATGCCAAGTCTCTTAAACCCCGTTTGGATCACGAGAGATTTTACGAATCCAAAATCCAAAATCCGGTTGGCTTCCAAACGGGCAGAATTCTGGTGGTGATTCCAGATGCTAGATTTTGGGATTCATAAAATCTCGGAATCCAGGGAGAGGCAGCTTCCAGCAGCTTCTGGCAAGATAAGGGCACTACGGACATAGTCTCCAGCCAAAAAAAAAAAAATCCGGTCACTGGAATCCTAGGATTCAAACGCATTCAGATTTTTATCATTTAGAATCCAGATTTTACAATCTCTATTCATAATCCAAGATTCTTGTAATCTGAATCCTATCCAAACAGGTCCTTAGGGCTTCTCTATTGGTTTTTGAAAAGCGATGTATGGGATGTGCTGGTGTCTCATGTTTCGATGCATAGGCATTGCAGGAAGAAAAATTTTTCTACAATACAAGAAACCGATGCAAAAAAAAGAATTCAGTGCAAGGAAAGTAAAATATGATCTCTCTACAGTATTTCTCTATAGCTAGGACGCATGTCTCAGTTTTTCTTTATGCATCGGATCACCACGGGAGCTGCCCTTAACTGTAATGTGTAGTACTTACTTGCTCACAGGTACTATAATTAACCGCGAGGATGACTAAACACGATAACCAAAACACAGCCCAGAAGCGCTTGCATTGCACGAAATATGCACGTAATAATACGCCTTCACTCTCAAAGCATTTCCCCGTACGACGCTACGTACGGGGGTACTGGGAGCGCCAGTGCTTGACACCCACAGGATATGCGCGTCCTTGCAAGCACGCCACGAATGGCTGATCGACGGCTTGTTCCAAGCTACCATTGCCGGGCGCGTCTAACACTAACACGAAGCTCTCAAGTGCAAAATTCACCTCAACCGTCCCAGCTAGAGCCTGCCTCGAATGCAGCTACTCCCAGCCAGGTTCAGGTTCTCATGTAGCTCCCCGTGCGCTGTGTACTCGACGCGAGCCTGTACAAAATTCCCACCTGGCCGCAAGAATCTGCAGAGAATACCCCCAATAGCACGACGCTCTGCTCTCCCTTTGCCCGCGAGCGCAAGCAGACGAACGTATAGCTCACGAGTCACGAGCATGTGATCTCGGCCGTCTTGGCGCCTTGCCGCCAGGAGCCCAGGATTGAGAGATTTCCCGCGCGGTTGACCTGCCCTGCCCTGCGCAGCGCTGCACTGCACTGCACCCTGCACTAGCTCGCCGCCGGTCAGTGTCGCAGAGGCTGCATTGTAAAAGCCATGGCGCGCCGTAACACGGTCGCATCTACTGTCAGAAGACAAAGCCGGAAGCCTCCTCTAGTTTTACCTGCGGGGTTTTGGCACCGGGCGCCAGGCTCGTGCCTCCCCGTGGTCCATCTCGATTCCGACGGCGACAACGGAAGAACCGTCCGAGAGCGCGATCATTGCCACCGGACAGCGTAGCCGTGGCGTATCGGCGTAAATCGAACAGAAACCTACGGAGATTCAGAGCGCGCGCTTCTTACCGACCAACCCGTCACATCGACGCCACGGTGACGGGTGAATGCTGAGCGCCGACGCCGAGCCCCAGTTCGTTGGACGCGGGTAGCCCATAGCCGGCGGGTACAAAAGTTACAGCTCCTGCTGCTCGCCTGTTCCATTGGTACCTTCCTCTGCGTTGCAGCAGGTTCAGTAGTTTCGGAGAGTTTCTACTCTACGCTAATTCTCTGCGTGCCACCCCCTGTACCAACTACCAGGCTATATCTGTACATCTGTACACTCTCGTTGCCTCCCTTATCTCTCTGTGCCACGCGCGCACGGTCTCCGCTGCCTCGTCCCGGCGGCTACGTACCCGGGCCGTGGCCGTCCTCGAGAGGGCCGGGATGGCGGACGCCTTCTCCCCGCCGGCGCCGTCGCCTCTCGCCGCGGAGGACCTCGCGGACGCGCGCCTCGCGCCGTGGTCGGCGCCGCGCCGGGACGGCGGCGGTGGCGGTGGAGCGCGGGCGAATCCCCTGTTCACCATACTGCCGGTCTCGGCGCTGACGATAGGCCTCGTCCTGCTCGTCGCCGTGGCCGTCATCCTGGTGGTGACCCGGCGGGCGAGGCCGCGGAAGGTGGACGCCGGCGGCAGCTGCAACGGCGACGACAAGCCGGACGCGCCCACGTCCAGCTGCGGCAGCCATAGCGCACGGTGCGGCTACGCCGCCGCCGGTAAGTGCCTGTGTAGCATTCTGCTTTCTGAAGTAACCGATGCCGGCGAGCGAGCAAGCTCGTCAACCATGTACTAATATCGATCATGTCCGTCGCATCATCGGCTCCGGATTCTGACGGCTCGTTTTTCGTTTTCGTTCTCCGCCGCGGCGGCGCGCAGGCGGCGGGTGCATGTACGCCGGGCGGCTGGGGTTCTCGGCGGCGGCGCCGCCGCGGAGACGGGGCGCGCAGGTGTTCACGTACCGGGAGCTGGAGCGCGCGACGGACGGGTTCAGCGAGGGCAACGTGGTGGGGCGGGGCGCCTACGGCGCGGTGTTCCGCGGCCGGCTCGCCGACGGCACCCCCGCCGCCATCAAGCGCCTACGCCTGGACCACCGGCGCCAGGGCGAGCGCGAGTTCCGCATCGAGGTAAGCCCAAAGCCAACCCTGCCCAGCAAAGCAAACCACACCACACCCTGCCGAGCTAGCGCGCGCACGCACGCGGCACACACACGTCGCCGTCGCCTCACGCCACCCCCCGTCCATGTGCACGTCCACGTACGTCGCCCTCCGCGTCGCGTACCGGCGTACCAACCTCACCTGTCCCGTCGCCGCCGCGAGCAGTGCAGAGCAGCGGGCGGGGTGGTTCGAGCCCCAGCCCCAGCGGTTGGTGCCTGCCGTCCGTGCCGCCACCTAGGATCGGCCGTTGGGACGGGCGGGGACGTAACCTGGAAGTCAATTAAGGCGCGGCAGTGGGAAAGGCCAGAGCATTCGTGCGTGAGAGCCTGGCCGCGAGCCGCGCCTTCCGTGACAGACTGTTCCATCTTGGCTCTAGTCCCGACCCGGTGGATGACGACCCAAGCGGCCGAGACGGACGCGCCGCGCGCGTCCGTTGTTCTCGGTGCCCTTGGCGGACGCGACGCGACGCGACACCAACTTACCGAGGCACGGGAAAAAGGCTTGCTCGCTTGCGGGGTGGGTGAGCCCCGAGCCTGGGATCGGCCGTTTGGCGGGCGGGGGGCGCGTGAGCCACGCCGATCCCATCCTGTCGGCTGCCGCTGCGCGCCCGCGCCCGCACGCCGGCAGCGCGTACGGCGGCTGGGTTCCGTGGTCTCCTGGTTGGGCGTGTCACGCGCAGCGTGTGTGCAGACGAATAGTGGTGTCGACTGTCGAACTGTCGATCCGTTGCGTCCTGGCTCGGGCATTAGGCTATCAGGGGTTCGCATAATCGCATGGGACAAAGCGTCACGTATTGGACTCACGAGCATAATCTAGGTTCGGGTCTAGAGTCTAGACGGGGACAATCATTGGTGCCATGGCCCAAGCTTTCTTTGGCCTTGCGTTTCAGATTTCTAAAGAGCCGGCAGACACACACTACCCACATTCACTGTGACAACTAAGGCCACACACTAGGAGCTTAGTTGGCAGCTTAATTTACTGTGTCATTGTTTGCTTCTGTGTTCCGACGACGTAAGCTCCTCAATTAGACACGGTTCAAGTGGACTCTCAGGATTCAGGCCAGATCGGCAAGTTTTCACTATTCACCTGTCACATCGAATGTTAGGAGGGGGGGGGGGGGGGGGGGGGGGGGGGGGGGGGGGGGGGGGGGGGGGGGGGGGGGGGGGGGGGGGGGGGGGGTTTACTAATTAAGGGTTTTAAACGTGGATTAATGAAAAAACCCATACCATAACCTCGGGTAAATTCGCGAGACGAACCTATTAAGCCTAATTCGCGAGACAAACCTATTAAGCCTAATTAATCCGTCATTAGAGATTGTTTACTGTAGCACGACGTTGTCTAATCATAGCCAAATTAGGCTCATTAGATTCGTCTCGCGAAGTTATCCGGGTTGTAAAATGGGTTTTGTCAGTTATCCACATTTAATACTCTTAATTAGTAACCAAACATTCGAATTTACTGTAGCAAAACTTATCTAATGAAACTGAGCATGCGGCACCTGCTGCAGCGACTGCGAGCGCGGGTGGGACTGGGATCTGCACCAGGCTATTTCTTGACCCGCAGGCGTCCCGGAGCTAGGCAAGGTAACAAATAGCCAATAGCGGGTTGGTAGCGGATTGGTGACAGGGTAGCGGATAGCAGATAGCGGGCGCTATTGCGGACGCTAAGTTCCAATAGCGGAATTTAAATATGACTCATAAATTTGAGCGTATATGTCATGAAACATCACTTCTAACACATTAAAAATCTACTAAAAGATAAAATACTAACATATCAATACACATATGACTTAATAGTTAAAATAGCCATCTAATTGCTTTTAAATACTGCATGCATCAAGCAAAATATAGCTATCAATTTATAAATCAGTCTATAAAATATCATCAAATGTATGTCATTACTGCAATAGCGGACTGATAACTGCAATTGCGGCCCGCAATAGCGGACGCTAACCCAAATAGCGGGCGTTAAGTTCCAACCCGCTATGTTGGGGCCGCTACCTCATAGCGGTAGCGGTAACTGGCCGCTACCGCTATTGCGGCCGCTATAGCGGCCGCTACCAACGCTATTTGTTACCTTGGAGCTAGGTGGCCGTGGACCGCTGCTACGCTGCGGCCTTGCCCGCTCGTTTTGACCCGGCCGGATCCACACCACACTGGCCGGCCGGCCCCGACACCTGCACGGCCGCACTGCACACGTTGATCTGTCCGTTTGATTGCCTGACTGACATGGTCCAGCTTCTCGAATCTCGATCGCCATTCCCCACTGCGCGCCCATAGGAGCACAGTGCCACTCATCAAGCCGTTCAGGAGCAGGTCCCGTACCAGTTGACACTTGACAATCGCACGGCTCATCTCTGAGAAAAGAGTGTGAGATCGAGCCGCATGATCGCGTTGGATCCAGGACGAGATTAAGCCGTACGTGCATGTGGGTGTGGATCTGCGTGCGCCATGCTTTTGCTTAGGTTTCACATTTCCCAGATGGATGGAGCACAGTACTTGTGTACGCTGCAAACTGAAGTTGTGGCTCAGTGATGGCATTGCTGGTTGCAGTGGTAACTGAAAGCAATGAAAGGGGCTTCTGAAATAAGGCGGTGTTTAAATCCAGTGAATTGGTGAAAAATGGTGAAAAATTTTACACTGAGAAACATGTCCTGTGAGAGGGGGCACGGTTGTGAGTGTGAAAACTTTTTGATGACTTTTATCCTTTTGGGGAATTAAACAGGACCTAACTGCGGGTGCAAATAAATAAATGCAGGTGGATCTGCTGAGCCGGATGGACTCGCCGTACCTGGTGGGGCTGCTGGGCTACTGCGCCGACCAGAGCCACCGGCTGCTGGTGTTCGAGTTCATGCCCAACGGCAGCCTCAAGGGCCACCTCCACCCGCCGGCGGCGGCGGCCGGGGGCGGCGGCGGCCCGCGGCAGCAGCCGCTGGACTGGCAGACGCGGCTGGGCATCGCGCTGGACTGCGCGCGCGCGCTCGAGTGCCTGCACGAGCACAGCAGCCCCGCCGTGATCCACCGCGACTTCAACTGCAGCAACGTCCTCCTCGACCGCGACTTCCGCGCCCGCGTCTCCGACTTCGGCATGGCCAAGCTCGGCTCCAACAAGGCCGACGGCCAGGTCGTCACCCGCGTCCTCGGCACCACCGGCTACCTCGCCCCAGAGTACGAGCACGCCGTTACCGGCGAACCTCTGCCCTGCTCGTCCTTGCTTGTCTTTCATGGATCCAGCATTCAGGATTGATATGATGCCGGACCGTTGCTTGCAGGTACGCGTCGACGGGGAAGCTGACGACCAAGTCGGACGTGTACAGCTACGGGGTCGTGCTCCTGGAGCTGCTCACCGGGCGGGTGCCCGTCGACACGCAGCGCCCGCCCGGGCAGCACGTCCTCGTCTCATGGGTCAGTGCTGCGTTGCTACCATTGGCTTTGCTTATTACTCTGTCTGATCGTTCAGTTCAGTAACCACGCACGAAATGATTTAGGATCAAGGGACGCTCTGGAACTTGTGTTCCAGCTCAGTTCGGCTGATCTGAATCAATGCAACCTACCACTGTCCACTGCATACGCTGCGATTTCGTTTTCATGATGAGTGAACAAAGCGTTTCCTTTTCTCGTCTCCACATGTACAGGCACTTCCACGGCTCACGGACCGCCAGAAGCTCGTGCAGATGGTGGACCCTGCACTGAAAGGCCAGTTCGCGCTCAAGGATCTGGTCCAGGTCTCGTTTCCTTTCCTTCCTATGAATATCCCTCTCTGCTCTGCTACTCGATCTCTCTCCAGGTCGGTGATCCTTCACTGACAACCCAGACGCATCCGCGTAATAAAACTTGGAAATGGACGAGCAGGTGGCGGCCATCGCGGCGATGTGCATCCAGGCGAAGGCGGAGTACCGGCCGCTGATGACGGACGTGGTGCAGTCGCTGATCCCCATCGCCAAGCCCACCCCGGCCATGTCCTGCACCTCCACGCCGCTCAGGTCGGCCCTGGAGCACGTCATCTTCATGAACCCGCACCGCGGCAGCAAGGCCGCCTCCTAGCCCTGCCTGCCTGGTATAGTGGTTGGTTTCTCAGGACATTTCCTTGATGTACAGGGCTGCCCTCTCTTCTCCGGGGCCTGCAATGTAAAGGCGTCATCGCACTAGTAGTACATGGTGATTATATTGGTGGTGAAAGTGTACGCCTGTACGGTGTACTCTATCATTTCTTTTGTACGAACTACTCTATAGATATGATGAAAAGAGAAATGATATTTCTTTCTCCTTCTCATGAGCTCTGTGGGATTTTGGACATTGTTCGATATGAAAACCTACTAGCACTGCGAGCCCACAGATAATTCATGTGACACAAATATTCCATCCCCAAACCGAGCCCACACAACCACAAAATCCCCCTGACGAAGAGGATGACTGGGCCGAGGGCCCGAGGTAGTGGCGAGCCGAGTACTGACGCGGGCAGGGGGATGGGCTGCCGAGATGAGCTGGTCCGGTCCACGAAAACGTTTGTGCACTGTGCAGTCTGAGGCCCATTGAGAACAGTAAGGCCGCCAGATGGCGCCTCACTCGCATATTCGCATCGGCTTGTGCATCAGGATTTTTTTTCTTTTTTTTTGAGCGGATCAGGATTCAGGATCCCCGCCATCACCCCCAGCGGCAGCAATTACCGTGCACGAATCCCGGAGAAATCAACGCCGCACGTTTAACCGGGCTGCGTCAGCAGTGATGTCAGCTTGCTGTTGCGGTGTTGCCCTTTCTCCCCTCGCCGCCGTCGGCGCAGGACCCTGCCACGTCTTCCCGTAGACCCCTGCTGGAGCTCGGGTGATGGTGATTGACCCTAGCCAACTGGACCCATCCGCCGCGACCCGAACACCCCCGCGACCAGCGGTCTCGCACCTTCCCTGTTCTCTCTCTCCCGGCCGGCCGCTCGTCTCTCGACGGCTCCACCACGCAGCTTGGAATCTCGAATCGCCGCTCGCTGTAGCCCTCGATATAACGACCCCACGCGGCCACGGCATTTCTCTCATCTCTGCAGCCCTCTCCTCTGCCTGCCCCCATTTAATACCCCGTTTGTCCGTCGCTGCCTAGTGCCGACTCGTCTCGTCTTTTCTGCGCCCGTCTCACCACCACAATCCGAGAGAGAGAAAGATGGCGAGCTCCCAGTGCTGCGATAACCCTCCGACGCTGAACCCGGCCGGCGGGGCGGGCAAGGTCGTCGACAGCTTCGGCGGGCTCAAGGCCTACGTCGCCGGCTCCGAGGACTCCAAGGCCGCCGTCGTCCTCGTCGCTGACGTCTTCGGTACTTTTCCTTTTCGGCCTTTTCCCTTCAAATCTGGCTCGTCTCCAGATCTTTCTCTCTTTTTTTTGAATTAAAAGATCTTTCGCTTGGGATGATGATAATTGATAAGTAACACGTGCTGGTCCTTACCTTGCAGGGTTTGAAGCGCCGAATCTGAGGTATGAATCATTGTGACAAGCGATGCTGGACATCCTTTGGTGCTCATTATTTTTCTGGTTTTTACTTTTTTGGCAAAATCCGTGCACCGGTAGTTCTGTAGAATAACTAGAGCAGGCTTGAGATGAATCGTGGTGGAGTTTTAGGGGATATGTGATGATATCATGATTGGGTGATTATGTCCTGGAGTGTTAAGAGTGCCAGTAAATCGTGATGGTGAAACTTAATCTTCTTGCTGAGCTGCTGCGGTCAAATTGTCGTTCTTTATTTAGGATTCAGGTTTATGCTAGTGGGTGCTTAGTGCCCAGTCACTATCTCCTGCTGGTCCCATGTGGAAATTCCTTGCCACCAGATGAAAAGGTCCTGTAAATCACAGTAAACTGTACTTATTCCTAGTTCTCTACTTATATAAGCTAAATTGCTTATAATATATTGTATATGTGCAATTCCCGTGTATTTTGACAAATGGAGCCCTGGAATGTTATTCACAATTCACAAACTTTGGTCGACCATGTGTGTTGTTGCTGTGTTGGGTTTTTTAAAGTTGGTCCTAGATGCCACCACTAAGGTTTAAAGATGGCCTCTGGTTGTGACCTACTGGCCTCTTTTGATTACTAGTATAAGTTTTATGAGTATCACCTATAAGATTTCTGATAGTATTGCTTATCTTATCTCGTGAAGGAAGATAGCCGACAAGGTTGCTTTGTCAGGATACTTTGTTGTGGTGCCAGATTTCTTTAATGGGGATCCCTTCGTAGCTGAGAATACTGAGAGGCCCATATTTGAGTGGCTAAAGTCACATACTCCGGTTCGTTGTCCCCAGCCCCTTTCCTGAACTATTTCTGTACATGTTTGGGTGTACATTGTTTCTGTTTATGCTAATTCAAATGGGAAATCAAATTAAGATGATAACAAAGACGGTAATAGGTACTTAAACAATGTTTGTAACTCTTAAGAGTAAATATCTATACGAGACTATGTATGAGATGCTTTCTAACAACATGCATCAGTATTGGCAGTGATCCTCTTTCCATTTTTTTAACGAAGCTGCCTCTTTCCATATAATTGGTGACTAAACTAGATTGTCTACCTTCATACCAACTGTTCAATTACAAATTGACAATATATTCTTTATGGTGCTATGGGACTTTTATCTCTGGTTCAAAAATCTGTAGCTTGACTGACTATTGCCTGCTATGGAACTTTCTGCATTTAAGTAGGTCTGTACGATGATAGGAGTATAAGATACAAGTTATATTTCAATAGTTAATAAGGCTATGTCAGTAATAGTATGTCTAATCACCTGTGTACTTTATTATCCTTATTTTCTCTTACCCTATGTCTTGCAAAATCATGGGTCTGAGTTGGAACTGTTGCACATTTGTTTCTTTCCTTGCTTTCTTTTGCTGCACAAATTTCATAAACAAAGAAGGTATTTATTTGCTAGGAAAAAGGGTTTGAAGATGCAAAACCAGTTATTGCTGCTCTAAAGGAGAAGGGAGTGTCTGCTGTTGGAGCTGCAGGTTATTGCTGGGGTGGTAAGTAGCATTTTTCAATGTACATGTGGTTCTGTAATAGGCATAATTAAATCTGAAGTTTTGGTCCGCTGAGCATTATCTTTCCTCTCAAATTCAGCAAAGGTTGTTGTTGAGTTGGCAAAAGCTCATGAGATCCAGGCTGCTGTATTGTTGCACCCCTCTTTCGTTACTGTTGATGATTTCAAAGGTCAAGATTCTTTCTTGTGAATTATGGAGATGCACAAACATTGTTCTATTTCAAAGTTCATGTGTTAACTCTGTAATTTTTGCATCAGAGGTCAAATGCCCGATTTCTGTACTAGGAGCTGAGACTGACAAAATGTCCCCACCAGAATTAGTCAAGCAATTTGAGCAGGTTCTTATTGCAAACTCAGGGGTAAGTTCTTCAGGCTACGGCATTTGCTTGAGTCGCAGAATCAGCCAAACGGACTCCTTCCAAATCATGCTGGACCCGTATCAATTTTATTGAATGAGGGCATATCCATTGATTCTTTTCTATATGCAATTACGTATGTTTCTGTGGAGGTTCTGATGTTGAATTGTTTTTCTCCTCCTGGTTTACAGGTTAGTCACTTCGTCAAGATTTTCCCTGGCGTGGCGCATGGATGGAGCGTGAGGTACAGCCACGATGATGCCGCTGCTGTGAAGAGTGCTGAGGAAGCCCTGGTGGATATGATCGACTGGTTCAACAAGAACCTGAAATGAACTCTGCAGTCTCAGCCTGCCTTGTAATAAAGCACATCCCAGTGCGCTCTCATCGTTCTAGTATTGTGGGTTTGTCTGCTGTTTGTAGGGCTTGCATCGCCAGGACATTGGATTTGTCACGGTCTTATGCTTGAATGGTTGTACACTTTCGCTGTAGACTGTTTGCGTAACTAGTAAATCACAACGAGGCTACATGTCCATAACATATATATTATTTTTTGGATTTTGTTCAAAAGCATGCTTGCGAGCAGAACATGGGACGTACTCGCGTGAAATAAATGTCGACAAGGCAACAGGCCAACTGTCAAATGTGGTTGCGATTGGTACTTGGATTTTGGTTATGCCATACGGTTCAAGTAAAAATACACTATCAGGACTTTTCACGGTGGATCTAATAAACTCAATTTGACATTGTAGATATTAATATTTTTTAATAAACTTGATTGAGTTAGAGAAGTTTGTTCTACGAGTATCAAGTAACTAGGAATAAAACACATAGGCTAGGCTACCGGATGAGCGCTACAGTTCTAGTTGGGAACCTTTGGTTGATCGGTTCATAGCAACAAATCAGTTAGACGACGCGACCGTGGGACTGTGTCTAAGACGTGAGGTTTCTTTTCTTTTTTTTTTTTGAACCGTAGAGCAAGGGATCAGTGTGATCACGATCCACCAAGTTGCTTACAAAGCTTGGGAGTGGGTTGCTCCAAATGCTTGGATAACCCGGGTCCCTGACTAAACCAGAATGAGCAAGCTCATGCGTGCACTGATTACATGAACGAGGTATATAGCGAACAGCAAGGACGACAAAATGCGACTCCAGGAGATTTTGTGCTTCTCAAAGAACGACACCACCGGGGGCTTGATCAACAAAGGAAGTCGACTGCAAGGCACAGAGACTCAATGATCACATGGGAAATGCCTCTGTCCATCGCTGCTTCAAGTGCAGCTAGGCATGCCTCCCCTTGAGCGGCTACTAAGGCATCAGTAACTGCTTTGCCCTGAACGGCTGAACCTGCCACGACCCCATGGCCATCTCTGTCCCTTATCCCCAAACCCAAACACCGATCTTACTATTACTAATTGGAGGCTCCTTTTGAATCCTCCAGATGAAGCCAACTAGGATCCTAGGTGGACACTCTAGAAAAAGAGAGAAATCCTAGAAATTCTCACAAAAAAGCAAAACATCTGGCCATCAATTGGAACACTCAAATCATCATAGCCATTAGATCTATTATATTCTCTAAAAAATTATCCACCTATGCCATTATAAACAATATTTAAAATAACCTCATAAATTTGCAACTAAATTACCCACTACGAATTCCTAAAAAATAACTTAAATAAATTGCTTTACATCTATATTACCCACATATGTCACTATTAAAAATAACATGAGTTAATTCTACATTGGAATCCAAATCACCTTAATTAAAAATATACACCAATATAAGATTCTAAGTCGTGTATTCATACACTATTGGTATATTATATAGTGATTAAGGTATATACACATAATGTGCATTGTCATTTATAAATATATAGAGGAAGTGATGACAATATATAATTCTACGTTAAAATTATAGTTCAAACTTAGGGTTCATTAAATAAATTCAAGGCATACATGTGATGCAAAGTCAAAATTTAAATATTATAATTGTGTATGAAAATATTATATAGTAATTACTAACAAAGATTTATCACAATCAGATGAAAATAATAAGTATATACCTACATATGTACTGTGTTCGAATATTTAAACAAATGAGACACTCTATAAAAAAAAGACAAATTCTAGAAATTCTCACAAAGATCAGAAACGTCAATCATGTAAGCTCTAATAACCATAGTTATCGATTTATTATATTTTTTAAAAAGTTACCCACCACTGTCATTATAAAACTATTCTAAAATAAATCCTAAAAATATATCAAAATTATCGAGTTATGCGATTATAAAAAATAATTTAAATTGACCCTATAATTTTTATCTAATTTACTTATGCATATCATTATAAAGGATAACTTAAAATGACATTCAAAATTTGTATCTAAGTTACCCATGTATGTTGTTATTAAAGAAAACATAAACTAAACGCCTAAATCTTAATGTAATTACCTTCATGTGTATTCTACCGAAAAGTCCAAAAGTAAACTGATATATGATTCTAAATTATGGTAATTTGTCATTGTTAACATAGAAATAATAAGTTAAGATATATACGCATAATGAGTGTCACCATATAGACCATTTATACATGTACTAGCAACCTTGTCCGTGTGTTGCTACGGATGAAGACCGTTATATCGTTCTTTTAAGCAAGTTAAAGTAATTAACTTGCTTTTTTCTAATCTGATTGCGGTATAAAATGGACTACTCCAAATCTGATCAAAGGACAAGATGAAACATGTCTAATCCGATCGTGAAACGTATATGATAGACCGCTGAAACGTTCCTTCCTTTAGAAATAGGTAAAAATATATATAGATAGAGATAGAGAGGTAGGAGATAAAGATTGATGGGTTCAGTTAGGACTCTAATCCAATTAGAAAACCGATGCTGACAATTAGAACTGTGGTTACTGTTCATCATAATAGGTGGGACCCACCTATCAGGACGGACAAAAAAAAAAGAAGAAGCAATCCTCCCTTTAGAAATAGGTAAAAGATATGCGAGGAAGTAATAAAAAAAAATAATTTTTATGTTAAATATAATGTATGGAGGCACAATACAAAGTGTACGAATTGTGAATGGGGATGAATAAATGTATAGAGTAATTACTAATTAAAAATCAGTTTCAAATAGAAAATGATAAGTACACACCTTTATGAGCATTATGTTGAAGTATTGACAAAAATAAAAGAATAGTACGTAAATAATTTTGATTATTAGATAAGAGTTTAATTTTTAAATAATTTTAAATATAATAACTTTTAAAACTATTAGCCCGTGCGGGAGCACGGGTTGATGGACTAGTTAAACAAATTCTGATTGCACCGTTGTATTTTTTATGGCGAGACCCTCACAAGGCCACATTTAACTATAATTGGATGGTATATTTTGTTAAAGCAATTTTATTCGTTTCCATAACAACTTTTTTCTCAGATTGTTTATTTTTATTTGTTTTAAACCGATTTCTGTTTTTGAAAGTGGAACGACTTATTCTATCTTAAAAAAGTTGTTTCACCTAGGAAGCCATCCAAACATATTAAGGTGCGGTTTTATTGTAAAAAATTTGTCAAAATAAAATAATGGCGCAATCAAATTTTGATTTACATGATTGATTTGAAAAGCATTTTTCATGCGGACTTTTCCTCCTTCTGGTGGCCGTTGCTCTTTTCCATCTTTTTTCCGCGACTCATGGATACAGCAGTCATAAGCCTGCGACTATTATATACCCGTTTGAGTCCGATTTGAGCTTTCAGTAACTGCGAGAGCGAGAGGCAAGAAAGAGACAGGAAATGGCGAGCTCGCAGTGCTGCGACAACCCTCCGGCGCTCAACCCCGCCGGCGGGGAGGGCAAGGTCGTCGACAACTTCGGTGGCCTCAAGGCCTACCTCGCGGGCTCCGATGAGTCCAAGTCCGCCGTCATCCTCATCTCCGACGTCTTCGGTAATTGCCCTTCTGTTTTATAATAGAGTATTTGCCCCTCTCTGTTTCCCTACATCAAATCTATCAATCTCCCGCTGTCTGTCCCCAACTCTTTTGCTCGGGTTAGCAACAACAGCTCCGATAAGTGACAGCTCTTCTTCTTTTGCAGGTTTCGAATCGCCGAATCTGAGGTATGAATCTCTGCGCCCCACGAGAGTTGACTTTTTTTTTTCTCGATCATTATTTGCGGTTTTTGCAAAGGTCCTGCCTGTGGAGGTATGTAAAATCGCTAGGGTAGCTGGAAATGATTTTATTATAATTTTGTAGAATATGTGTGAGTTATGATTTGGCTACTGAATACTGAATAGTAATGTTGTTACTTGTATCACATCATGGCGTTCCAGTTGGACACCGGATGTTCAGACTTTAGAGTTTAGGTCAGTGGGTAGTCATTCACCATGTTGTACACTTGTTCTTTTGTGCAAATTCATCACAGTGACTACTTTGTGAACCAACCATCTGTACAATATAAGCTATTGGTTGTTCCCTTGCACTTCGGATAGATAATGTGCATCTGAATGTTTTCAGACTCTGGGACTGGATGCCACACATTTTCTTACTGTGTTAGAATTTAACCTGGTTCTAAAATATGGTCATTAAAGTTTCATAATGGCCTATGGCCTCTTTGAGGTGGTAATTCTGAAGAACATTGTTACTTCCAAGTTTGTTCTATATGCACTAATAAGCGCCAACAGTAAATGGGCTCTTATAGTAATCTAATCACTTATCTCATGAAGGAAAATAGCCGACAAGGTTGCTTTGTCTGGTTACTTTGTTGTGGTACCAGATTTCCTACACGGGGATCCTTACACACCTGAGAATGCTGAGAGGCCTCTGCCTGTGTGGAGAAAGTCACATGCTCCGGTTCGTTCTTCCCTGGCCATTTTATGAACTTTTTTCTATAAATATTTGGGACCACCTTTTTCATTTTTTGACAGTAGCCTAAGTATGCTGTTTTTTTATGCAATTGAGAAACCAAGTTGAGAAAACAATAAGAAAAATGGTGAAAAAGGTACCAAAGAATGATTTACCTCATGTATAGACATCTACATGGCAATACAATGACTGATGACTTTCGAATAACATGCACTGTAGGGGGTGGTATGGTCCTATCTGTTATTGCCTACTCACAATAATCTGCTTAGGATGCCTCTTATATTGACTAAAGTTTCCTTAATTGCACGCGCTAACTGTTCAGTGAGAAATATGAAATTTTCTACCAGGTTCAAAATCAATTGGGTACTAAAGTTCACTGAATCCAATTTCTAGCACGCTTTGGAATTTTGGATTTAAGTAGGCATGTATAGGAGTTACAGGACACATAATCTTGATTAGAATTGTTGAGACAGCTAGATGTACACATCTCTTACTCTGTACACATCTCTTACTCTGGTGTCCTTATAACCATCTTAACCTTCTTCGCACACAATATGAATTGGGTAGGGATTATTGCACAATGGTTTTCACATCTCCTTTTTGTTTAAATTTTTTTACAGAACAAACTCATGACTAAAAATATGTACCTTGTGCTAGAAAAAAGGGTTTGAAGAGGCAAAACCAGTTATTGCTGCTCTAAAGGAGAAGGGAGTGTCTTCTGTTGGGGCCGCAGGTTACTGCTGGGGCGGTAAATACCATATTTTGTTTGTACTGTGCTTCTTTAGCTGTGAACTTAAAGTTTTAAAGTTTTGCCTGCTGAACTTTGTGTCTTCCCCACATTTAGGAGTTGTTGTTGTGGAGTTGGCAAAAGCTCATGAGATCCAGGCTGCAGTAGTATTGCACCCTGGGCCTGTTACCGTTGACGATATCAAAGGTCAATCTTCTTTCTCTTTAGTTTTGGAGACTCTCTTAACACTTCTCTATAATTCTGTTGAAAATGACTCAAAACCTAACAATGACACTTACTATTTAACATCAGAGGTCAAGTGCCCAATTTCGATACTTGGCGCTGAGATTGATCATACTGCTCCACCAGAATTAGTCAAGCAATTCGAGCAGGTCCTTTCAGCAAACTCAGGAGTAAGTTCTCATTTTCAGCAACTTAATCAACAAGCTAGACCATTTGCTAGAGTTACAAATCAGCCAAAATTGAATTATTCTTGTGCTAAACTGCGTCACTCGTGTATATTCTATTCGCTACCATCTATGTATCACCGATACGCGATACGGGTACGGCGATACGCTGATACGGCAAAGCTCCAAAAACCAGGATACGCCGATACGTCTAGTATATATAATAAATTAATATTTTCTTTTTTTCTCAAAATAATAATAGCAGAAACAGAAAAACAGTGATGAGATATATAGAAAATATAGCATTAGGCCATTAGCATGACCAGCCATCCAAGGGCAGCATTCAAGTTTAAACCTTAAAGTACTAACATAACAACATAGTACCTTAAAGTACTAACATAACAACATACATGTAGTATAGATGCTGTGGCCAAACATATCGGATGGGCGTATCACGGAGTATCGGCCAAGTATCGGGGATTAAAGCGAATTAATCCGATACGCGTATCGGGGCGTATCACCGTATCCCGCCGTATCCGATACCAGTACAGTGGCCTGCTGGACGTATCGGTGAATCATTGGCTACCATCACGAGCTCCATCCAAATCATGGCAGCCATGCCTTTGATTCTCTTCTAGCTGGTGTTATTGCTTCTGTGGTGATTTTGATCCTTAATTTCTTTCGCTCTTTTGATCTATAGGTTCCTCACTTTGTCAAGATTTTTCCTGGCGTAGCGCATGGGTGGAGCGTGAGATACAACCATGATGACGAATTTGCTGTGAAGAGTGCTGAGGAAGCGCTGGGGGACACAATCGACTGGTTCAACAAGAACCTGATATGAACGCTGAAGTCACAGTTTTAAATGCAATAGTACGTTCCTACTCATCGCTGCAAATATTCTAGGTTATCTTCTGCTCTCCAGGGCCTGGCATCTTCAGCTGATTTGGTGTATAGCCGCTCTGTTTTCTGACTGCATACTTTAGCAGCAGGCTGGTTCAGCTGAATGCCTGAATGTGTGATTATTACAAGTGTGTGTATATGTAACAAATAAATGGCTCTATGCTTGAATGTATAAGTTGAGGACCAGAAACATGTGGTTCAATGGATCTGAAATAAAGCTGATGAATTCACCTGAATTCCATAAATCGAGTAGTACGCAGGAAACTCCAATGCCTATACAAATTGAAGAGTGGGTTAAACTTGTGCCGAGAGCACATGATGCGTTGTGCTCTGCTCAATGCTAATTTTGTTTTAGTTCTGGGCACGTCCTTCTCTGACAGCAATTCCAGTAGCTTGACAGTTATGAACAACTTCACCATTAACTTCAATATACTCCCCCAGTAAAAGACTACTGATCCATAGACCAAATCCGGACAGAAGGCACCCCTTTTGATGTTCGAGCCTTCAAGGTGACCTGCGTGAAATTGTTCTGACGCGCGCACTGCATTTGCAAGTACACTGCTGTGCTCTACTGGCCCTGTTTAATTCACGTCACTTTCCTACCTCGTACTACATCGAGAACCGTGTCAGTTTATTTCTTCTCTCTATGCACGCAACCCAATATATATACTTTTCACTCTTTCACACGAATTAAACAGGCCCTATGCCTCTATCCGTTTGGAAAAATGCCTGTCTATTGCGTGCATTAATCACTCACATTTAGTAGCAGTAATTAACAGGTTGCAGTGTATTTTACCTGGTGCCGTGGCGGTTACTCGATTGCAACCGGCAAGCTTCGAGTCCGACTGTCCGAGAATCTCTGGCGCGATCGGATTCGGACACAAACACAACCACCATCGGCAACGAGATGCTGGTCCTGCCGCTGCCAGGTGACATAGAATCGAAGTCGAAGTCGGAGTCGGAGCCGGAAACCCATCTCGCCATAAATATGGCCTCCTTCCCAGTCTCCAATCTCGTCGATCCATCCGTCCTCGCTCAGGGCAGTCCCAACCCACACTTCACTTGTCTTAGCGTCAAGACTCCACTCACAAGAAATTATACTCCCCAATGTAATTTTCTATCATAGCATCCCATGACCCACTTGTCTCTCTCACAGATGGTCTTGATTTGTGTGAAGACTTGGTTTCTTAGTTAGACTTGTTTCTTATGTTTTTTCTCTCTTTCCTCAATAAATACAGCGCCACATCAGCAAAAAGCTATAAATAAAAAGATAATTAATAGACTTAGACTCCATTGAAATCTGGGTTGTGACTGCCCTCAGTTCTCCCCCTCCTCCTCTGCCGATCCGCTTCTCCGTCCGGGTTCCGGCAAGACCACCGTTGCTCCTCGCGCCGCCCTCGCCACTGCGTTCCTGGACAGGCGGCGCGGCGTCGCCGCAGTCGCGCCCGTGGCTTGCGGCGTGATGGCAAGGGAGCCGGCGCGCCGCGTCGGAGCCGAGGCGTCCTCCGCGCGCACCCAGAAGAAGCGCGGCCGGGACAGCTTGGACGGGAAGACCAGGTTCAGGGACAGGGAGGGCTTTGCCGCCGGCGAGGCGTCCGTCGTCGTCCCTGCGCCGGGGCAGCAGCGTCTCCAGGAGCGGATGAAGGCGGAACTCGAAGCCGTGCGCGAACTCCACTGGAAGGCGGTGCTCTTGTGCAGCGGCGCTGGCAGAAGCGGCGCCGCCACCGCTGTTTGAATGAGTCCTTGAGCATCTAATTATAGAAGGTAGAGGCGCCTAACGCCATTAGAGGCAGGCCACAGATTGCGGCATGACCCAGGTGGTTGGGATGGCAACCATTGATCACGATTATGCCGGGATTAGCAGGTCCTTTCATTTCCTTGTAACACAGCATGTAATTCCTTTATATAGTGAATGCAATCAATAGAAAACGCTGCCGCTTTGCAGCACCAAACTCTCGGTGTTCGTGTGTGTTGATCCTCATCGGATTTGTGTCAATTGGTATCAAAAGCCTGGTTTCTCCATCGTCGCCATGTCGTCCCAGTCGCCATCCCAGAAGCCGACGGACAATGGTGACGGTGAGAAGAAGGTCAAGCCCTCGCGATCGCCGCCGCGACGTCGTGNAGTCCCAACCCAGACTCCACTCATAGAGTCTTAGCGTCAAGACTCCACTCACAAGAAACTATACTCCCAATGTAATTTTCTATCATAGCATCCCATGACCCACTTGTCTCTCTCACAGATGGTCTTGATTTGCGTGAAGACTTGATTTCTTAGTTAGACTTGTTTCTTATGTTTTTCCTCTCTTTCTTCAATAAATACAGCGCCACATCAGCGAAAAGCTATAAATAAAAGGGTAATTAATAGACTTAGACTCCATAGTGAAATCTGGGTTGTGACTGCCCTCAGTTCTCCCCCTCCTCCTCTGCCGATCCGCTTCTCCGTCCGGGTTCCGGCAAGACCACCGTTGCTCCTCGCGCCGCCCTCGCCACTGCGTTCCTGGACAGGCGGCGCGGCGTCGCCGCAGTCGCGCCCGTGGCTTGCGGCGTGATGGCAAGGGAGCCGGCGCGCCGCGTCGGAGCCGAGGCGTCCTCCGCGCGCACCCAGAAGAAGCGCGGCCGGGACAGCTTGGACGGGAAGACCAGGTTCAGGGACAGGGAGGGCTTTGCCGCCGGCGAGGCGTCCGTCGTCGTCCCTGCGCCGGGGCAGCAGCGTCTCCAGGAGCGGATGAAGGCGGAACTCGAAGCCGTGCGCGAACTCCACTGGAAGGCGGTGCTCTTGTGCAGCGGCGCTGGCAGAAGCGGCGCGGCCACCGCCACCAAGGGCGACGCGCGGATCTCGGCCGCTGGAGCACGACGGGAGGCGCAGTTGGAGCCGGCAGCGAAGAGAAGGAAGACGTTCCCGTCTAAACCCACAACCACCGAGGCGGCGCGGCGGCAGATCAAACCAGTGAAGCAGGTCCACCGCGCCGTGGCGGCGGCGCTGCCGGAACGTAGGATCGAGAAGACAAAGGAGCTTCTTGAGAAGAGGCGGCGGATGGAGGAGATCGCACGCGCGAGGGAGAAGTGCCGGCAGCAGGTGCTTGAGGTGGAGAGGACGGCGCTGCCGGATGAGACCGTGTACCGGCGCGATTTGGAGGAGCTCGGTATCGCCGAGTTTGAGTACGTCGTGACCCGGACGAGGAGCCAGGCACGGTTGCAGGATCTCATATTGGTATGAGTAGCCTAGTACTAGGATCATAGGCAATGTGCATCCATGCATGAAGCATGGTCTTGGTTTTTGTCGATGTACCCTGTTTCCTGCAAAATTGGCTGTTTGTATATATTCTGTGCTTGAGATGCTGATCTTGCATGATTAACCGTTAATTAACACTTGACAAGACAGACATTGAGCCCTGTATGTTGAACTTGTTGCAAACGGTGATTTCTGAAAGTACTTGCGAATTATGATTTTCAGATCTACATTGTGATCGAGCGGTTTTGTAAAATCTTTGATCTGATTTGGTAGTATTGTTTGAATAGATTCTTGGATTCCTGGCAACTTCAAATTGAAACGGTGAAAGCTAGTCACAGCAAAGTTGACATGTGAAATTCACTCGGTAAGTATGACGGTAGTACTTTTGTAAAGACACTCTTACATGCACTAAAATCAAAACTTCCCCTCCCAATCCTAGATCCACCCGATTCCCATTTCTATTGCTCTGGAGTTTTTGATTTTAGTTGATTTTGTCCTTTTGGCCTACAGGTCAGACACTTTGTCAACATTTTCCCAGGTGTAGCACAGATTTTTCCGAGAAAATAAGAAAAAAAAGAATCCAACCTTAAAATGCTAGACTTGCTACAATGCTGAATTAAGGCTATTAGAGCATCTCAGATTACTCGTCCTTCTCTCAATGCCAAAAACTGTGCATTTGGTAATACCAATATGATCCACATTACCAAAAGTTTTTTGGCGGTTACCGAAATACACCTCTCTCTTACTCAAATGGAGAGACTCATCTCACCGTTCTACCTAACAAAGTTGTTTTGGTAATCTACTGCAGCAGTACCTAACAAAAACACAGAAGAGCTATGGTAAAGAGGATAGAAACTATATAAGGTATAATGCTTTGATAATCTGCTGGAGATGCTCTTATATGAACTAAAATGTCTACCACCATGAGCAAAGGTAACATAGCAATTTTACTATTACTAATTAGGGGCTCCTTTTGGAGCCTCCACATTTATCCTCATGAGACGCGCTGGAAAAAAAAGATAAATTCTACAAATTCTCACAAAAATCAGAAACATCCGGCCATCAATCAGGTAGATTGTGCTCATTATAGCCGTTGGATCCACTCAATTTCTATAGTGAATTATTGCTTATTATCGAGGATCTCTGAAATAATATTACAATGATACTTCTTATTATTGAGGATCTATGAAATAATATTACAATGTATTATTCAAATTAAAAATATATATGCTACCAAATATGTGTGATTCTCCTATGATTGCCATGACTTTTAAAAAATAAAGACACACAAGAAACAACTACAAACAGAAATTTCATTGATTGTTCACCCTGAAAATAAACAAAAACTTATAACATTTAGAAAAGAATTGCTAGCTTGTGCAGTAGCACGGGTTGATTGGCTTATAGAACAAATCAATTATGCAAATAACGGAAGAAAATACGACAACGCCTGGTTGCCGGCTTAGCACCAGTTCTCCCCTCGGCCGCATGCCGTAGCACCTCGCCTCGTCTCACTCCGATGGCACCTCATCTATCTTTTATTATTTTGTATGATAAATCATTTTTATTTTTTGGTCGGAATTAGGATAGATTATTTTTTTGGAAAACAAGAATTATAATTTTTTTTTGAATGGAAGGAGTATATATATAATATGTTAGAAAAATATTTTTTTATGGATGGCTATAAATATGTTGCACAGGGATGGCAATGCATTACTGCTATTCAGTATCCACATTCCGACCCAATCGGAGATGCCGCCGCCGCGACGAGCTCAACGCCGTTTCTCGGCGGCATACAGCAGAGGGTGGCTTTCGCGCAAGTGCTCGTGCTCCCTGAGGGTCGGCGACGGGACTACTCTCCCCGATGACGCGCTCTCCGCCGTCTTCGCCCGTTTCACGGACGCGGCCGACGTCGTCCGGTGCGCGGCCACATGCCGGCGTTGGGCCCGCATCGTGGCGAAGGACGCCCCGGCCGCCCTCTCGAGGGCCCGGCGGCAGCTGCCTCGCCTCGCCCTCGGCTTCTTTCACCAGGACGATGCCGCCGCCACCGCCCGAAAGCGGAAGCGCAGCGGCGCCATGGCCCGCCCTTGTTTCGTCCCGATAACGAACTCCGCTACGCTGCTCCTCGGCTTCCGCCGCCGCCCCTCCTTCTCCGCGCTCTCCGAGGCCGTCCCCTCTATTATCGTCTCTCCTGGAGCACTCACGGCCAGTCGCGTCACGCAACGGCCGCATCGTTCTCGAGCTTAGGCGAGAGGGGCACGCCGCCGACGGCCTCAATCTCTGCGTCTGCAACCCAATGACGGGGGATGTGGCCATGATCCCGCCTCTCTCCGGCAGGGACAAACCGGCGTTCTACGCCTGCACGCTGCTAACCAGCCACGACCTCGACGACAGGAGCACGCCGCCGTCGTCCATCTCCTCCTCCTCCTTCTTCCCCGTGCTCATCGTCTACAACCGTCCCAGCTTCACGGCGCTCCGATCATACTCGCAGGGCACCGGCCGTTGGAGCCCACAAGTCCAGAGGTCCGGCCCCAGGATCACCACGACGAGAATGCAGCAGCTCCGTCATGCCGTCGTGCTCCGCGGTGTGGCCTATTGGACGCTCCGGAACACGGTGTTCGCGGTGCGGTTCGACACGCCGGAGCCCGTGGAGCTGGCGCCCATGCCTGACGATTTGATAGACATGCCACCAAACAACCGCGTGCTTGGCACCACGCCCGACGGGAAGCTCATGTACATACAAATGACGACCTGCAAGATCGGCCCTCTGGAGTTCTACGTTTACATGGGACTGGAGATCCTTCATGCCGCCGGGGAGGACGACGACAGCATGTCAAGAGGGACTTGGGAGCCTCATTACGATATGGCCATGAGGATCCAGCAGCTAAAGGTGAAGGACATGTGCGACATTAATGTGCGCTGGTTCGGTGAGAGGAGCGGCATCATCTTCTTCACGCTCGGACAAGAGAGCAGCAGCCCGGGGACGTTCATGCTGAACCTGGCGATGAAGGAGGTCAATAAGGTCTCCAAGACCCACTCATGGTGTAACTTCTGCGGGTATGAGATGGACGGGGCAGCCTTCCTGGCCTCCATCTTGCTCTAGCTACCTTTCCTAGTGATGATCAACTGATAATCTATAATAATCGTTATGTGCTCATACTGAATCAGTGTGTTTTTTTTTTGCTTTTAAATGCATAATTATCGACTCTTTCAAGCAGCACCACATGAAAACAATAAATCACTTTCGAGCTGGCTGTCGGGAATTCCCTCTCAGGTTGCTCTGTCGGTATTAAGGATTGAAATGTGATAGCCTTGTTGGTGCTGATTTTTCCCGAAAGCAAGCACTGTTGGCGAAAACTTGTGTCAGATTGACTAGACTGGTGTCGGCAAGAATTGAACCAAGACTGCCCTGATGAGTAATAATATTCTCTTTCCTGAAATCCTTCTCACAGATTTGTTGTAAATACCATCAAATGGTTACGTTTATTTTACTAGTATTTATTAACATCAAACATGAGTATCAAATTTATTTGTCACTCAATGGACAGCAAACACAAAACACAACCTAGCAATCCTACAAATTCATGTATGGGGCTATGGGCAGCAATACAGATATGGAACAATATAGAATATCAATTCCTTCGATCTTTGAAGCACATAAATCTAGCATTCAGACCAAAGAATAGATAAACTACTAACATATGTACACATAATTTCCAACAAGGCCAGGAGGTTACTAAATCCTACTTCAGAATCAGATCATTCAACTTAAATCAACCCAGATTGATCGCCAATTGGACCAAAACATAGAGCCCAATTGTTACAGATACGTATACTTGTAACAATTTGCTAGTTTTTCCCTAAAAAAAACAATTTGCTAGTTCTATTACAGATGCCGGCATTCAGCTGAATCAGCCTGGAATCCATCCATTCTCACAAAGGGATACATTTCAAACAATACTTCGAATCAAATGTAAGATTTTGTAAAAACCACTGAATCAAAATGCAGATCCAAAAACCACGAGTTCACAAGTAGATTAAAAAATCACAATTCGCAACTAGATTCACATACATGGCTCATTGGCTTCCTTGTTAAGTGTCAACCGTTAACCATACAAGATCAGTGTCTTGACAGAATACACACAGTTAATTTGCAGAAAACATGGTAGTACATCCAAAAAAAGATCATGCTTCATGCATCAATGCTCGTTACCTACCACCCTACCAGGCTACTCCTTACCAAGATCCTGCCGGCTCCTCGTCCTGGCTCCTCGTCCGGGTCACGACATACTCGAACTCGGAGATACCGAGCTCTATCAGATCCTGCCGGTACACGGTCTCGTCCGGCAGCGCCGTCCTCTCCACCTCAAGCACCTGCTGCCGGCACTTCTCCCTCGCGCGAGCAATCTCTTCCATCCGCCGCCTCTTCTCAAGAAGCTCCTTTGCCTTCTCGATCCTATGTTCCGGCAGCGCCGGCGCCACGGCGCGGTGGACCTGCTTCTCTGGTTTGATCTGCCGCGCCGCTTCGGTTGTGGGTTTATACGGGAACGTCTTCCTTCTCTTCGCTGCCGCCTCCAACGGTGCCTCCCGTCGTGCTCCAGCGGCCGAGATCCGCGCGTCGCCCTTGGTGGCGGTGGCCGCGCCGCTTCTGCCAGCGCCGCTGCACAAGAGCACCGCCTTCCTGTAGAGATCGCGCACGGCTTCGAGCTCCGCCTTCATCCGCTCCTGGAGACGCTTCTGCCCCGGCGCAAGGACGACGACAACGGACGCCTCGCCGGCGGCAAAGCCCTCCCTTACCCTGGTCTTCCCGTCCAAGCTGTCCCGGCCGCGCTTCTGGGTGCGCGCGGAGGACGCCTCGGCGCCGACGCGGCGCGCCGGCTCCCTTGCCATCACGCCGCAAGCCACAAGCGCGACAGCGGCGACGCCGCGCCGCCTGTCGAGGAACGCAGTGGCGAGAGCGGCGCGCGGAGGAGCGACGATGCTGCACATGGTTCGCCGCGCGCGAGCAACCAGTGCTTGGTCTTGCCGGAGTCCGGAGGACTGGAGCGAACCGGCGGCGGAAGGAGGGGAGAACTGAGGGAGGACGGATGGATCGACGAGATTGGAGACTGCGAGGGAGGCCATATTTATGGCGAGATGGGTTTCCGGCTCCGGCTCCGACTTGGACTTCGATTCTGTGTCAGCTGGCAGCGGCAGGACCAGCCTCTCGTTGCCGATGGTGGTTGTGTCCGAATCCGATCGCGCCAGAGATTCTCGGACAGTCGGAGTCGGACTCGAAGCTTGCCGGTTGCAATCGAGTAACCGCCACGGCACCAGGTAAACTACACTGCAACCTGTTAATTACTGCTACTAAATGCGAGTGATTAATGCACGCAACAGACAGGCATTTTTGCAAACGGATAGAGGCATAGAGCACAGCAGTGTACTTGCAAATGCAGTGCGCGCGTCAGAACAATTTCACGCAGGTCACCTTGAAGGCTCGAACATCAAAAGGGGTGCCAATACAAAATGAAGAGTGTGGTTGAACTTGTGCCGAGAGCACATGAAGCGTTGTGCTTTGCTCAATGCTACTTTTCTTTTAGTTCTGGGCAGGTCCTTGTCTGACAGCAATTCCAGTAGCTTGACAGTTATGAACAACTTCTGCCAGCCTAGTTGCACCTTTGGATCCTCAATTTCCCCACGTCCCAGCTTAATGTTCACCATTAAATTCAATATGTTTTGTTTCAGATCCCTTGAACCACATGTTTCTGGTCCTCAACTTATACATTAAAGCATAGAGCCATTTATTTGTGACAGATACGCATACTTGTAATAATCACAATTCACACATTCAGGCATTCGGCTGAACCAGCCTGCTGCTAAAGTATGCAGTCAGAAAACAGAGCAATACACCAAATCAACTGAAGATGCCAGGCCCTGAGAACCTAGAATATTTGCAGAGATGAGTAGGAATGTACTATTGCATTTAAAGTTGAGACATCAGCGTTCATTTCAGGTTCTTGTTGAACCAATCGATTGTGTCTCCCAGCGCTTCCTCAGCACTCTTCACAGCAAATTCGTCATCATGGTTGTATCTCACGCTCCACCCATGTGCTACACCAGGGAAAATCTTGACAAAGTGAGGAATCTGTAGATCAAATGAGCGAAAGCAATTAAGGATCAAAAGCACCACAGAAGCATAACACTATCTAGAAGAGAATCAAAGGCATGGCTGCCATGATTTGGATGGAGCTCATGATGCTAGCGAATAGCATATAAACGAGTGACGCAGTTTAGCACAAGATTAATTCAATTTTGGCTTATTCATAACTCTAGCAAATGATCTAGCTTGTTGATTAAGTTGCTGAAAGTTAGAACTTACTCCTGAGTTTGCTGAAAGGACCTGCTCAAATTGCTTGACTAATTCTGGTGGAGCAGTATGATCAATCTCAGCGCCAAGTATCGAAATTGGGCACTTGACCTCTGATGTTAAATAGTTAGTGTCATTGTTAGGTTTTGAGTCATTTTCAACAGAATTACGGAGAAGTGTTAAGTCTCCAAAACTAAAGAGAAAGAAGATTGACCTTTGATATCGTCAATAGTAACAGGCCCAGGGTGCAATACTACTGCAGCCTGGATCTCATGAGCTTTTCCCAACTCCACAACAACAATTCCTAAATGTGGGAGAAGACACAATGTTCAGCAGGCGAAACTTTAAAATTTTAAGTTCACAGCTAAAGAAGCACAGTACAAACAAAATATGGTATTTACCGCCCCAGCAGTAACCTGCGGCCCCAACAGAAGACACACCCTTCTCCTTTAGAGCTGCAATAACTGGTTTTGCCTCTTCAAACCCTTTTTTCTAGCAAAAGGTACATATTTTTAGCTTTGACTTTTTTTCTGTAAAAAAAATATTTCTGTAAAAAAATAAACAAAAAAAAGAAGCGAAGAAACCATTGCACAATAATCCCTACCCAATTCATATTGTGTGTGAAGAAGGTTAAGATGGTATAAGGAAACCAGAATAAGAGATGTGTACATCTAGCTGTCTCAGCAACTTTTTTTTTTTTGAGGTAAGCTGTCTCAACAACTTTAATCACGATTATGTATCCTGAAACTCCTATACATGCCTACTTAAATCCAGAATTCCAAAGCATGCTAGAAGTTAGATTCAGTGAACTTTAGTACAAAATTGATTTTGAACCTGGTACTAATATTTCATATTTCTCACTAAACAGTTAGCGCACGCAATTAAGAAAACTTTATTCAAGAAGAGGCATCCTAAGCAGATTACTGGGAGTAGGCAATAATAGATAGGACCATACCACCCCCATACAGTACATGTTATTGGAAAGTCATCGGTCATTGTATTGCCATGTAGATGTCTATACATGAGGTAAATCGTCCTATGCTACCTTTTTCACCATTTTTCTTATTATTCTCTCAACTTGGTTTCTCATTTGCATAAAAGAAAACAGCATACTTAGGCTAGCAACAAAAAATGAAAAATGTGGTCCCTATATTTATAGAAAAAGTTCAGAAAATGGCCAGGGAGAACGAACCGGAGCATGTGACTTTATCCACACAGGCAGAGGCCTCTCAGCATTCTCAGGTGTGTAAGGATCCCCATGTAGAAAATCTGGTACCACAACAAAGTAACCAGACAAAGCAACCTTGTCGGCTATTTTCCTTCATGAGAAAAGTGATTAGATTACTATCAGAGTCCATTTACTGTTGACGCTTATTAGTGCATAGAACAAACTTGCAAGTACCTATAGACTTTAGAATTACCACTTCAAAGAGGCCATAGGCCATTATGAAACTTTAGTGACCAGATTTTAGAACCAGGTTAAATTCTAACACAGTAACAAAATGTGTGGTGTCCAGTCTCCAGAGTCGGAAAACATTCAGATGAACATTATCTGTCCAAAGTGCAGGGGAACAACCAATAGCTTGTATTGTACAGATGGTTGGTTCACAAAGTAGAGAGCAAGGAATATCCGATTATCTGAATATGTAATAGTCACTGTGATGAATTTGCACAGAGAACTAGTACAAGTGTACAACACGGTGAATGACGACCCACTGACCTAAACTCTAAAGTCTGAACATCCAGTGACCAACTGGAACGCCACGACGTGATACATGTAACAACATTACTATTCAGTACAGTAGCAAATCATAACTCACACATATTCTACAAAATTATAATAAAAATCGTTTCCAACTATCCTAGCGATTTTACATATCTCCACAGGCACGGGACCTTTGCAAGAACCACAAATAATGATCGAGAAAAAAAAGTCAACTCTCGTGTGGCACAGAGATTCATACCTCAGATTCGGCGATTCGAAACCTGCAAAAGAAGAAGAGCTATCACTTATCGGAGCTGTTGTTGCTAACCCGAGCAAAAGAGTTGGGGGCAGACAGCGGGAGATTGATAGATTTCGATCTGGGGAAACAGAGAGGAGCAAATACTCATTACAGAACAGAGGGGCAATTACCGAAGACGTCGGAGACGAGGATGACAGCGGACTTGGACTCATCGGAGCCCGCGAGGTAGGCCTTGAGGCCACCGAAGTTGTCGACGACCTTGCCCTCCCCGCAGGCGGGGTTCAGCGCCGGAGGGTTGTCGCAGCACTGCGAGCTCGCCATTTCCTGTCTCTTTCTTGCCTCTCGCTCTCGCAGTTACGCTCTGGTTTAAGAGAGCTGCTAATGGGCTGAAAGCTCAAATCGGACTCAAACAGGGTATTATTAGTCGCAGGTTTATGACTGCCGTATCCATGAGTCCCGGAAAAAAGAAGGAAAAAAGCAACAGCCACCGGAAAGAGGAAAAGTCCGCATGAAAAATGCTTTTCAAATCAATCATGTAAATTAAAATTTGATTGCGCCATTATTTAATTTTGACAAGATTTTTACAATAAAACCGCACACTAATATGTTTGGATGGCTTCCTAGGTGAAACAACCTTTTTAAGATAAGAACAAGTTGTTCCACTTTCAAAAACAGAAAAACGGTTTAAAACAAATAAAAATAAACAATGGTTTAAAACAAAATATACCATCCAATTGTTTAAACCATATGAACATTTGATGTGAACTGAACTTTAGCCTAAGGATTTAGACACTAGAACTATAGCCTATGTGTTTTACTTCTAGTTACTTGATACCGTAGAACAAACTTCTCTAACTCGATCATGTTTCTAAAAAATATTAATATCTACTATGTCAAATCGAGTTTATTAGATCCACCATGAAATGTCCTGACAGTGTATTTATACTTGAACCGTATAGCATAACCAAAACGCAAGTACCAATCGCAGCCACAATTGACAGTTGGCCTGTTGCCTTGCCGGCATTTATTTCACGCGAGTACGTCCCATGTTCTGCTCGCAAGCATGCTTTTGAACAAAATCCAAAAAGCTCCACCAGCGCCGGTACACGGTCTCGTCGGGCAGCGCCGTCCTCTCCACCTCAAGCACCTGCTGCCGGCACTTCTCCCTTGCGCTTGCGATCTCTTCCATCCGCCGCCTCTTCTCAAGAAGCTCCTTTGTCTTCTCGATCCTACGTTCCGGCAGCACCGGCACCACGGCGCGGTGGACCTGCTTCACCGGTTTGCTCTGCTGCGCCGCCTCTGCTGTGGGTTTAGACGGGAGCTTCTTCCTTCTCTTCGCTGTCGCCTCCAACTGCGCCTCCCGTCGTGCTCCAGCGGCCGAGATCCGCGCGTCGCCCTTGGTGGCGGTGGCCGCGCGCGCGCCGCTTCTGCCAGCGCCGCTGCACAAGAGCACCGCCTTCCCGTGGAGTTCGCGCACAGCTTCGAGCTCCGCTTTCATCCGCTCCTGGAGACGCTGCTGCCCCGGCGCAGGGACGGAGACGGACACCTCGCCGGCGGCATTGCCCTCCCGGACCCTGGTCTTCCCGCCCAAGCTGTCGCGGGCGCGCTTCTGGGTGCGCGCGGCCGCGGAGGACGCCTCGGCGCCGACGCTGCGGGCCATCGCGCCGCAAGCCACGCGTGAAGCTGCGGCGACGCCGCGTCGCCTGTCCGCCCTGTCGTGGAACGCAGTGGCGAGGGCGGCGCGAGGAGCAGCGACGGTGCTGCACATGGTTCGCCGCGAGCAAGCAGTGCTTTTGGTCTTGCCGGAGCCCCGACGGAGAAGCGGATCGGCGGAGGAAGGAGGGCGGCCTCTCTCCTTCATTTTGCATAATACGCGCTTCCTAATGCATTTTTTCTCTCTATGACACGTGATCCAATACATAAAAACACTATACATAAGGACGTCTAAACACCCCTGAGGAGGGATGGATCGATGAGATTGGAGACTGCGAGGGAGGCCATATTTAAGGCGAGATGGGTTTCCGGCTCCGACTTCGACTTAGATTCAGTTCTGTGTCGGACTGTCAGCTGGCCGGGACCGGGTCCGAATCCGATCGCGCCAAAGATTCTCGGACTCGAAGCTTGCCGATCAATCAAGTGAAAAATTAACCGAAACGGCACCATCTAATTTGCACCCTGTCAATTGGAGTGGGTGCATGCTAATCCGGACAGGGCTAGCTAATCCAGATCGTTCAGGCTCGTCGGGAGCGAACAACAAAGTAATTAATGATGTGCTTAACTTGTGAAAATAAACAAGACTGTTGGGGAGGTTGTTCTTGGCCACTGTTACTAAACAATATGCGGGTGCTTGTTTGCCTTGTTGATCTAACACATTGGCCCCCATTGGTAAGTATGAGAAATTTGGTACTGCAGTGCTTGATTTCAGACAGAGTATACAAAACCATGTACTGCAAGTTTACTTGATGGAGGTGGTCCAATTGGAGGACTGCTGACTGCAATGGTTCAGGAGCAAGAAAGCAATCTGACAAAGCCTCCATGGTTATCTGTTCATCGAGAAATTGAGTTACATTACATCATGCTGGTGTGTGTTTGCTATTTGGTGCATCCGGGCTCTGGACTGGAGTGGGTGCATGCTAATTGGTTCATCTTCATACAACAGAAGTCTTGAACTTTCATGCTGGCTGCTTCTGACTGTGCAAAGGATAAGAACCTGAAATCATGGTGTTCAAGTGAAGTGATCTTCTACTATTCAACAACTCCTGTAAGAACCAGCAGCTCTCTGTCCACAGTTATACTACTACAAATAAATAGATTCAACATGCAGCATACAGGATTCATGATGCAGGCATATACAACTACAAACTTGATCCATTGCTTCACCGACGTCATCTCAATTCTCATCAGACTCCTGCCAGTTCGGCGCACGACGTGAATCGAAGGCAGGCCGCTGCTTCTGCTTCACCTGGGACCGCCGCGCCGTGCCTGGCTCCTCGTGCGAGTCACCGCGTACTCGAACGGCGCGATGCCGAGCTCCTCCAAGTCGTGCGGGGACACCGCCTCGTCCGGCAGAGCCGTCCTCTCCACCTCGAGCACCTGCTGCCGGCACTCCTCCCTCGCGCGCGCGATCCCGTCCATCCACCGCCTCCTGTGGACCTCCTCAGCGCTCGGCGGCGCGGCGCGCTGGACCGGCGGCTGCTGCTGCTTCTTCACCAGTTGCTTCTGATGAGCCGCCACCGTCGTTGCGGATTTCGGTGGGGACGTTCTCCTCCTTTTCGCTGCCTCCTCCAAGAGCGCCTCCCGCCGTTGTCCGGCGGCCGAGAACCGGGAGCCATCCTTGCCCGCGCCGCCGCTTCTGCCAGCGCCACGGCACAGGAGCACCGCCTTCCTGTGGAGAGCGCGGACGGCGTCGAGCTCCGCCCTCATCCGCTCCTTGAGTCGCTGTTGCCCCGGTGCAGGGGCGACGGACACCTCGCCGGCGGCAAAGCCCTCCTTGTCCCTGACATTGCCGTCGCGAGAGCGCTTCTGCGGCGTGGGCGTAGAGGTCACCACGGAACCGCCGCGGCGGACCGGCTCCCGTGCCATCAGGCCCATCACGCCGCGAGCCGCGGGCGCGACTGCGGCGACGCCGCGCCGCCGGTCGAGGAACGCGGTGGCGGCGTCGAAGCCGATAGCAGCAGGAGGAGCGAGGCTGCACATGGTTGGTTCGCCGGGGGCAAGCGCAGCTAGGTCTTGGCGGAGGAGCAGTTCGGCGGAGAGGAGGGGGAGAACGGGGATCGGAATGGGTCGGCGTATTCGGAGACGGCGACGGAAGGCCATATTTATGGCGAGACGAGTGGCTCCGACTCCGACTTGAGTTCGAGTTCGTGTCAGCCGGGTCCGAATCCGATCGGCCGAAGATTTTCGGACTCGAAAAGTAACCGCCACGGAACCATGTACTTGTAGCCAGTTAATTACTCCTTCCTAATCCTACCCAAATGTAACCTGGTGAAATAACCACGAGTGAAGTTACCATTTCCAATTGGACAGAGGATAGCACAGTCCTGGTAAATTCAGTGCCCGTGAGAATAATTTCAGGCAGCTCTCGTGTCCAATGATTTTAGAGCTCTGAAGTGATTCAGAGAACCATGATAAGATGCCAAGCTCTTTCACTGTCACAAGCACCATTTTTACTTCTCCAATGGTTTTAGAACTAAGCGATCCACCTCTGGATCCTTGGCTTTGCAGCATCCCAAACCTGATTCAGAACAAGCATACATACACAAACACAAGCTGAAGTACTGGCACAATGACGCCTACTCAACTGAAGATGCGGTTTCTTAATCCAGTCCAGTGGTATGCAAACACAAACAAAGACACAAATATACAAGTACCATGCACAAGTGTACTTTTCAAACACATACACAAGACGGGTGAATAGTGACAGATGAATAGTGAAAAGTTTGAAAAGTTGAGGCAACTACGCATACACAAGAAAAGGCTGCAGCTGAACCCAATGGCAAGCCAGGAACTTATTATACACTGCAGGTTCCGATTTCACTTCAGGTATTTATCAAACCAGTGGGTCATGTCTTGCAGTGCTTCCTCGGCACTCCTGACAGCAGCCGCATCATCGGCACTGTACCTCACAGCCCATCCATGCGCTACGCCAGGGAAAATCTTAACGAAGTGACCAACCTGTGGAGAAAATGAAAATATTGGAGAACTGATGGTTCTGTGAAAGGTTTTAAGCTCAACTGAAATGCTTGTTGTCCAAGCTGGGGGGTTTCCCTTAGATTCGGAATCTATATTTGAGCCAATTTGGAAAGTAAAGTGGGGAGACCCGAAGGAGTGGTGTGCTGCTCATGTGGTGATTGAAGCGGCAGACTTTTCGAATTGTGGTGCCAAATAAAGGGCTTAACCAAGAAAAAGAAATAAAAAGACAATAATATATAGTTACATTGGTGGGGATAAAAGTCAGAAGCCCCTATTGTATACTAAACCTTTCTGCATTGTTTTGCAGGATAAACAGTCTGAATGAAGGAGCAGTAAACATTTACTTAAGAATAATCACTACTTCATTGATAATGCTGTTATATAATAAAAACTATACACTCCAAGCCAAATACTTTGGCACTCATGGAGGTTTGCATAACCAGTTTATCTCAATATTGAACGATTACTGGAGTCTGAACACTCTCATACACCCTCACGGTTTCAGAGATATGAGAACTTACCTCAGAGTTTGCTGACAGAACCTGCTCAAACTCCTTTAACATTTCCGGGGGTGATGTTTTGTCAATTTCAGCTCCAAGTATAGAAATGGGACATTTCACCTCTGAGTATCATACAGCATAAAGAAGAGTAAGCATTCCAAGCCCTTGCAGTAGAACAAATTTATCATGTCAGGGAAAAACTCTCGCAAAATAGTCAACCTTTAATGTCATCAACACTAAGTAAAGAAGGGTGTAATAGTACAGCAGCCTGGATCTCGTGTACTTTTGCCAGCTCCACAACCACCTTTGCTGAAAGTAGTAAAATTAACTGTATAAGGCTTCAAGAGAGAGAGAGAGGGTCAAGCACAAAGTTATTGTGCAACAACAGAGAAATTTTCTAGTACCTAGTTTAACAAATGAATCAATTTCAAGAATCATACATACCGCCCCAACAATAACCTGCAGCCCCAATGGTTGACACTCCCTTCTCCTTTAAAGCAGCAATTACAGGTTTTGCCTCTTCAAATGCCTTTTGCTGTTACAAGAATCAATCTCAGTGCTCATTATAAAATCAGAGACAAAAAACAAACAGGTGGGCAAGTGCCTATAAACCCAAGTGATTCCTACCTCAGGAAGCATTACTTTGCTTCAAAATGACCCTTATATGCTACTAGGTACTAGCCAAAAAGAGAAGGGGAAAAACTAGTCGGTCAATTGAAGTTATCTGTAAAATGCTCATTCAAGCTGACAGCAACCTTGAGGGTCATATCGGAAGTTTCTTTTTGTTTCCATTTTTATAGAGACTTTCTAAAACTCTTGGGCTAGCAGTTTAGTAGCATCTTTGAGAAAAAGAAACTCGTAGGTTAGGATTGTCATGGAAATTGGATAATTTTCCCCAAAAAATTCACTGAAATAAGGTGTCCTGCTGGATCCTATACTCAAAAGGTTAGAGGGCAAAGTTGAGAAGACAACGAACCGGAGTATGTGCCTGCAACCACACTGCACGATTATTGGGCTTGCTGAGGTCGATTGGATCACCATGGAGGAAATCTGGCACTACAACCAAGTAACCCAGCGAAGCAACTTTGTCTGCAATCTTCCTTCATGAAAAAAACATTTAGAATCAGGTCAATAAATTTTTAGTGAGTAAAAACAAACTATTACAATTCAAAGAATCCTTGGCCAGTTGGCCAAATTCTAAACACCTAGCTCAGACTTGGGAGGTGAGAACAGAAGTCTTCCATTTTATTTTTTTGCATTTTACAGAGTCTTTTTTTCACCATTGTCAAACAGCCTGTATATGAGGCTAGAATTTGAAATTAACAAAGGCAAAATATTGTGCCAGCAAGTGACGGTTGAATGACATAAATTATGAACATAAAATCTATTATCCATTTTTTTAAAAAATAATAATCCTACCAGTATGCAGCAATTGCAACAACATGAGGAAAATCAGGTGTAAACTAGCATATGAGATGGAACTATACACATTTTCAGAGTTATGACAAAATAACAGCTTTGAATCAATAAAAGGAGAATGGCTAGCAGCCTAGCAGTTCGTACATAGTACAGGCTTTCTTTTCGTGAAATTCAGAGATTACAAAGCACAGTGGGAGTAGCCAAATCATAGCGTACCTTAGATTTGGCGCTTCGAAACCTGTACAGAAGGGGGTAGTATACTTTAGTAAAGATTTTGACCCTTTGAATTCAGCTCATGCAATTACCGAAGACGTCGGAGACGAGGATGACGGCGGCCTTGGACCCCAACGAGCCGGAGAAGTAGGTCTTGAGCCCGCCGAAGTCTTCAACGACCTGGCCCCCACCGCCGGTCGGGTTCAGCGCCGGCGGGCTCTCCCAGCAGTGCGAGCTCGCCATCCTCTCACTTTGCGGGGTCGACCGTCGCCCGTTGACAGCTGTCAATCGGAGAGGTATAACACAGATTTCGACGGGGAACTGCTTAGAAGTCAATAAGAAATTTTGTAAACGGACGCGAAGGGCAGTGGATATTCGCCATTGGAGACAGAAATTTGTAGAAAAAAAAGAGGTGTGGGTGCTATGATCTCACTGCTGACGCAATTCAAGATCCATTTGGAAGTTCATGTCTGTGGTTATTATTTTTTAATGCAAGAGCTCAGCTACGAAAGGAGCCAAGTTAGAGGTAACCTGAGCAACTCCAGCAGTTTTTCAATAAATATTTTATAATAATTAATATTTTTAATAAGAAAAAGCGAGGACAGTTTGAAGGAGTGCCGTTGTTGGCAACCCTCCATATCTCTCGGTGGTTGCGAGTTTCTTCTCTACTGGACGAGTTTCTTTTTTTTTTCATTTTACAAAGTCCTTTTTTCACCATTGTCAAGCAGCCTGTATATAAGGCTAGAATTTGGAATTAATAAAGACAAAATATTGTTCCAGCAAGTGACGGTTGAATGAGATAAATTATGGACAGAAAAATCTATTATCCTTTTTTTTCAAAAAAATAATAACCCTACCAGTATGCAGAAATTGCAACAGCATGAGGAAAATCAGGTGTAAACTAAATAACAGCATGTGAGATGGAACTATACACATTTTCAGAGTTATGACAAAATAACAGCTTTGAATCAATAAAAGGAGAATGGCTAGCAGCCTAGCAGTTTGTACATAGTACAGCAGTGTTGCGAATAGCGGACTATAGCCCCTGGACAGAGGCGCCGCGACGATATTACTCATTTTAGAGCTATGACCATTAAATGCACTATAATGGGCAATAGCCCCGCTACTTCACATGCACTATAGCGGGCAATAGCCCCGCCGATGGCATGAAACCATAAATTGATGAAGTTATGAACTCAATTTATGTTATGGTGTGTCATGAACTTGTAATTTGTGACCTATCTTCTGTGTTTTGGCTTATTTCTCATATTCGCTTATGGCGTTGTTTAGTTGAGCAAATTTGCCAAAATTTCCTATAGCACAAATTTGCTGCAGGTTTGTAGAGCTCAGAAATTTGCTAGGGGTGTTTAGATGCAATGGCAAATTTCTGCAGGAAAATCCCTGTTCATGTCAGATTTGGTCTCATTTAATACTCATTCCTTCATTGCTACTTTGCATGTCCTTGTATGCATGCAACCAGCAAATTCAATATGCATCAACCTTACATAATCCAATACAGATCAACCAGCTACACGAACCAAACCGTCACAATGAAATTACACCAGTCCTCAACAGTACATGTGAATAAATACAGTTACAACGCATGCACACAGGAACCAAAACTGTTACGTTCGGTTCATCAAACCAACAGCAATGGAATCCCGAAACTCATTCATCACTACTGACCCATCCCTAGAAGGATGCTGACCCTGTGGCTCTGTTGACGATGATTCAGGTGGCACGTAGTTCTCATCACGATCACAACGATTGTTGGTATTTCTTAGCATCACCACTTAAAGTAGTGATGGCACTAGAGATACTTCATCGTAAATCTAGACGTTACAGATATTCTGCAAGCGCACAGAAGTACATTGTAGCATTTCACCCAGGAGTATTCCAGAGTATCGTTATTTATTTATCAGCAGGAAAAGCGTTTAGTTAAAGAGAGGTGTCATCCAATGCATTTATTTACAACAACATTAATATACCATAATCTAGACAGGGATAAATGATATAGAGGTGAATGGGTAATGTGACACACAGAAATTCATTGCTCATCATTAAGGTAGTCTTAGTTAGTCATAGAACATTAGTAAAGATTATAAAGGATTCGTTAGCATCATACATATGGGACTTGGATATACTACAATACCCTATACAAGCTCATTCAATGATTATATGCAAGAGGACATATCGAGGTATCCAGTGGTTCCCTCATCAAGGGACGACAGTAGGACGTCTTATCATAAAGGCCTAATACCCACTCCCGAATGTGGAGGATTACAAAGGACGGATAGGGCTGTCACCACCTGCCGCCTACCTCTACTAATCCGTGGGGCAGCGGTACCCTCAACAGTATTCCGTATTCCAAACACCATGCTTGCAATATGAATACAACTCTATCTATAACGTTAATAAATAGAGCAACCATAAGGCACATTGAGCCAATGTCATAGCATACATTCACTTGAACAAGGTGCAAGACATAAGTAGTATATACTAAGTGGATAAGGTATAACTGAGGCATACAGCATAAGTATGAAGGTATTTCCATTAAACTTAGAGTATTACAAGTAAGTAAAGAGATACAAGGACTGAACTCTAGAACTTACCAAGACTCCTCCGGAAGCCTTCAGAAGATCTAATACTAGCACTATCACTACTAAGACTAAGACTAAGCTCGTAGCAAAGGAGAGCTCTTCTTCTGGTGTGTGTTGAGTACGGCGCCCTTTGCAGGTATTTATAGCCTCACATAGGCGGTTGGAGCCGGTCAGAGGCGGTTGTGGCCGTTTGGAGGTGGGCCCAGGTCGGCCGAAGTCCCCAGGTCAGCCAACCCTTGGATCCACCGTCTTCAGCATAGCACGGTTCAGATGGACTCCTGATGGCGGTTTATAGGTACTGGTCAAGGGAGGAGCGAAACGGCCGCAGGGTCAGGTCGGCCGACCTGGTTTCGCCGCCTTTCGGCCCCACTCTTCTCTGGTAGACTGCCATGTGGGTCCTTATGACGGTTCCAGGTGGGTCTACTTCGTTTGGGTGCAATTGAGTTGAGGTGTGGGCCCTTCAATCCATGAGAGTGACACTTGGCTCATCCCTCACCCTTGACTTGAACCGACCATGATTCAGCGTCCATGATCATCTCCTAGTGTGCTTCTTGACCTGTGTGGAGAATGGGCTCGATTGGGGTCCAGGCCAGGTCGCCCGACCTAGCCAGGTCGACCGACCTGGGACTGTGCCCAGTTTCGTCCATCTTTTGCACCATAGTCCCTGTACTCAAATATATTCTAGATATGCATAGTATAACATTATTTGAATACTAATGTCTAAGTTATGCTTTAATCTTTATTGGTTTTCTGAGCCTATTGACGGTCAGATTTTCGTTATAAGGACCGTCAACAACGATCAACGTCCCTATCCCGTAATCCACTCATTCTAATGAAGTTATGGAGTGCCATGCATGCAACAATAATTTCAGTTTGCTTATGTGTTGGATAACTTGGTATTGCGTTCAACATCTGCCACTTCATCTTCAACACTCCAAATGACATCTCAATGACATTCCGAAGAGATGAATGTGCATAATTGAAAATTTCCTTTTTACCTTGTGGTTCTGATCCATCTTGATACTGTGGAAGATGGTACTTAGTTCCCTTGTAAGCATAGAACAAAAAACCAGACCGGGTTGCGGGTTCGACCGGAAAAACCATGAACCGGCAACCTGGCCAGTTCGATTCGATCAAAACCGGATCTAAATCGCATATTCCAGGTCGTATTGGGCTGAAAGACGGCATATTCTAGGTCATATTGTGCTGAAAGCTGGCCCAATGAGGCCCAGAGCAGCAATTCAACAAAAAACAAAGGGAAATGTGGGCAGGGTGGGATTCGAACACTGCTCAGCTGATTGGAAACGCGCTCCCGTGACCATCTAAGGCTATTTTTGTGTGTGATTGAAGATATAACTCATAAAATATAAGCTAAATCGAACCGCAATTCGACCAGTTGAACCACTGGTTGGACTAATGAACTGGTGAACCAGTGGCCTCATCGGTTCGGTCACCAGTCCAACTTTTTGTTCTATGCTTGTAAGGCACAAGGTAACCTGGATGGTTGGAGCCGGAGTCCACCAGGTAAAATTTCCCTACAACATGAAGGTGATGACAATGTCCATAAAGTGCCTTCAATATGGTAAAATGGAAATGCAACAGAGGTATTTACCTGTAGGTGGGTGTGGAAATACATGGCCGTACATGGTCATAGCATCGTTGAACACTCTCATGTCATGTATAGACCCAGGCCATCCAGCAATAACAAAAGTGAACCGCATGTCAAAGTCACATACTGCTATAACATTTTCTGTTGTCATCCCCTTGCGGCAAATGTGCTGAACCATCTTACCACTAGGCACTACACAATGTATGACAGTCCCATCTATTGCTCCTATACAATTGATGAAGTACGGATAAAACCTAGGGTTTGTCAATCTTGGATGTATTGTTCTAAATTGTGGGTAAACAGGCTTAATGATGTCTGCAGCTAGCTTGAGCACACACTTGAGAACTTTGGCGATGTTATGAACTGTTCCTAATGATCTCTCAAATCTATCCTCTGCTTGCCTAACTGATTGTGGTGCTCCTAACATCCAAAGAAACATTCTAAGAGCCTCAACGGAGGTACTCTTGGTACTAGACTTCAATCCATAGCACTGTACAACGAGGTCATGAAGCCTGTAGACTACAGTTGGAGTCATTCTAAACATATCATAGCAGTTGTTTCTATCAGCTAACTTCCTCTGTACCCATTCCAGCCCAGTCACTACTGGTTGCCTATACTCAGCGCCCTACTGCAGTATTTGTCAATATGCAAAGCATAGTTGAGCATACCGTGCAGCAAGTCACTCTCATTCTGATAGTCCAGGAGAAGCATCAAATCTTCGTAAACACTTGAATCATTAGAACTATTTCCATCACTTGGTGTAACTGGTTCCTGCAACAAAACAAAAGGCAGTCAGTTAAACCTGGACTGCAAATCAAAACCTTGCTACAGGAAAACAATACCATGCAATTCAGTTAAAACATATGTTTGACCAGAGGCATATATGCAATTGAAATGACATAGTTCAGTTACAACAACCACACAGTTCACATAGTACAGACATAAATAAATAAGATACGAGGTTCTAGTTGTTGACCCCGACAAAGTATCGAATTAGATGCATCCTGCCTTTGGCCTCTGTCCCAATGAAAAATTCCATGTCGCTGTCATCCCTTGTGATCTTGAGCACACCTAGCCATAGCTCTGCATTGTCTTCAGTATAACTGACCTCTCTTGTCAACTGCTGCACATACCTTATCTTCTCTGCCTTGGCATGCCGCTTCTCCACCAAGTGATCATGCATCATCAAATTCCTTTGAGTATGCAGGTTGGTTATCTTCTTCATGTTATGTTCCATGCACCTAACTGCATGGCTCCTAGACTTCTTGTTCGAACTTGATGTAGTAGTACTTGTGCTGCTTGCTCTCTTTGTGCCGACACTCGAAGGGGTATGCACTGGCTCCTCCTCCTCATCCTCCTCTGCTGGTTCATCCTCATCGTCCACATTAATCCAATTGTTGACACCAGGAACATATGAAGTGGAGCCATCTGCAACTGTACCAAGGAACATACGGTCCATTTCATCCAGATACACCGGCCACTCAAGCTTAAGTTTCATTCAGTCTGCGTGTCCCTGCACAACAATGGTATAGTTAACACACTCAGAACTAGGTGAATGAGAACAAGAAAAAAATAGTTAACACAATCTAAACTAGGTGAATGACAACCGGGTTACCTGCTGTGGGATATGGGTACCCCTGGGCCCACTACCGATCGGGTACATAGTCGGTCTGGGCCCACGTCTAACAAGGATGTGGGCCGACCCCAGGCCGGCCCACAAGGATCCCTGGCTTAACGGGCAAGGATGGAGAAGACTTAGCCTACAAGGCACATGACGGGATACTCGGATCTCGCCCAAGGATCACGAAGATTATGTTACAACCGACTCGGATTAATTTCCCTAGTTAGAGTCGGATAATAATTAGAGATAACCGACTTGTAAACCCTAGGCCGTTAGCCTATATAAGGTGGCCTAGGTTCACCTTCTCAGATCATCTATTCGTCATTCATCTACTGTAACCACAAACTCGCCATTGTTCTCCAGAGCATTGCCGAGCGAAGCAACACAAGACCCCCGAGCACAGGACGTAAGGTATTATACCTCCGGGTAGTCCGAACCTGTATAATCCCTGTGTCCTTGTGTTACCTCGAGCTCCCTAGTCTCGCGATTGCCCTTTGCCTACAAATCAACCACTTGGGTACCCCCGGGTGGGCTGCCGGACGATAACTCCGACAGTTGGCACGCCAGGTAGGGGTAATCGCGGGGCATTACAGCTAGCTTGATGGCAGATCGTCGCTCCGTCATCTTCCCCGACAGCCTCAAGGATTGACCCATGCATCTTGAGGGCATCAGCTTCATCGCCGAGATCCGCTCCATCACCTCCGACTCCACCACGTCGCTCGACGCCGTCACGCCGACCAGCCCCGCGCTGAGTTCTTCACCGATCCCATCGTCAACCATCGCCCCGCTCCAGCAGCGGCTGGTGTCGGGGATAGACCCCCGGGGGTACGCAGAAGGCGGATTGGCCTAACCGGCAAGGGACGGCCCAATCCGAGTGGTCTCGGGCCGTCTTGCCAGACTGGATGGCCCACCAGTCGGGAGGCCCACCAGTCGGACAAGCTGGGTTGGGTACGACAGCGCGCGGGACAAGGAAGGAGACGGCGTGCTTCGCAAGAAGATCGGAGATCAAGATAAGCTAGTCGGAATTCTAGGGAAAGATATCTGTAATCGTTATAGGATCGAATCCTTGTATTCCGGGTAGGTTATGATCTCTAGCCGACTTGTAACTCAAGGCTACCGGACTATATAAGGTGCCTTGGGACCCCCCTCCAGAGCACGGGATCAATACGATCAACAACAGCCAATCCACACCTCGAGACTAGAACCCAACTACGGAGATCCTTCAGGAACTTCATACACAATAATACATACACCCAACATAGGACGTAGGGTATTACGTCATCCTGACGGCCCGAACCTGTTCAATCCTTGCGTCTTGTGTTACCATCGACTTGTGATCCTCGATCTGTCTCTCAACAAATCAACCACGTAGGCTACCCTGTGTGGACTGCCGGGTCCATAAATCCGACAGTTGGCGCACCAGGTAGGGGCTGATCGACGAGATCAATCTACAAGCTTGATGGCAGATCTAGGAGAAGAAGTCCATCGGCGGCAGCGCCGGCATGCCCTCCTGTCCCTGCTCTGACTCCGCTGCAGTCCTACGGGATCAATCTATTGCGGCTGCTACTCTCGGCTCTCCGTATCAATCTCCAAAAGCTGCCACACCGTGATTGCCGAATCAGGTTTACGTGCTCCACGTTCCGCCGAATCCATCCACTGATGAGCATGCCCTCATTAATTATTTTCTTATCTCCTCTTTAATTCGTGTACATGCATCTGCATGTAGTATCTAATAATTTTCCAATCTATTTCCTATCTTGTCTACGTGTATGGGCATGCCCTCACTAATGACCAAGTACTTGAGGAGTACGTGTCCATGTACCTGCGGTGGAGGAGTTCCGGAGCCGATCGAAGCAAAAGTAGGATTCTTTTTCTCTCGCAGGGTTCAACGCCGGCGTCGAGTTGCATCATGGAGCTTCCCAAGTGCCCATCCATGGCCGGCTCCTTGTTTCCCCATCATCAATTTCTTAAATCTAATTTTCCTCTTGAGTTAAATCACTAGTATATGATGTTTCTTCCATGGCTGGCTAACGTGTGGTAGAATTCATGCGTGCACGGATTGTAGTTGTTTGTCTCTGCAGATGGAACAACCCGGCCAAGTAGACAGCACGAGTACTCGACGGTGATCAGTCCACACACGCATGGGCATGAAGCACGCGACTTTCCTCTTCATCTACACAGCAAGACGTGGGACTACACGAGTCTGCACTAACCGATCCGCCGCGGCGCTGCTCGTACTGCTGCTACTCCATGGCACTCAGTGCCCGCTCCAACCATGACGAGCACCGATTCTCCGACTTCAAACGTCGACTCCAACATGCCACTCGCCATCTCGCCGACCTCCTCGACAACCTCGTCCACTCGGCCACGACGGCAACGATGCCTGAGGCGTCGTACCAACATTCGAGGACGACACGCCGATCCTCCGACTCGGCACAAATCAAGCTAAGTATTATTTTCAATTAAATATTTTACGGCTTCTGTATGTTTTCGTATGTCTCGGCTCTTCAATGTCTCCGTGACTTTCGCTGACCACCCCGATCACAGTCCGACAGCATATACAACCTGGTCTATCCAGACTGCAACTCCGTAGGCTTTTATACAAGTCGCTAAAGTACTCGGGGAGCACGCGCCTTAATCCGTGAAACCTCGACTCTTCCGTACGCCTACGCTCCTACGCGTGCATGCGGCCCAGCTCCCTGCGCTACGGACTATGGCTATCGGGGATCAGGTGCATAAACATAACAGGCTAACTACCCGGAGAAATTAATAGACTTAAAAAGCCGGAAGCAGGATTCATTTTCATACACATGCCGATTGCCTTTCCTCTTGGATTTATGCTTCGTTACGCTTTGGCATTGTATTTCTTTTGCAGGGCCTCGATTCGGATCCCCGCGCTTGCCCGCCAAGCCCTCATGCTCGGGGGCTGGGCGCTGGGATGACTACTCGGCGCGCCTCCGCCCTCACGCTCGAGGGCTGGCGCCGGGACGACTACTCGGCGCGCCTCAGCCCTCACGCTCGGGGGCTGGCGCCGGGACGACTACTCGGCGCGCCTCCGCCCTCACGCTCGGGGGCTGGCGCCGGGACGACTACTCGGCGCGCCTCAGCCCTCACGCTCGGGGGCTGGCGCCGGGACGACTACTCGGCGCGCCTCGGCCCTCACGCTCGGGGGCTGGCGCCGGGACGACTACTCGGCGTGCTTCAGCCCTCACGCTCGGGGGCTGGCGCCGGGACGACTACTCGGCGCGCCTCAGCCTTCACGCTCGGGGGCTGGCGCCGGGACGACTACTCGGCGCGCCTCGGCCCTCACGCTCGGGGGCTGGCGCCGGGACGACTACTCGGCGGGCTTTAGCCCTCACGCTCGGGGGCTGGCGCCAGGACGACTGCTCGGCGTGCTTCAGCCCTCATGCTCGGGGGCTTAGGCCGGAATGATCGCCTGGCGAGCCTCGGCCCTCACGCTCGGGGGCTGGTGCCGGGATGACCTGTTGGCACGCTTTTACCCTCACGCTTGGGGGTGAGCCGCTGAAATTGACGCCAGAAGAAAATGTCAAAATGCTCCTAGATTAAGCCTTGAGCCGATTCCTACGGAATCGCCTTAAGGCTCGGGGGCTACGGCCAACGGATGCACCTCGTGGCGCATCCGTTGATTGACCTGCGACCATGGCGAAGATGATCAGAACAAGGCTACAAACCCTTGGACCGATTCCTCCGGAATCGCTTCAAGGCTCAGGGGCTACGGCCAACGGACGCACCTCGCGGCGCATCCGTTGCAGATGGCTCTCTTTTCTCTCCAGTATCACGTGGTTTTGCTTCCAACCGCAGCAAGCTCGAAGCTCAGCAGATAGCACGACGTCACCGGGTTGTCGCTCAAACCACGTGCTACTCGGGGGCTTGTCGGGGATAGACCCCTGGGGTACGCAGAAGGCGGATTGGCCTAACCGGCAAGGGACGACCCAATCCGAGTGCTGTCGGGCCGGCTTGCCAGATTGGATGGCCCACTAGTCGGGAGGCCCACCAGTCGGACAAACCGGTTTGGGTACGACAGCGCGTGGGACAAGGAAGGAGACGGCGTGCTTCGCAAGAAGATCGGAGATCAAGATAAGCTAGTCAGAATTCTAGGGAAAGATATCTGTAATCGTTATAGGATCGAATCCTTGTATTCCGGGTAGGTTACGATCTCTAGCCGACTTGTAACTCAAGGCAACCGGACTATATAAGGTGCCTTGGGACCCCCTCCAGAGCACGGGATCAATACGATCAACAACAGCCAATCCACACCTCGAGACTAGAACCCAACTACGGAGATCCTTCAGGAACTTCATACACAACAATACATACACCCAACACAGGACGTAGGGTATTACGTCATCCTGACGGCCCGAACCTGTTCAATCCTTGCGTCTTGTGTTACCATCGACTTGTGATCCTCGATCTGTCTCTCAACAAATCAACCACGTAGGCTACCCTGTGTGGACTGCCGGGTCCATAAATCCGACAGCTGGCCTCGGTCACCCTTAGCGATCAGGCTCCGGGTCTGACCGCCCGCCAGAGAATCCCGCCCCCGGACGAACTCTTCACCGGGTTAGATCGCGTACAGGGTACGATCGCCGAGTGCATCGCCATGTCGGAGGAGGCTCTGCGCCGACATCGTGATTCATTCCCTCTAAGTCTGCGCAACGCCTCGGTGGTCTACTTGGCTTGACTTAGGAAAGACATGTCTCAGATCCGATCTGAGATCCCGCCCAAGCCCACCCAGTCCCCGGACTGCGAGGAGTTTCAAGTTGCTACAAGTGTACTTTTGTCGGCTCCAGCCGACACAGGCAGTGATTCAAGCTACGCCACGCCCCGGGGCGTGAAGTCTTCGTCTCTGAGGATTCTGCAACTCAGGATGGAGAAACTGACTTGGCCAAGGACCACCGCCTGGAGCGGAACGCTGACCGAGCTCGACACCGCAACGAAGAAGCCCCGCCACCTTAAGGACGACATAGGCTGGGGTTGAGGCTTACGTGGACGACGTCATCATCAAAACGTACGACGCCGACTCCCTAATCGCCGACCTCCAGGAAACCTTCAACAACTTGCGCCGCTTCAGATGGAAACTTAACCCCACGAAATGCGTGTTCGGCGTACCATCAGGAAAGCTCCTGGGCTTTCTGGTCAGCCAACGCGGCATCGAGGCGAACCCAGTCAAGCTGGACGCCATACGCAACCTTGAGGAACCCAAATGCAAGAAAGACATCATGAAGCTCACATGAATGATGGCGACCCTGAGCCGATTCATCAGCAAACTTGGTGAAAAGGGACTTCCGTTCTTCAAAATTCTCAAGAAGGCGGACAAATTCGAATGGACCCCTAAAGTAAGCAAGGCCCTGGCCGACCTCAAGAAGTTCCTAGTTAACCCCCGGTAATCACGGGCCCGATCGCCAGGGAGGAGCTGTTACTATACATCTCGGCTACCACGCACATAATCAGCACGGCCCTGGTCGTCGAGCGACCAGAAGAAGGCCACCCATACAAGGTCCAGCGCCCTGTATATTTTGTCAGTGAGGTACTCAGTGAATCCAAGGTCCGGTACCCTCACCCTCAGAAGCTGCTCTACGCGCTCCAGATCACTGTGAGGAAGCTACGTCATTACTTCCAGGCCCATGTCATCCGGGTCATCTCGAATTTCCTGCTCGGAGCCATCCTTCATAACAGAGAGGCCAATGGCCGCATAGTAAAGTGGTCCGTCAAACTTGGAGAGCACACCATCAACTTCGAGCCACGGGAGGCCATCAAGTCCCAGATATTGGCCGACTTCGTGGCCGAGTGGACAGAGATACAGACACCAACCCCCGCAGAGCGGCCAGCGCATTGGAAGATGTACTTCGACGGTGCCCTCAACCTCGAAGGGGTGAGCACAGGAGTGCTGTTCATCTCCCCAGAGGGGCAGCACCTAAAATACGTCCTCCAGATACACTACCAAGCCAACAACAATGGGGCCGAGTATGAAGCGCTTATCCACGGTCTCCGGATCGCGGTGTCACTCGGCATCAAGCGGCTGATATGCTACGGCGACTCCATGTTAGTCGTCGAGCAAGTGAACAAGAATTGGGACACGACCAAGGAAACCATGAGCGCATATTGTGCAGAGGTTCGCAAGCTAGAGGCTCATTTCTACGGGCTCGAGCTTCACCATGTCCTCTGAGAGGACAACGTCGCCGCCGTCGTCCTGTCCAAGCTAGGGTCCACTAGAGCCCAGGTGCCAGTCGGCGTTTTTGTCCAAGACCTGCGCACTCCATCCATCAAGATTCTTGAGGATGGTAGTCTTGTGCCCGACCCGGAACCACTCCCGAGTAGTCCGTTGACCAACGAAGTTCTCCTGGTAGAAGCAGACTGGTGCGCCCCCTTCATCACTTTTCTCACAGAGAGCTGGTCACCGGGTACGAAAAAAGAAATTGAAAAGCTGACTCGGCGCTCGACAAATTACATCATCATTGGCGACGCCCTGTATAGAAAGGCCGCCTCCACAGGCATACTCATGAAGTGTGTCCTCTGTGACGAAGGCATCAGCCTCCTACAGGACATCCATTCGGGTACATGCAGCAACCACGCAGCCGCCGGGACCTTAGTCGGCAAGGCTTACAGAGTGGGGTTCTACTGGCCAACGGTCCTGTCCGACACAATAAAACCTGGTACGCTGCTGCACCAGCTGCCAATTCTTCCAGAAGGAAAAGCACCTGCCGGCTCAGGCGCTCAGGACGATCCCCTCGTCCTGGCCATTCGCGGTTTGGGGACTCGACAACGTCGGGCCATTCAAAACTGCTCCTGGCGGATTCAAACATCTCCTAGTTGCAGTCGACAAATTCACCAAGTGGATCGAGTATAAGGTGGTAACTAACACCAAGTCGATTACAACTGCCAAGTTCATCGAGGAACTCACCCACCGGTTCGGCATCCCAAACCGCATTGTCACCGACCTGGGGTCCGAGTTCACTGGCCACGAGTTCTGGGATTTCTGCCAAGACAACTGCATCGACGTCTACTACTCGTCCTCGGCACACCCCAGGTGCAACGGCCAGGTTGAACGAGCTAACGACATGGTCCAGGATTCGCTCAAAAAGGCCATGTACGACAACCTTAACAAGCACACTGGCCGGTGGGCCAAAGAAGTACCCCATGTCATATGGGGCCTACGGACGTAGAAGAACAGAGCAACGGGATACACTCCCTTCTTCCTGGTGTACGGCTCCGAAGCCATCCTCCCAGCCGACATCACCCATGGTGCCCCGCGCATCTAGCACTACTAGGAAGGAGAAGCAGAAATAGGTCGGCAGGTCGACATTGATAGTTTGGAAGAACACCGACTCACTGCACTAGTCCGGCATGCCAGACACGAGCAGCAAGTTCGACGGTATCATGACAAAAACGTCTGGGAACTGTCCCTCAACGTCGGCGACTTGGCCCTACGCCGAGTCATGTCCTTCAAAGACAAGCACAAGTTGTTGGCCCCCTGGGAAGGGCCCTTCATCGTCAAGGAAGTCGTTTCGCCAGGAACATACAGCCTCCAGTGGGCCAATGGTGACCCTGTCCCGAACGTGTGGAACATACAGCACCTCACAAAGTTCTACCCATAGATGCCTTCAAAGCTATGTACTCTTCCTTTGATATTAATAAAGTGTTTCTTCTCGCCAATGACTCTGGGTCATAAGGCCCGCCGTTAACTTTTTAACCGACATCCAAGCCGATGCTCGGGGACTGGGTCCGACCCAACTTAAACTTGTCACAATCACAGGGAGAGTCCCCGTCGACTCTGACTTTCGAAGTCCTCGCCCGACCCCATGTTCCCCCCAACGACAGCCGAGCTAACCTGGTCGGTCCGAGTCCCCAATCGTGAAACCCTGAGCTCCGTGCTCAACCCGCGCGCTACCAGCGAGTAAGCCTTCCAGCTAAGCATCGCTGAGTGGTAAGCCGTCCTCTCCTTGAGCAGTGGTCAGCGGGATACAAGGGCGCTTAAACGGCACAGGGCAGTGGCCAATCGGGCGACGCAAAGCCCGAGTTGGCAGGGAAAAGGGTCTACACTTCATTTAGCTAACACAATGCTCAATACCCCAACAAATCGTACTCTGAATTACTTATATTATAAGTACTGTTTACATTTATAACCCTTATGTTACAGGCCAAGCTCCTTCGCTACAGCCTCTGCCAATGGGGCGCACTCGTCCACCAGATCGTCGAACTGCTCATAGGAAACCCCGTCAGGAAGGCCCTCGCCGATTGGAGCGAGTTCAAGCAACGAGAAGTGCGCCCGGATCAGCGCCAGGATCCGACTACCGCAGCCGACTGCGGTCTCCTGCACAAGCTGCGCCGCACGCGTAGGTCCGGCTCTAAGTCGCTGGATCAGTGTCAAAGCCCCCGGGCCTGACTCGGCGGGAACCAATGAATTGGCGTTGAACTCGGCCGCTTGGCGCAGCTCCAGCAACTCGGATCGAATGCCTGCGAAAGAAGTTCATGAATACACCGGCCATGAAATACAACAGCCAACAATAAAATGGGCACTTACTATGTAGGGCCAGGTCATGCTCGTCCTTCAGGTGCTGGCTGGTTTCGGCCAAGCGTTCGGTCTCAGCCTTGAAGAGCTTGTTGGCTTCCTTCAGCGCGCCGACCTCCTTCTCGAGCTCCCGCTTGGCCCCGGCCAGCTTATCCACCTTCCCCTGGAGAGCCTTCTCCTTCTTCTCTGCACCTGTGAAGCATAATTGTTAGAACAACTGCCCAGATCGAGAACTGCCCAGGCACGTCATAGGGACCTACCCTCCGACAGGATCTTCATATCGTTCATCAGCTCCTCGTTGAGCTTGAGGATGTCGGCAAGCTCCCTGTCCTTCTTCATGAGGAACTCCTTGCGACCTTGGCCTCACGGACCCTCTACTCATGTATCCGTGCCAGCGCCTGGCGGTCCTCCAGGACTCGCCGCTTGAAGACGAGGTCTTTGGCGGCCTGGGCCGTGAAACCCTGCAACAAGACAATGGGCGCCTGGTCAACCCACGCCCCGCAACGCTGACAAGAAACAGAGAATACATACCTTGACGACGCGGTCCAGCACGCCTGCCACGTTCTGCAGCTTCCAAAGCTCGCTCTCGTGGTCAGCGATGTTGAGCTCTAGAGCACGCTCCGGAGTCAGCACTGACGAACTCGTCCCGGCCACGGGCCCGGTCGTAACGGCTTCGACCCAGGGCGCCATAGTGATACCAGCCACGGCGCTCACCTGCTCTCCAAGCAGGTGATCATCATCGTCTTCAAACGGGGGAGGGCCGTTGACTGGGCCCTCTACCCCAGCCTCCTTGCCCGGCGGCCCGTCCATGCCACCGTCCTCGGGCAGTCCCATCTGGTTGTCGGCAGCCGGAGGACTAGTCCCCAAGGAGGGCTGCGGTGGAGTTGGTGGCCGCGCCCGGTCCTCGACTAGGGGGCTACTCGGCCTCTGCTCCGGCAGGCCTTCTCCCACGATGGTCTCAGGCCCCGTACCGGTGACTGGTAACTGAGCCGGCGTCGCTTTGTCACCAGCCCCAGGGAGTGGCGCTAGGCCAGCTCCACCTCCATGGCTCCCCAGCCTACATTAAAGGCAGACACAGCATAAATATCGCAACACAGGCAAACATTCAAGGGCATATTAAGAAACTCACCCGCTCTTCCGAGGCCGCTTGAATGTGACCCTCTGCGGAAGCATGGGCGGCATTGAATTTAGCGCCGGCACCAACTCTGGCCGCTTTGGCGACGGCACGTACAAGATACCCTGACTGCCAACATCAGTCCGGGGCGACTTCCCTAGGTCCGGGCTAGAGGGGGACCCGTTGGCATCTTCCTCGGCCTCGCTAGCCGAGGCTATCAGTTTCCTCTTCCTCTTCACCTCGGATTGGGCCCGTGCAGCTTGCCCCAGCTTGGGCAGTTGCCTCGGCGACGAGCCCCCGCCAGTCGCCTTTGTCAACCTCAGCACCTTGCGCACGGCTGCGCGCCTTGGCTTCCTTGTCCTGATGACAGATGCCAGGGTCGCCTGATCATCGTCCGAATCCTCCAGGGGAGCCGGAATCTGGTCACCGGCCTCTCATTCGGTCACTTCTTCATCCACCACCCGAGGAATTCGGGTTGCCCCCTCTGCCGTCATCAGCTTCTCCAGCCGGACACTGCCCTCGGGCAACGGAGCCAGACAGAAATACTTCGTGGCACATTCCTGTAAGCAACCAAACTCAGACTCGCATACAAAAAGGTCACGCATCACGCATCCAGCAGCAGAAGTGAAATAAGGGACAGATACCAACCGGCGGCGGTGGATTGTGCAAGGAGAAGGGTACAGGTGTACCCTGGTTGAAGATTTCCCTCCGCATAAAACTCGATATCCTCTCCTTTGTCTCGGGGATGGACATCGATCGGACCTGTTCTCTAGTCGGGTCTTCGGCGCCCGAGAATTCGTATCCGGGGTGAACCCGGTCCTTGATGGGTTGTGTCAGACGCTGGACAAAGGAAATCATAATGGCCGCTGCTGTCAATTTTCTTTCCTTTGCCTTGGCTATCAGTTGTAGTAGCTCCTTAGGCTCCTGCAGATCCTGGCCCTCAGGTTGCGACTCCCAGTCCGTGATCTTCTTCGGGCGAAGGCCAGTCCGCGTCGGCAGGGCTGGGGGAAGGTTGGCGACATGGAACCAATCCGAACGCCACCCCTTGTTGGAATCGTTCATGTCTAGCACAAAGTATCTTTTGGACATGCCAGGCCTCAAAGAGAACCCGACCCCACCAGTAATCCGGGCCGGGCCTTTGCCAGCATCCTCTCCGATCACTTTCATACGGTACAAGCGCCGCCACAAGCCAAAATGCGGCGGGATCCCCAGAAAAGCCTCACAGAGGTGGATGAAGATGGAAATTGCTAGAATGGAGGTGAGATTCAGATGGGTCAGCTCAATACCGTAGTAATAAAGCAGACCTCGGAAGAAATCCCCCGTCGGCAACCCGAATCCACGCTCGAAGTAGGACGCAAAGACTGCCGTCTCCGTCTCCGTCTCCGAGCGCTCCCATGGCCGCGCGTCATCCCCAGGGGGTCGCCACAGTAGCTCTTCCTTGGGCCCTAGCACGCCACGCCGCACCATGTCTTGGAGCTTCGCCTCGGTCATGGAGGACTAACCCCAAGCCGGCTCCTGAGGCGGTACTCCCCCGGGCACAGAGGTCAGCTCCACGACCTCGTCAGACGACACAACCACCTTTCTCGTGGCGTCCACCCCGACGGCGGCCGCCGATGCTGCAGTAGCGCCACCCCCGCGGCCCCCGATTGGCCCGCGGGGGACGCCACCATCTTCCCCGCATCAGCATCCCCGCGTCCCGCGGAGACGCCCGCATCCCCCATCCTCGTCGGCGGCAGCACCTCCTCTCCTGACGCCGGTGTCCCTAGCGACGCCTTCGAGTGTCCGTCATCTCCGCCAACTACACGGGCGCCATACAGATGAGTTGTGGTGGCGGTGGTGGCCAAACTCTGACGGCGGCGAGTACGCTGTGGTCTAGTCACACTCGCGGCGGCGCTAGGCAGTGGTGGAGGCGTGGGATGGTTTTTGATTTGGAATTGTCTACGGTAAAAACCACCGGTGATCAGATCCGATTTATTCCCTTCTCCGCCGATTTGAATTACCCTAACGGCGCCGTGACTGACGGATGAAATCCATAGGGATTCCGTTAATCGCGGGCCAACGGCTCTCCGCGTGCCAACGGCTCCTCGCCTAAGGGACTCGGCCAGCCCCGACGCTCGGGGACTTGGCGCTCTGACTCCGGTCAATGGGTCTCCGCGACTCGGCCAGCCCCGACGCTCGGGGACTCGGCGCTCTGACTCCGGTCAACGGGTCTCCGCGACTCGGCCAGCCCCGATGCTCGGGGACTCGGCGCTCTGACTTCGATCAATGGGTCTTCGCGACTCGGCTAGCCCCGACGCTCGGGGACTGGGCACTACAACTTCGGTCATCGGGTCTCCGCGACTCGGCCAGCCCCGACGCTTGAGGACTCGGCGTTCTGACTCCGGTCAACGGGTCCCCGTGACTCGGCCAGCCTCGACGCTCGGGGACTCGGCGCTCTGACTCCGGTCAACGGGTCTCCGCGACTCGGCCAGCCTTGCCGCCAGAGAACCCAGCGCCGAGGACTTACTTACGAACCTACGTCACCAAGATGGCCCCCGGGCCAGGGATAATAAAAATCACATTTATAGACAAGACATGAAGGAAAGATTCATCAGGATACTATACGGTTACAAGAAGAGCCGGTTATGGGACGGTTACAAGGACAAAAAGCATTAACCATCAAGATGACGGCTTGGGGCACTCGCCATGGCGCGAATTGGTGCACATGCAGCGAGCTTTGTCCACATGAGCTCATCGCAAGCTCTCTTATAGCACTATGGCGATCGACGACGGGCTAACCCCACTTGAGGGTTGTGTGCGAATGCCTCCGGGTTTCCCTTGGCTCTATAAGCATTTCACTCTATAAGGCCCTCAGCTCAAGGCAATGTCGAGAGACAACGGGAAAGCATCCAAACGCTGATCAACACCTCAAGATCTTCGCAAGCACTCTTCTAGCACCAAGCTCTCAAGTCCCAACGGTCTCTCCCCGGTGGATGAACCCAATAACAAGTCCCCAACATATTCACCTTAGTGGTTGATATGCCTATCCTCTGATGAGCGCAAGGCTCCGAGCCTTGGCTTGTATTTATAGCCCTGTGCTAGAAGTTCACATGTGACCCTGGTCGCACTGTTCGGCGCGTGAGCTCTGCGCCGCGCAGCGGCTCCTCCCTTCGAGGCGCTCAGTCCACCCCTATCGTCTTCGGCTTCATCCGACCATGGGTACGTTCTGTGCATTCACGAGGGTACTATTCTTGTCATGACGTACGCGGACAAGTGTGGTGAGCTTATCCTTTGGGCGGAATGTTTGCCCCGATACTCGGCATTCCACTTTTTCTGACCATTAGCCCGACTTTTCTAGTCGGCCCAATGCTCGGGGACTACTCCATGTGGAGAGCTCCTTGCGTCGTTCCCCATATGCCCCATCAGGATGTGTCACTTTTTCAAAGTGGCACAGTACCTTATGGTGGTCGACTCGGCCATCATTCGGCATGACGCCACTCGGGGCTTTGCCCCCGGGTCTGTCCAGGGCCATCCCCGACTGCCTGCGGTTTTCTTTTTTTTAGCACCGCCCACCCTTGTGTCGGCCTGCCGACCAAGATGTGTCAGCCGACCACGGAGGCTTCGTTTCTTCATCGACAGTCCGCCACACGCCTGCACGTTGCTCGGGGACTTGTAGGATATGGGTACCCCTAGGCCCACTACCGACTGGGTACATAGTCGGCCTGGGCCCACGTCTGACAAGGATGTGGGCCGACCCTAGGGCGGCCCACGAGGATCCCTGGCTTAATGGGCAAGGATGGAGAAGACGTAGCCTACAAGGCACACGGCGGGATACTCGAATCTCGCCCAAGGATCACGAAGATTATGTTACAACCGACTCGGATTAGTTTCCCTAGTTAGAGCCGGATAATAATTAGAGATAACTGACTTGTAAACCCTAGGTCGTCAGCATATATAAGGCGGCCTAGGTTGACCTTCTCAGATCATCTATTCCTCATTCGTCTACTGTAACCACAAACTCGCCATTGTTCTCCGGAGCATTGCCGAGGGATGCAATACAAGACCCCCGAGCACAGGACATAGGGTATTATACCTCCGGGTAGCCCGAACCTGTATAATCCCTGTGTCCCTGTGTTACCTCGAGCTCCCTAGTCTCGCGATTGCCCTTTGCCTACAAATCAACCACTTGGGTGCCCCCGGGTGGACTGTCGGACGATAACTCTGACACCTGCGTGTTTGTTTTTCACCATTCGTCGTAGCCCTAAAAGTCCCATCTGAATTTCGAACCAAGCCAGAGTTATTGCGTAGGCCTTGTATGAACTGCCAATACTGCTTCAGTGACCGTAGCTTATGGCCAATCTGGACTTTGTCATGAACTAAATCGGTGGCCAAATAGTATCTTTGGATTACCACCTTCCATCCTTGCTTGGTCATGACCGCATTCACACAATTGCATTTATCAATTTGGTCACACCAGATCTCACAAAATTTCAATGCATTTTCCTCAGTCCAATTAACCTTGTCGATCCGAGCCTAAAGCATGCATACCAAGGGATACCTAGTTCACATAACGACCCGGCAGAAACAAGAACAACACTAGAGTAGAGTAGTAATCAGCAACGTACCGGGACATTGTAGATGGGGTCGTTGTTGATGTCTACTGCTGGCGCGTCTCGGCGACGTCCACGGTCGCGCCTCGATCCGCCGGCGGCGCCTGAAGCAGAGCCACCCAGTCAGCCTCCTCCCCCGGCCACTAGAGAGAACGGAGGGAAGGTGGCACTGACGTAGGATGCAGATGCACTGGCAGCCCGCACTCCGCTCTCAGGAAAGAAGGGAGGGAAGCCACCGCCGTCATATGAAGCAGATCCGGGGCGAGGAGCCCTGCCACCTCCACCTCCGCATGTCCGGGTCGGTTGCGTACCTAGCGTACGAACGCGCACAGGCGGCGGGCCCCTGCTGCTGCCGATGCCTTCGTCCTCCACCCCGGACCGCAGTAGGCCCTCGTAGGAATGGATGCCGGGCCACTCCTTGCCGGCGTTGAGGTCGATAGTCGCCACGCCGCTCCGGGGGTCGTCGTGGAGGAAGGAGTAACCACCCGCATGGGATGGGGGGTTACTCAGGGACAGGAAGTCATGGGTCCGGGCTGCGTCGCCCTTGCTGGACCAGTTGCCGTAGGGGGTTCCGACGTTGCTGCCGTCCATCTCCCTTGCCACCATAGTCCCGGGGTCGTTGCAGTGGATCTAGGGGAAGAGGATGGGGCATGGGATCTGGGTGGCGGCGGGGAAGGGAGCAGAGGTGCGGCGGTGGGGGAGGAGGGAGACGTGCGGCGGCGGGAGAGGACGTAGAGGTGCGGCGCGGGGGAGGGGGAGATGTGCGGCGGTCGTGGAGGAGGGAGAGGTGTGGCGGCGACCGAGAGGTCTTCCTGCGGGGAGGAGGCTGCGGAGGGAATGAATAGGCGCCGGTCGGTGTGGGTGCGGGGGGTGTTGGCGGTGCAGGGGATAAGGCACTGCAGTAGTTGGAAAGTGCAAAGTTGCTAGGGGTGTTTTGTTGTTTTAAGCAAATATGTGCTCGAATTTGTCTTATTTGCTCAACTAAACAAGGCCTATGTACCACACTCAAATATGTGCTAAAATTAGTTAAACATGTGCAAAGATATGATGAATTCTGGTGGTTTTTGTGCAAAACGCTAAATGCTATAGCCCCAATAGCCTTTTTTTATGAAACAGGAGGGGTGGAGCCTCTACTGGTTATATATTAATAACACATAGGTTACAAAGTAACAGAGAAAAACAAAGAAAATGCAGAAATTAAAAGAAGTTTTGCAGCCATTCCTGTATTCTAGGCAGGTATTTCTTTTTTGCTTTATGGATAACCATCGCAAATTCTTGACAGAAGACAACCTTGACTACTGCTGCTGTGGAGAAGTCTTGCTGGTTGAAGATGACATTGTTTCTTATTGTCCAAATGCTCCAGGTCATGAGAATGATAACTTCCATGAAGAAAGGCTCTGAAATTTGCTGCCTCAGCTGCTCAAGGGTTTGGAAAGGAGACCACTGCGGGGATACCTGAAGATTGATAATGTTTCAGCATTGTATGGCGAAGGGGCAGTGCAAAAAAGGTGTTCAATTGTTTCATCAGTTGTAGCTGAACAGAAGACACAGCTGTATTCTGGGAGATCCATGGATCTCCTTCTTAGCATACCCCATGTGTTTAGCCTATCTTTTAAGATGAGCCAGAAGAAGACCTTATGTTTGAGCTGACATGTGCTTTTCCACAACCATTTGAATCCAGCATGAATGTTTTTGTGTCCTTTCATGTAAACATAGGCTTTTTGTGATGAGTAGATATTATTTCCCCAAATGTAAGACCAGATATCATGCTGAGTACTGAGCTGGTTATTGAATTGCAGGGTGTCTAGTCTTGGAGAAAGCTGATTGTATTGCTCGAAGGATTGTACCGACATTGGAAGATGAAACAGATTGTAAAAGTACTCCTGTTCCATGGCTGTAATTAAGCTGATATTCTTATTTATTGCAAAAGAATGTAGTTGAGGATGAATCAGTTTTGGGACTCAACCTGCCCATAGATCTTCCCATAACAGAATTGATTGTCCATTGTGCGGCTGTGGAGCAGCAATACCTTTGTATTGTGTAATAAGCTTGACAATGTCCTTCCACCAAAAGGAACCTTTTCTGTTTGTACCAGGTAAAAACCCATTTGAATAGTAGTTCTCCTAGATAAGATGAACCCATGGCAAATCTGCATTATTATAAAACTTGTGTAGGTTTTTTAGCAAGAGGGCATCATTTTGCACTGCCAAGTCAAGGACCCCCAAACCTTCTTCTTCCTTGGGCAGACAAACTAAGGGCCATGCTACCTTTGGTGGTTTCTTGTTATTTAAATCTTATCCTCTCCAAGGAAGGTGCTTTCTATACTTATCCAGCTGCTTAATCACTATTTTGTGAAGCTTCAGAAGCCACATTAGGAAAGTTGGGAAGGAGGAGACTACAAAGTTAACTAGAATTAGCTTTGCACCTTGTGATAGTAGGTTTGAAGTGACTAGGATCCTGCTTTCACATTTTTTGACCAGGGGTAATAAGTCTTGCACTAATGGTTTGTGTAAGCCAAGAGGCATTCCCAAATAGGTGAAAGGAAGAGCACCAATTGAGCAACCCAGGAGATTAGCCAGACATATCATCTTTTCCTTAGGAGTGTTGACTGAAACTATCACTGATTTTGAGAAATTAACCTTGAGACCAGTTGAGATAGCAAAAAGAGCCAATATTTGTTGAAGGTGCCTTACTTGATCCTGATATGCTTCCATGATTATCAATGTATCATCTGCATGTTGCACTATTGGGAAATCTTGGCCTGCCCCTTGTGACAAAGGTAGAAGAAAAAGACCTTGGTACTTTGCATTGTTGAGAAGGGTTTGAAGAAAATCAGCTGCTAGGACAAAGAGAAGGGGGGGATAAAGGATCACCTTGTCTTACTCCCCTTTTGTAATGGAACACCTTTCCTGGGACATCATTTAGAAGGATTGAGGAAGAGCTCGAATTAAAAATCATATTCATCCATTTCAACCATTTTTCACCAAAGCCTTTGTGTTTCATAACTTGTAACATAAACTCATGTTCCACCTTGTCAAAAGCCTTTTCAAAATCAAGTTTCAAAAATAATCAGCTCCTTCTTTGTTTGGTGACAGATGTGTAAATATTCCAAAGACCAAGCTAGGCAATCTTGAATAGTCCTGTGGATTTGATGAAGCCATATTGGTTTTGATGGATAAGCTCCATAATGTGGGATTGAGCCTATTTACCAGTATCTTTGCTATGATCTTGATGGACCAGTTCAGAAGAGAAATGGGCCTGAAGTCTGATACTGTCAAGGGGGTGTCATTCTTTGGAATTAGAGTGATGTGGGAGCCATTGATGCTTTGGATGCATATGTTACCCTCATAAAATTCTGCAATTAGATTGTAGAAGTCTGTGCTAATAATATGGCAATATTTCTTGATGAAGTCTGTATTGAAACCATCTGGACCTGGAGATTTATCAGAGGGTAGATGCTTGACCACTTGATCAATTTCTTCCTTAGAGAAAGGATCTTGTAGAGAGTCTAGTCCATGATGAGGGAGTAACAAAGATTGAATATCAAATAACATATGACTATATTCTGTTTTCCCAAGTCTGTCTTTATATGCCTCCCATAGAAGAAGAGCTTTTGCAGAGTGATCAAAAAATTGATTACCTTGTGAATATTTCAAAGAAGTTACTGCATTTCTCCTGAACTTAATAGTTGCATTGGCATGGAAGAATTTTGTGTTGCCATCTCCAAATTCGACCCACTTGATCATGCCTCTTTGTTTCCAGTATATTTTTTGTTGATTGAGCAAGGATATTAAAGAATTGTTGAGTAAATCTTTGAAATTCCATTCATGCAGTGCTAGATCTCTGTACTCTTCTAGGATATCAAAGAACTCAATAAGAGACTTGGTTTTTGTTATGGATTTAGTTAACTTTGATATAGTTGCTCTCCATGCCTTGAGAACCCTTCTGAGGTTTTTGAATTTTGCTGTTATAATTTTGGCTGCATCTGTTGTATTGACAGGCAGAGACCATCCATGTTGAACTATTGCAAAGAAGTGCTCGTGCTCCATCCAGTAATTTTCAAATCTGAAGACTTTTGCTCTGGGGATATCGGTGGTGACAGTTATGACACATGGAACATGATCAGAAGTTTCCATTGTTAGAGTGTGTGCTAGAGTATTTGGATAATTATTCGTCCAGAAGTGAAGAACCAATCAAGTCTTTCTAGGATAGGTGATTCTTGCTTATTTGACCATTTGAATTTTAGTGGAATTTCAATCAGACCTAGAGCACTAATAGTCTCATTAAAGAGTAAAATATTATTGATGTTGGCTCCTGGTTTATTTCTATCCTTAATTTTCCTGATTAGATTAAAGTCCCCAACAATGAGCCAATCAATATGGTCAGGCATTGATATATATTTTGAAACCAATCTAGAAAAAGAATCCTTCCCTCATCAGTGCATGGAGCATAAATATTAGTTAAAACCCAAGAGGCTCCTGAATGAAGAGAAGTGAATTCCACAGACTGAGCAAAGTTATTTGTGAAAATTAAACCATCATCTTATTTAAAACCATTTTAGATAATAATTGAACCACCAGATGCTCCAACAGAAGGCAAGAAGACAAATTTATTTAGG
>CM014272.1:55686285-55731191 GCA_004135705.1 Alloteropsis semialata
TGGCCGTTCTCGCGGTCCTCGCCGCCTGCCCACCGGCGACGCGGCCGGTGGCGGCCGCGACGTCGGCCCACCTGCACGTGTACATGCACGACGTGACCGGCGGCCCGTCGCCCACGGCGGTGCGGGTGCTCAACGGCCCGCGCGGCAACTTCGGCAACACGGAGGTGATAGACGACGTGCTGACGGAGGGCACGTCGGCGTCGTCCGCGGCGGTGGGGCGCGCACAGGGGTACTACATGGTGGCGTCCGTGGCGGGCCTCGAGTTCATGGTGAACATGAACGTGGTGCTCACGTCGGGACCGTACGCCGGCAGCTCGCTGGCGGTGCTGGGACGCGACGACGTCAGCACGCCGGTGCGGGAGCTCTCGGTGGTCGGCGGCACGGGACAGTTCAGGATGGCGCGCGGCTACGTGCTGTGGAAGACCGTCACCCCCGAGATTCTCGACCTCGAGATCTTCGTCAATCCTTGATCTAGGCAATATGCTGGGCCTCTGCTTTTTGTTTCGAGATGTTCAAATTTGGACAGTTGGTTAGTGTGTACTAGTTGTTTTCTTTGGCATTGAAATTATTCAAGTGTCGGCCTATGGTTTTGTTCAAGCAGAAGTGAATTTGCTATATTTCTTTAGCAGTGGTTAACTTGTTGCTGCGTGTGTCTAAGAAGAGCTTTTATTTTCTTGAACATGAACAGAACAGTACTCGATCTAATCTCTTGCTGTCCTGCTACAAGTTGAACAGTCTTTGGAATCACCAGCTCAGTCTGCTATCATGTCCATGACTGGGTCAGAGGCGGAGCAGACCTCCATGGATTCCTTCCAATGGCAATTTCTGGGCAGCTGAGAGGATCGTCTGGAACCTCGGAGACAGCCAGCCAGCCAGGGCGGAGGTCCGGAAGATAGCTATACCTCGATTTTCATTCGGATAGCCCCGCTAATCGCCGGCAACCCGTCCCTGTCTGCTAATTGCCGGCAACCCGTCCCTGTCTGACAGCCGGCGTTCGCCGTGGCTACCGAAGTCGAACAGAAACTTGTTTCGCGAGGAAGAAGACGATGACCCCGCTCGCTTGATGAACCGCTATTATTTGGGCCGTATCTTTAGCACTTTTGCAGCCCATGTACGCAGGTCTGCACCCTGTCGCAGCAGTGTGTGTACAGGGGAAAAGCTGCCGAGGATGGACCATTGATCCAGCACGTGAGCAAGGTAAGGGCCGTGGCCCGTAGCAGCGTTGGCGTAGCGTGTAGCTGCTTAGTATTTGCTTTGCGCATTACTTAAATACTATGTTCCATTGTTAATTAGTTGGTGGTTAGTTAATTTAGGAAGATGCTGAAAAGTATAATTTACTAAAAGTGAATAAAAGAGGATTTCTAATAGTTGTTTATTGGGACTGTCCAAGACAACTATATGAGTAGTATTATTCTAAAGCCTACTTTTGCAATCTTCTAATAATAGAATCATTTTAATTTTGTAATCTAACAAGAACATAGCTAAAGAGAGAGAGAGAGAGGAGAGGTTGGGATGCGATTTACTATATCCCGATGTGAGAATGGAGGTACATTGAGTCTTACGCAGGCAGTGTGCGACACAGAGAAAGAGTCGGAAAAAAAAACGCACACACAAAAATCGTGTAAGTCCGCCCTAGCTAAAATTTCGAGTGAGCTCCGCCACTGACTGGGGTTCCACAGTAAATAACGGATTTTCTGATTTTATATTAAGCACTCATAAAAGGATTCTAATATTCCCAAAAAATACTAAATTTTCATAAAATCTTCAAAATTACAAGACCAGTCTATGTATATAAATCGATAGAAAGATGTGCCCATTGGATAGGCCCGTTGTTGAAAACACAAACCTTGAAGCTTGGATGATTGTTGGTCCCTGTTCAGCAGGTCACAAATAACGGATCAAATAGTTTTCCGCTCATTTTTTATGTCCATTCTTAATGTGATCAGATAACTGTTCAAAATTTTCACAAAAAGAAGGGTAACTGTTGGAAATGTGGAAGCCACTTAATTTGACCAACAAGTTTGCATAGCACTAGGCTAGCTGAAATAGTTGAAACTGACATATTCAGAGACAAAAGTAACTTTCTAAGACAGAAAGCAAAAGCCCAATATGTTGGGCTACTCCTGCTACTGAGATTTGCCATCTTCATCCTCACCTTGTTGTTTCTTCTTGTCCTTGGCTTGCTTTCTAGTTGCTTGCCTGGAAGCTTCTGCTTTGTCTTTGCCTGTTTTCTTTATGACTTCTCTGGTAGTCTTCTTCTTGGAAAGAAGAGCCTCCTCAGTAAGGTCCTGCGAAGGCATATTACAAAAGATGATTCCCAAATTTTTAATGATAGATGGTGAGAGGGTAGGGGGCTTAACTGTACAAGTAAGACAGTTCTTGTCAACACAAGCATTGGACTTGTACCCTTTGTTTCTGTTTTTGACCCTAAGACTCCTCCTCAGAGTGTCATTCTCCGCAATATTCAGAGGAGCAGAATTCTTTCCTTTCTTTGCTTTTGGTGTCACAGTCTTTGTGCGTGATGAGAGTGTTGCATCAGGTTCATCCTCTGGAGTAATGCAAAGTTGAGGAATATTGGGGCAAACCTGTGGCAGAGAGAAGCTTAAGGCTGGGCTCGGAGAGGTGCTCAACATATAAGCCCATGATGTAGAAGTCAAGAAAGACTTAGCCCTGTGGAAATGAGTTGGAGAGAGCAACAAAGTGGTGAAGAAGTTGCTCCATTCATCAGGTATAGTCGCTTCAGGCAGGTGAGGGGATGCATCATCAAAAAATCTAGCTCTGAGCCCATAAGTGTCTAGGTGGACTGCCATATGCTGGGAAGTTATATCTGAGGAGAAATAAGTTCTGACCATCTCAACATGAAGAGGCCCCATCTGAAAGTGCTCTGGGTTTGCAATATCATCATCCATTGGTAAGAACTGTTCCAAAGGAGGATGAGCAGGTAGGCCTAAGGCAATATTAAGGTCAACAGGCCCAACATTATTGACAGAGCTCTCTGAAGAAGGATTGAAGGAGTCCACTGAAAAGTTGATGGGAGCATTTTCTTGAGGACCATTCATCTGTGCATTCAGAGCATTCTGCAGAATGACTTCAGGCTGTTGCATTGCATTGAAATCCTCTAGATCTTGCAGTTCTTGCTGGTTGCGTGGTGGTACTGGGATGAAATCCTCATTTACTGGCTGCATTTGAATATCTTCAGGTATAACTTCATCATCAGCAGCATTCAGATCAGGGATTGCCATACCTGTATTCATATCAAAGTTTGTAGCAGGCTGAGGCTGTGGATCCCATGCAGGCCAAATTTGTGCAACAGGCTGGGGATCAGGAACTTGGTTATTTGCATTGTTTTGCCAATTGTTGTGGGGACCATTTGCAGGTTGACCATAGCCAAAGAAATCAAAGGGACCCTGGCCATTCAGGTTATCTGGTGGAGGAGACTCATCTGCAGGCAAACCACCAAGCATCTTGTGGCTTATAATTTCATATTGTGTAGTCCAAGACTGGCCATTGAATTCATCTCCATCAGTGAACAGAATAAAGCCAGGAACAGCTTCCAATTCAGTGACACAAGCCTGCACTAGGAGTCTATAAGGGTGAGGTTTATCATGTTCCCAAGAAAGCAATCTAGCAAAATCACCAATGGCTTGTTCTATGTCATCTTGCTCCCAGTAATCAAGATTGAAACCAAGTAACATAAGCCAACATTCATGATTAAAAGTGACTGCACGCAAGTTCCTACCCTCATTATACTTCTGCACTATGACTCATCCACCTTGAAACAGATGCGTGATATTTGAGCCCATATTATCTCTGTCATAAACATACCAAATTGAACCAAAGCTTGTCCTAGATGACTGGGATGGATGTTTCTAATCTGAAGATGCATGTGATCAACAAAAAACTCATGGAGTATGTCGGGAATGGCAGGGATCTACTTGCACCTTGGGCATTGGATCAATGGAGACAATGGCATATTCCTCAAGCATTCTTGGACGTCTGGGAACAATAGCACGAGATACAACATCACGATTCGGAATATCTTGAAGTGGAACCCCGGTGGCATGAAAGGGCGAGGATCGGACCTCTGGAAGGCCATCTCGGCGCTGGGGATGGAGATTGGGTCGACGAACTGTGGTTTTCTTTCTCGGCTTCAATAGTGGCGGTGATCAGTGTTAGAAATATAGGCATCATTTGACATATTTTAGTTCTGAATAAAAGCATGTAAATCATGATGATAATCAGTGAAGCAGTGAGAACATGATATGTGCATGTGTTCAAGTTCAATCTCATATTAAACAAGAACAAGTAAGGAACCAAAGAAGGTTCAGGATGTACCCTGAGACGGGGCCGCTGCCGGAGGCATTGGCTGCGCCGTTATTAACTGGATGAGTCATACTAATCGTTTGACCTTGTTCGATGTAGCCGTATGAAAGCGATGCAGTGACGAGTCGACGTAGTGCAGTCCCCTCGAACGGCACCGGGAAGTAGTGGACGTAGTCGTACGGGCCACCAGAAGTAGACGAACTTGAGCAGTCGCGTAAAGACGCTCCCCAAAAACCTTATCGCCTGGCTATCCCGAGCAGGATCTCACGCCAGTCGATGTTCCGGAGGCTCTGCTCTCGCTAGAACCGTGCGCGCAGCGCTAGCAATGGAGAGGCAAGCGTTGCAGCAGAAACAATGAGGGCGAAGAGAGAGGTCCCCTAAGCAGGAGTACCTGAGAGGTTGTGTTGGTGTGTCTCTCCTGGTAGGGGAAGGCCTCCTTTTATAGGCGCTGCCTGGCGGAATGGGGATGCACCTAGACGCCTCTGCAGGAAAGGCAAGAATCCCGCGGAGCAAATAAGGCACGTCCCTGTGAGTATTTAAGGTAGGTAATTGATTCTTCCATTAATCCCGTTGACAAGTGGCAAAACCGATCACAACACCGCAACACATCACGTCCGTCCGTCTCGTTTCGCCTCGACATGACACGCCACGCACACGCCACGCCACGCCCACGGCCTCGGCCTCGGCCCGGCTCAGCGAGGCGAGCGAGCGCGCGCGCATGCGGCATCCGGGTTACCCTTTGCCAACTTCACATTGGGTGTACCAAGTGTCCACCTAATAAGTTGGTTGAGATCCTCTCAACTACTAATATGCTAGTAACCACTTTTAACTCTCTTTGCATTAATTGTGGGCCTTAAATATTTTAGATTTAATTGGAATTATAAAAAGGCCAAGCTCAAATAAATTCAACAATCTCCTCCAATATTTCACGGCACACGAGAAATGCCCTCAACCCCATTGTTGTTTTTGATATACCAGTGTTTTGGTAGAGACTGTTAAGCTGAACTTCCACCTAGAGTAAAGGCTACGCTCATCCACAAGACCACAACTGACCAATGGACTATGCCTTGAATTGGCAGTCTTGTGTGAACAAGTTTTACCAAAACCCTTTTACTGATACTAGGCTGCTTAATGCATCCCCGCGGTTTGGAGCATATAAGTCAAACTCCAGGCCTTTCATGAGTATCTAGAGATAACCCACTCTCATAGACTGTGACTAGCAGTCGAACTCATATAGGATAGTTCTCATAAGACGTTCTATGGGTCAACATCTCTACTTCTCAAAAGCCACTCAAATTACATTAAGGTATACACTATCCTGCCATACAGAAAAGAAGAGAAATGCATCCACCCTAGGAATTATCTCGTTTCAAAGGTTTTCTTCTTTCAGTCAAACAATAGCTTGTTTCCTCATCCTAATTCACGGGATCTCCGATCACATAGGATAGGTTCCCACTATGGGTGACTCACATGGGTCTCATTCCTAATTCCTTGGATGCAAAATCTATCACTCTCGGTTTTTTATATCGTCTAGCCTACTATGGGGGTCCCCAAGGTAGTGATTTGTGCGGTGGGGGATCGCCAGACCTGAAGCATAAAGGTAAACGCGGGACACAAGACACAATTTAGACAGGTTCGGGCCACCAAGGCAGCGTACCCTACGTCCTGTTTGGAGTATTGTATATTGCGCCCTGCGCTGGGTTGTTTTTCGATGCCCATCTAGGTACCCCGGCCCTACTTTATATAGTCCAGGGGGCGGGTTCATAGTCGGCTACAAGGTAGAAGTCCTAATAGAATTACACAGTATGAGTCCTAGTAGAATTACAGGGGAATTCTAATAGGAGTCCTGCCTTCTTCCTTCCTTGCAGATACTGGGGATTCTATCCTCGACAATCACATTCCGTGAAAGACCCTTTGTAAATTGATCTGCCAGGTTCTTAGCCGTTTGGACATAGTCCAAGGCAATTATTCCGGAGGTTCTCATTTTCCTGACAGACTTCAACCGTCTCTTCACATGCCTTGATGACTTCATATTATCCTTAGAACTGTTTGCTTTGACAATCACCGTTTGGTTATCACAGTTCATTAGAATCGCCAGTATCGGTTTTTCAACCACTGGCAAATCCATAAGGAGATCACGAAGCCACTTGGCCTCCATAGTGGCGGTGTCTAATGCCGTGAGTTCTGCTTTCATGGTAGATCTCGTTAAGATGGTCTGCTTGCAAGACTTCCAGGAGACAGCACCACCTCCAAGAGTGAATACGTATCCACTTGTGGCCTTTATCTCATCGGTATCAGATATCCAATTTGAATCACTAAAACCCTTCAGCACCTTCGGGTACCCAGTATAGTGAATCCCATAGCTCATTGTACCTACTAGGTAGCGCATTACTCTATCCAGAGCATTCCATTGATCATCTCCCGGGTTAGATACGAACCGACTCAGTTTGCTCACGGCGAACGAGATGTCAGGTCTTGTAGCGCTAGCTAAGTACATAAGTGAGCCAATGATCTGGGAGTATCTCAGCTGATCTTTCGTGATACCTTTGTTTTTCTTTAGTATTTTACTAGCATGGAGCAGACTTGCAGTCACTATGTCCGAAGCGACTTAAGACCTTTTCCACATAGTGGGACTGTGTAAGTGTCACCCCACCATCACCTTCTCTTACTAGCTTAATATTAAGAATAACATCAGCTTCACCCAAATCTTTCATCTCAAAGTTTTGAGACAAGAAATCTTTGACCTCCTTGATCACGTCAACACTTGTCCCAAAAATCCGGATGTCATCAACATACAAGCACAAGATCACTCCTTTGCCCCCACCATAGCGATAGTACACACATTTGTCAGCTTCATTCACAACAAAGCCAGCAATAGTGAGGATTTTATCAAACTTCTCATGCCACTGTTATGAACCCATCATGCCGACCCATATAGATCTCCTCCTCTAACTCTCCGTTTAGGAAAGCTATCTTTATGTCCATCTGGTGAACGAGAAGACCATGAGAGGCTGCCAGGGAGAGTAGCACTCGAATTGTGGTCAGTCGGGCGACTGGTGAGTAAGTATCAAAGAAGTCTTCTCCTTCTTTCTGAGTATAGCTTTTAGGAACAAGCCTTGCCTTGTACTTTTCAATAGTACCGTCAGGCCTTAGCTTCTTCTTGAACACCCACTTACATCCCACAAGTTTGCACCCATAAGGACGCTCAACTACTTCCCAAGTTCCATTAGACATAATTGAATCCATCTCACTCCGTACCACTTCCTTCCAATAGTCAGCGTCTGGAGAGGAATATGCCTCTTCAATGGTTTTGGGAGTGTCATCCACGAGGTACACAATGAAATCATCACCAAAAGACTTTGTAGTCTTCTGTCTCTTGCTCCTCCTAGGAGCTTCATTGTCATCCCCCTCAGGATTTTTCACAAGAGTTTGTTCTGTGTGTTCCATCATAACAGCAGGTGTAGCATCATTAGACAATTCTCTGCTAGACGTGCTTTCTTCCCTCTTCATAGGAAAGATATCCTCAAAAAAGTAGCATCTCTGGATTCCATTATTATACCGACATTCACGTCTGGCACTCCAGATTTCACTATTAAGAATCTATATCCAACACTATGCAGAGCATAACCAAGAAAGACACAATCCACAATTTTAGGTCCAAGTTTACGTTTCTTGGTTATTGGCACATTAACCTTTGCCAAACAACCCCAAGTCTGTAAATAGGAAAGTGTGAGCCTTTTCTTCTTCCATTCCTTGAATGGAGTTTTCTCTTTATTCTTTGGTGGAACATGATTCAGGACATGACACGCTGTCAATATAACCTTACCCCACCATTCCTTAGAAAGTCCTGCTATGTCTAACATGGTGTTAACCAAATCAGTTAGAGTGCGATTATTTCTTTCGGCAACCCCATTTGACTGAGGTGAGTAGGGAGGCGTCCTCTCGTGAATAATACCATGTTCCTCACAGAATAAGGTAAACAAGTGTGACATGTATTCTCCACCATGATCCGAACTTGCATGTTTGATCTTTCTTTCAAGTTGATTCTCCACTTCACCTTTATAGATCTTAAAATAGTGTAGTGCTTCATCTTTTGACTTTAGCAAGTAAATGTAGCAATATCTAGAGGAATCATCTGTTAGAGTCATGAAATACTTTTTACCCCCCTTAGTCAACACACCATTCATCTCACAAAGATCAGAATGAACGAGCTCCAGCGGTGCCAAGTTCCTCGCCTCCGCAGCCCTGTGAGGCTTGCGAGGTTGTTTTGATTCAACACACACATGGCACTTAGAACCTTTGACCGTGGTAAACTTTGGAATTAAATTTAAACTAGCCAAGCGCGACATACAACCAAAGTTAACATGACACAGTCGTGAATGCCAAACATTTGACTCATCATCATTAACCACATGATTCACCACATTATTACAAGCATCTGATAAAGAAAAGTGGAACAAGCCTCCGCAATTATAGCCTTTTCCAACAAAGGTTCCATACTTAGAAAGTACACATTTATTGGACTCAAGCGCTAATTTATAACCATCTCTACACAGTAGAGAGCCGCTAACTAGATTCTTCTTGATAGTAGGGACATGCTGCACATTCCTCAGCTGCACGGTCTTTCATGAAGTAAGCTTCAGATTGACCGAACCAACACCAAGTACACGCCCATGTGATCCGTTCCCCATTAACAAGGAGGTAGTTCCACCGATGTCAGCACACACATGAACATTAGCTCCAGTATCAACCCACCAATCAGGTGATTGGCAAACAGAAAGAACCATAGGCAAATAATTACCATACCCCAAGGTTCCTCCGTTGTCATCGCTAATGACCATGTTGGCCGTCTTTGGCCTGTATTTGCTTTTCTCGCAGTCTTTGGCATAATGCCCCTCAAGACCGCAAGTATAGCACTTACCCTTGCCCTTGCTCGGTTGGTTCTTCTTCTTTAAAAGTGGTTGTTTGATTGGCCTTAACCTTAGGCTTATTCTGGTTCTTCTTTTTCTGCTGGCCCTTGATATTTTTCTGGACCAAGTTTGCACTAGAGGACCCGGCAATTCCTTTGCCGCGATTGTCCTTCGCTCTCGCCTTCTCCTCAACATCGAGAGACCCAATGAGCTCAAACACACTGAACACTTGTCTCTTATGTTTCAGAGAGGTAGCAAAGTCCCTCCAAGAAAGCGGCAGTTTAGCAATCATGCTTCCAGCCACAAACTTATCGGGCAAATCGCATTTAAAGCCCTCTAGCTCCTTAGATAGTGACTGAAGCTCATGAGCTTGTTCCACTACTGAACGCTCATCGACCATCTTGTAGTCACAAAACTGCTCCAGGATATACAGCTCACTGCCAGCATCAGAAGCACCGAACTTGGCCTCAAGCGCATCCCACAGCGCCTTGCCAGAGTCCAGTGACAGATAGCTGTCCACAAGATGATTAGCAAGAACGCTAATTACGGCACCTCGAAACAGGTTGTCGGCTACCTGGAAAGCTCTCTCATCATCAGGAGAGAGATCCTTAGCCTTTCCCTATGTGACGTAAAAGCAGTTCATGTAGGTCAACCAAAGTGACATGCTACTCTACCATCTCTTGTCATGTGTTCCATCAAACACGTGTGGTTTAAGCGTACTTGCAAAGCTAGCAGTCGAAAGCCTATCACAATTATAAGGTTTTTGGATTGTTAGAAATATAGGCATCATTCGACATATTTTAGTTCTGAATAAAAGCATGTAAATCATGATGATAATTAGTGATCCAGTGAGAAGATGATATGTGCACATGGTTCAAGTTCAATCTCATATTAAACAAGAACAAAATAAGGAACCAAAGAAGGTTCAGGATGTACCCTGAGACGGGGCCGCTGCCGGAGGTATTGGCTGCGCCGTTATCAACTAAATTTGTCATACTAATCAGTTGACCTTGTTCGATGTAGCCGTACGAAAGCGATGCAGTGACGAGTCGATGCAGTGCGGTTCCTCGGACGGCATCAGGAAGTAGTGGACGTAGTCGTACGGGCCACCAGGAAGTAGACGAACTTGAGCAGTCGCGTGAAGATGCTCCTCAAAAACCCATCGCCTGGCTATCCCGAGCAGGATCTCACGCCAATCGAGGTTCCGAAGGCTCTGCTCTCGCTAGAACCGTGCGTGTAGTGCTAGGGATGGGGAGGCAAGCGTTGCAGCAGAACCCCTGTGAGCGTTTAAGGTAGGTAATTAATTCTGCCATAAATCCTGTTGATAAGTGGCAAAACCGATCACAGCACCGCAACACGTCCCGCACGGCCTCGGCGAGGTGAGCGAGCGCGCGCGCGTGTGGCATCTCCGTTACCCTTTGCCAACTTCACATTGGATGTACGAAGTGTCCACCTAATAAGTTGGTTGAGATCCTCTCAACTACCAATATGGTAGTAACTACTTTTAACTCTCTTTGTATTAATCGTGGGCCTTCAATATTTTACATTTAATTAGAATTATAAAAAGACCAAGCCCAAATAAATCCAACAATCGGTTGGAGTCTCCAAGGAACCCGCATGTAGCTATACTTACCCAAAGAATCTCAGTGCCCAAAGCTGGTCGCAATGTTGTAGTAGAGGCTTTCTTTTAGTGAAATTCTGAGATTACAAAGCACAGTAGAAGTAGCCAAATCATAGCGTACCTTAGATTTGGCGCTTCGAAACCTGTACAGAAGGGGAAATATTTTAGTGAAGATTTCACCCTTTAAAGCCTTGGACTCCAACGAGCTGGCTGTTGTGAATAGATGTCTCTTCATAGAGACATCTCCTCAAGATGATCTCATCCAACCAATCAAGACATACACTAGATAGTTGTGGACACATCCAAGGAGTGTGTCCCTTGGTGAATAGACACATTGGAAAGACACCCATTCAGGAGGGGCACCTCCTGAATGGATAGACACCTTTCCAACGTGTCCCCTCAACATGTATATATATGTAATCAAACACTTGAATCAATACAATCATCCATTCACTGTTGTCATTTGTCTCTCGCTATCTCTCGAGTACATTTACATTCAACACGTTATCAGCACTTTGCTCTGCAATTTGAGAGACGAAAAGAGATCGGAGAAGAAGTGACTTCTTGCTAGCGACATCAGTGCTGCACCACCGGCATCTTCGATAAACATCGGCATCGCATGCTCATCGTGGGTGCCGAAGATGGGCGGTTGTCACCAGAAAGCAGCAACGGCAGGAACTATTTCCTCCACGCTGCTTTGCACCAAGTCATAGAATAATGGCTGGAAAAGAATGAATACGAAGTTTCCATCAATGAAAGAATGGCTTTCATGGCCTCCGTTGAAAGAGATAAGTAACCGTGTCATGTTTCAATTATAGAAACATTTCTGATGCTCAATTGGACGGCGACCTGCGAAGAGCAGCGCACCGCAGGTCCTTGCCGGCGGTGGCACGTGTTTGAGTGCCACAGCCCCTGCGGCCACGCGGCGACCCCATAGTCCCCTCGTGTTCTTGGAGCGGCACCTCATGCCATCGCGCATTACAGCAGGCGGCGGCGGCAATAGCCAGCAAGCACCACGTAGCGCAACTGCACTCGTTGCATTGCGGCGCGGAGCGGTCGAGGCCGCGGGCTACGACTTCGGACGACGCGGGCGGCAAAGGGCTTCGGCGCGAATCTGCAATGCAGAGCGGTTGTGGACTGCGCGGAGGAGGCACGGGGCGGCTGCGAACGCGGCTGATCTGAGCAGACCAAACGAGCGCTAGCAAGCGGCTCGTGGCTACGGTGAGCGATGTTGGCACTCGCTCATTCATGCTTGTGTGGCAAGCAGTGGCGGCATCCGCACGGTCGCACACTAGCAGCAAGTGGTGGCGGCGCACGACGACATGACGAGAAGCGAGAAGCAACCACCTCAGTGGTAGGCTCCTCTCTCGCCTCAGTGGAATTAATGTCGTTGTCTAAGCCGAGGGCCAGTGGTCCGCCTCCTCGAGGCCGTGGATCGAAATCGGAAGCGGCGGTAAACATACACTATGTGTATACATTGTTAATTTGGCAATTTACTTCATAAATTGCATTTTAACATGTGGAATTCTTTTAATTAAGTATCACTTAATTAATAGAGGATTTTGGTGCAAAATAATGCATACATATCTTGGAGATAATTTGAATAGAGCACAAGATGATTGAGGCTTAGACACTGGCTGCAATATTTTCACTACGAAAATATTAGTCTAGAGACCATGTCTATTGCAGCATATATTTGCCCGTCACTAAAAGGTCTACATCTTATAATGATTATCTACACGTGTTCTCCTAAGTAAATATTTTGGAGATTTGATATTGATCTACACCTTAACGGTGATTTATCAATTTTATTTTTGAAATTTGGTCAAGCACGGGGTAGTGGAAACCTACGCATTGGATGCGGTGTATTCATTTTAAATATATTCGCCCTGAGACCATGCCTTTAGGCAGCAAGATTCTTGCCCGCTACTGGGAGATCTACTCCATTGTTTTATTACATGGAGATTATCTACGTTGTGTCCACCAAATTTTTTCAAAAACAAATATTACTCAGTTATGAGGTACACCTTTGTGATACCTCCAATTCTCCAACATAAGAAGATATGATGTTTCATATTTTGCATAAATATTACAACATCACCATTGTTGTTCTTAATTTACCTAGTGTAAAGGAACTAGTGGTTATGCCATGTTAGAGATAATTATTTTAATAGAGTTCGATGAACTCACCTTGATGGGCTTAATTATCTTACATGTGCACCAAACATCAAGATCACTTTTGCATGTCATGGATTCCTAAAGGCGATTAGTGAACCCCAAAATGGGGATCCACCTCTTCATTAAGAAGTGTGATGCTCTCTTTCTATTATGGTTCCACATCTATGAGTACCTATTGGAGAGAACCTATGTATTTTGCGGCTTGCTTTCCAAGCATGCAATGAATATCAAAGGAACTCATATAGCCTAATGCTTTATGAGTGGAACCATGTATGTCTCCAGAATTTATAAACTGTTGCAGACTACAACCATATTGATATTCATAATATTTGCTCAAAGTTGACATTTTGCAAATTGCCAGCATTATTCTCCATTGGTCCAAACACATGATGAATAGTATGATGAACTTCTTTTGAAGAATTATCGTCAATGCCTAATTGTGTGGCAACACTCCTGTGGTTCATAGTGTTTAGAATAATGTTGAGAATAATAAGAGGATTAATTGATATATGTTCCTCTAAATTTAATGACCCTGGCTGGTAATTCAAATAAAATTATAAGCAAATGTCAACTGAGCATAAGAAAGAGAAGGGCAATGCTAAACTCAAGAATAACAACTTAATTGTTATAAATGTGGCTTCAACATGCATTTTTACATGTTGTCATATGCCCAAGCACCTAGTCATGTACCAAAAGTCTCTAAAGGGGATGCAAAGTCCTCTTCAGAGCTAAGATATGAAGCACTCTTCAATCTTACATCCTAAGCACTACCAGCAGTTGGTTGTTTACTAGTGGCTCATATTGAACCACATAACAACCTTCTCTTTCTAAGAGGACCCAGTTGTGTTGGATGACATGCTCACTAAGTACTGTTCAATTGATCCACTTGAAGATTTTAAATAATCTCAGTGTTTGATCCACTTGGAGATTTAGCATAATCTCAGTGTTTGAAACAGTAATTGATGTTCCATTTGATGATATGTAATGTGTGCAACATCCTATGATTGGAGTTGTACAAATCTTGTTGATGACTTTGAGTTCTACAAACTTGGTATGAACCTCATGAGTTTAAGTCATACAAGCCCATATGCGTTGGAATATCATACCTCTGTATTGAATATTCAATGTTGTATTTCTGCATAGTAGAATTTTGTTACATTCTTGTCCTATATAGTATGTATGAGAATTATTCCAATTGAGAAAGAAATGTGCCTTGTGAGAGTTGCACCACAATCTCTATAATTAGGGAAACAAAATATTCTCAATTCCTTTGAAAAGAGGAGGAAATGTTTTGACAATCGCTCCATGCGATGTGATGATAGTTTGGTCTGGTCGCGCCACTATCATGCTCCCCTATGGGTACTAGAGTTATTAAGGATATTTAATTATGTCCTAATTTGACTCGTATCTTACCAGATTGTAGAGATATCCGTATGATTTTGTATCATATGTGGTAACACAAGATGACAACAACGGATATGACATATGAGTTTATGAAAAATAAAACTTCTCTTGGATTGTGTTATATATCTTCCCATACAACATGTTGCATTTGATATAATTTTTCATACTTTTGATGCATACCATGTTTGGTATGATCGACATATCCCAATAGTGGGATGAAATGAAAAATTATAGGCAATCCTATTGGTCATGGTTTTCCCATATTCTAGATACTCTACAAGTATCATTGGGAACTAGATTTTAAGTCCATCTTATCTTAAAATTTGATCTGAATGTTTTAAGTTCCTTGAACTCTTTCAAGAGAATAAGTGTGGTCTAATATAAATATCATAGGGACATTTACGACATTTCATGGTTCTATGGTGCATCTATATGATGACCTCTAGTGTGTCGTACTGACTACACGAAACCATGAATTAATAATGGCTCCATTTGAGCACATTAGCTACACGCTGCTAAATTTACCTCATGTGCCTATAATGATGATTTTATGGCATATAAATTCAGGATTATATCCTCACTGGATATGACAAACCTTTGACTTAGACAATCAGTATCATCACATGACCTAACAAGTGGTATCAGAGCCGATGGTCGGAAACCTGGAACATCTCCGGGGTCATGGTGACGGGGAGCCTGTGAACGTCTCCGGAGGGTCACACGGGGTGTGTGTGACTGGAGAGTTGGGCTCGAGGGCCTGGGATAACAACTTCCGAGAGATCACATGTGGTGTGTGATGGAAGAGTTGGGTCCAATGTGTGATAGTGGAGATTGTTAGGATTAGTCCCACATCGAAAGTTGATAGTGAGGGAGCACAATATATAAGGAGGGGCAGTCCTCACCCATCAGGCTAGTTTTTTGGGTTGAGTTAGGCCCGAGGCCTTGTTGTTGTCGGCTCCGGTGGACCTAGGCATGATGGGGTGTCGGTCCGTGAGGATAGTGGGCTGGGCCGGATTCCGCTGCAGTGAATTGCAATTTTCCAACTCTATGTTAGAGTCAGGTAGTTTTACATGTTTCTGACTTATAATTAACTGCATTTATCAATTCTCCTATGCTTTCAGTACGTAGGAATATATGAAGTATTTTCTATTTGTGTATATTTGGCATGTTTTCTTTTAAAACATCCCAATCTCACCACCGCAGCGTACATGTATGGGTACATAGGAAACTGGGGATCTATGTGAGATTTCACTCTCCATCGATCATTAAGTATTTAGAACCTCTTTGTAAGGATCCATTTATGCCCTGTACGCTGGCTGTATTTAGTCATGAGCATTTTCAGGCATTAGGGGGAGATTTCAAGTACAAAAAATAATGCCAGGAACGAAATTGGAATGCATTAAGCATTTTAGGCTCAAGATTCCGTACTAAAGCATCTGAACCATTTTGGTTCAATGATTTGCAACGAATTGCAAATCCACTACCATATGCATTTACTATCTGGTGTAATAAATCTTATTGATCCTATATGGAATGTGCCAGAAAAAGTGGTGGTACAATGTCAATCCACCCAACTCCCTATTGCAACCAGTGTTGCAAATAAGAGAGGGAGAAGTATGTCCATTAATTAGAATTATGCTGCTTGCAAGCACTGAAGGGCAAAACCTTCTAAGAAAATGCAGGCCAACATTTTTGTTGGTAGACACCTTTAGGATTGTGATTATCCTATGGATGGAAGCATCCACAACCTAGCCTGGCGGTGCACATTGCTGAGGCTAGGATATTGGAAACCGAGTGCTCTCAAGCACTTGAATTGGAACTTGTAGAGTGATGCAATACAAGCAGAGATAGCTTTGCTCACCAGATGGAGGTATTTTGGACAGCTATGTCAATACCTCATGGTATCTTTACTGTGGGGATACAAGTGTGTGTTCATCCAGAAATGGATTGAGAACCACTAGGTGGTGATATAGAGCATGGCTCATAGCAAGGAGGGTTTTTACGCAAAGCCCATGCATTGATTTCAATGCAACTGATTCTCTAGTACTGGATGTCATTAATTTCTGATATTATACTTATTGGTAGTAAAAATCATCTATCTATGCAGTTGATAGATGCGGTGACATCATACACTTATGTAGTCACTGGATTCTAGTGTATTTGTTGAGTTCTAAAGGAATCCAAATACCTAATCCCTAAACACAAAAATTGCAACAAATATTGTGTAATGCTTAGAAAGTCACTCTATGACTTAAAGTAATTTGGTCGAATATGGTACAATCGACCTAATGAATTCCTTCTTTAGAAGGGATACATGAAGAATTGTATGTTTTAGTGCATCTACCTATTGCACGTTACTAAACATACATTATTTATCGATGGAGTTTGAGATGGAGGATACAAATTGAACCGAATCTCCTTTTGAGATATTCAATTCAAAATATCTTCTCTCAAGAATTTTGGATAAGAAGTTGTCTATATCCTGAACATATTGAAGAAATTTGATATGTGAGAATCATATCTTTATCTCTTATGGTTGTATTATTCTGACCATAGAGAGATTTAGAAGAGATATTAGACAAGAGGTCTATTATCTTGGTGCTATTGAGTGCTAATATATCTTCCAAGAGCATCCGACCGGATATCGGTTTTGTGATGATTTGCTAGCTAATGGCACATGTGATCTTGGCGTGTTCTTAATAGAACTTATGATCTAGTTATGATTGGATATACTGATTTTGGCTATCTATATGAGATCCCCAGAGTGCCAGATCAATGACATACTTCATTTACTTTAAATTGGACCTGTCATTTCATGGAAGTCTTTAAATAGACATTAGTGGTCACTTACACTAGCTATTCTATAGCAACATATGTGGGTTTATAGAATAATGAACCATATGCTTAGGCTATATGGTGATTGTGGTTCTATTAATCACTAATCATTATCTATAAAGATAATGTCACTTTGTGTTGTTCAGATGGATACAAGTTATGCAAGGCGCAATATTACTGTGGATTTCGCAAACTAAGTATTATGATAATCCTTTAGATTATTTACAGTCTCTACCTTACTTCATATTTTTAAATGTGATTAAGAGATTGGTATGAGATGACTTAGATTTGCAGGTATCAGGGGGAGTTCCTCTTTTGATCCATAACTTGTTTTTACATCATACTGTACTCTTTTCTTTGTATGAGTTTTTCTCTTTTTGAATTTCTCATTCAAAGTTTTTAATGAGGCTACATCAACACAAGGTCTTATATCGTACCATCTATTTTCCCCTACTAGGGTTTTTGAGGATGATACATTATGACATAAATGTTATTCTTTGAACTGGACTATGAGTTTACCTCACAAGGGTTCAAATAGAACAACACGATATCGTGATTCATCTCCTTATTTTTCTCATTGGGTTTTTGAGGAGTTTACCCGATATACCTATATTTCTCAGATTTTACTACAAGATTATCTTGGAGTAATATCATGCTAAAATATATGTCTCATCAATTATTTTTCTCCACTGGGGTTTTTAGAAATGATGACCACAGACATACCATTTTATTTGGACTACACTTTGAGATTTTCTCATAGAAGTCCAAATAAAATAATGATATACTATGGGTTTTATTCTTATTTTTTCACCGGGTTTTGAGAATTTTACTTAATATACCTACATGCATATTCCTCTTTTTTTCCACTGGGTTTTTAGAGGAATCTATCTATACATCGATTACATGACATGATTCGATCAAGGAGGAGTATTGTGAATAGATGTCTCTTCATAGAGACATCTCCTCAAGATGATCTCATCCAACCAATCAAGGCATACACTAGATAGTTGTAGACACATCCAAGAGGTGTATCCCTTGGTGAATAGATACATTGGAAAGACACCCATTCAGAAGGGGCACCTCCTGAATGGATAGACACCTTTCCAACGTGTCCCCTCAACATGTATATTATATATATATATATATAATCAAACACTTAAATCAATACATATATATATATATATATATAATCAAACACTTAAATCAATACAATCATCCATTCACTCTTATCATTTGTGTCTTGCTGTCTCTTCTCGAGTACATTTAAATTCAACACCGGCGACGTACGTCTTGATCCCGCCGAAGTCTTCAACGACCTGCCCCCTCCGCCGGTCGAGCTCGCCATCCTCTCACTTTGCGGTGTCGACCGTCGCCCGTGGACAGCTGTGTCAATCGGAAAGGTATAACACAGATTTGGACTGGAAACTGCTTAGAAGTCGATAAGAAGTTTTGTAGAAATTTTGTAAGCGGACCGCGAAGGGCAGTGGATATTCGCCATTGGAGACAGAAATTTGTAGAAAAAAAGAGGTGCGGGTGCTGGTGCAGTTTGGATGCTTGCGCTAAAGTTTAGTTCACATCTTTGATCATTAATTAGGGGCATTAAATAAAGACAGTTTACAAAACTACTTCCACAACCTCTGTGCTAATTCGCGGGACGAATCTAATGAGACATTTGACCACATGATCTGAGGATGGTTACTGTAGCATTACTGTAGTAAATCATGGATTAACTAGACTCATTAGATTCGTCGCGCAAAGTTACACTCATCTGTGAAAAGGTTTTGTAAATAGATTTTATTTAGTACTTCATGTATACAAGATTTCTTTTAACGCTAATTTTTAGCGTGGTAACCAAACAAGGCCATCTCACTGCTGACGCAATTCAAGATCGGTGCCGTTTGGCAGTTCGTGTCTGTGGTTACTTTTTTTTTATGCAATAGTAGCTCAGTTACGAAACGAGCCAAGTTTGGGGCAGCCTGAGCAACTCCAGCAGTTTTTTAATAAATATTTTATAATAATTAATATTTTCCAATAAAAAAAAGCAAGGACGGTCTAAAAAAGTGCTAGATTTGTTGACAACCCTCCATCTGTACCTTAGTGGATGCGAGCTTCTTCTAAGTACTGAACGGGCTTTTTTAATTAATTTCTAACAAATTTTAAAACTTATCAAACATAAAAAACTACTGTGTTAATCCAGTACTGGACGAAGGATGACATGCCGAGCCCAAGTCATTTCAATATTTTTGGAAAGTCAAATCATTTTAAGTTTAAACAAGTTTTTACGATATAATACTAACATTTATTATATCAAATAAATATTATTAACTTTTTCATTAAATATATTTTTATAGTTATATCTATTTGGTGCCATAATTTTTTTAATCCTCTCTAAATTTTTGGAATGACTTATATTTTGGAATGGAGGGAGTATATGTGAAAATACCAGTATACTCTTCGCCGTTCTTTTAAGCTCTTAACCCATGAAATTTGTTGTTTTTAATTGGCTTTTTTTTACTTTTTAACTATTGGATAGCTCCTAAAATATTTTAGCACCATAATAAATATGCGATCATTAATCTATGAAATTGGAAAGACTTAACTGCCTTTATAATTACAAAGGAACAAAGGTCATTAGCAGTTTTAGCACCATCTTTTTTTTTTGTTTTTGGGAAACAGTTTTAGCACCATCTGGGATGCACTTGCATCAGCAGTGAGGTCAGAGCACTCAAATCTCGTCTGCACGCGCCGTCCACTGGCTTTCATTTTCACTGGATGGAAACTCTCCCGAATTCAAATCCACATACTGACATACATGTATTGATGTGTATATGTATCCATCATTGGTAGGCAGCAACCAGCCAACCACAGACAAGAACGGAAGGGGAGAAAAAATAAAGAAAGAACTGAGAGCATGGCGAGCTCGCACTGCTTTGAGAACCCGCCGGCACTGAACCCGGCCGGCGGAGTCGGCGAGGTCGTCGACGACTTCGGCGGGCAGAAGGCCTATGTCGCCGGCTCCGCCGGGTCCAAGGCCGCCGTCGTCCTCATCTCCGACGCCTTCGGTAATCTCCCCGAGTAAAGCTTCAACGATCCAATCCAAGTAGTATCTTGTGCCTTTGCAAGATCTTAAATCCATTCCGTTTCTTTGCAGGGTTCGAAGCACCGAACCTGAGGTACGCTCTGATGGTGTTTTTTTACCTTTGCTTTTCTTGTAAGGCCATGTTTAGTTCACCGAAGAATTCAAACTTTTTTGAATTCGCAATTTTAAACCCAAGATTAGGAGGACTAAACATGATCTAATTATAAAACTAATTACACGGATGGACGGAAAATCGCGAGACGAATCTATTAAGCCTAATTAATCCGTCATTAGAGATTGTTTACTGTAGCACGACGTTGTCTAATCATGGCCTAATTAGGCTCATTAGATTCGTCTCGCGAAGTTACCTGGGGGTTATGGAATGGGTTTTGTCATTAACATACGTTTACTACTTCATGTATGTAAGATTCTCTTTGATGAATAGTGAAGTTTGGATTTTAGGGAGAAACTAAACATGGCCTAAGCTCTGTTTTTTCAGGAGTACTGAACCTGGTACCTTGTTAAATTCTAAATTAACCATTCTGGGCGATTTTTTTTTTTTGGCTTTGTGCCACCTTCATACTTCGAAAATATGCCCTCCCCTTCCATGTCAGGTTGCTAAACTGCTAATTTCCTGCTCGCTTCTATTTTTTATGGCTTTGTTTTGGCTGGCTTAAAGCCCAGCCGTTCGGCTGTTGGGCCGGCTATTTTGTCTGAATTACTGATGCTCTACATGCGGACTTCTGCTGCTTTATGCTGCTGCAGCTTGAACCAGTGCTTAAAGCTAGCCTAAAAAAAGCCAGCCAAAAAAAGCTAGAAGAAATAGAAGCGAGCAGGCCAGGCTTATAGCTGATTTAGTCCATGCTTTAGCAGTAGCTAGCTGTAGTTATGTGCGTCGAATATAAGTCTCAAAGCCTTTAGGATTCCTGCTTAAAATAATGTTCTGTACTAAAATCTCGAGATGAGTAAGGTGAGATTTTTGTTTTTTTTTTACCAAATTGTACCTAATGTCACAAGCTACATATTTTGCCTTTACTAATTCCTAATTTTAGGATAGCCGTCAGTGATAAAATAATGATTGTAAATGAGCACCTGGTACTATCGTATTGGTCTCCCTCTCACCTTCCAAGTCTGAGCTGGGTGGTTGCTATAGACCATAGTGCTAACTGCAACTTGGCTCGGCTAATATTAGGGTTTAAAATTTGGACAATCTGTTATCTAAATTCTGAGTTGCATTAAACTACCAATGCTAACCTTTGGTTATGTGTTGACACTGATTTTACATGTTTATCTCGTCTAGGAAAATAGCCGACAAAGTTGCTTCATCTGGTTACTTTGTTGTGGTGCCAGATTTCCTGCATGGGGATCCATATGACCCCAGCAATCCCAACAATCCTGGAATGTGGTTACAGGCACATGATTCGGTTTGTTTCTCCTGGACCTTTCCTGTTACTTTTTCAGTACACAATTCAGGATGCCTTTTAATTAAGCTTTACTAAATTATTTGTGAGGAAATGTTCAATTTCTACATTATTCTTGGCCTCATAAGTACTTTGTTTTGGGGTTCAGACAACAGTGATATTAATCAGTCCTGTAGAAATCACAGGAATCTCCCAAGGCCCAAGCCTAACTAATAAAGTTTCAATTTGACTGATCATTTTATAGATAAAGGAGACAAACTAGTAATAAGTTCTTTTCATTTCTGTTCAATATTTATGCTGACAGAAAATTTATTGTTTATATATATTGCATTTAAGACTCTTCTATGTTAGGAAAGAATAGGGACTTTTATTTTATTTTGGCTAGTAGCATATTCTTATTTTTCCAAAGCAGTGTTTCTGGCGATAGCTCGCCGTGGCTTGAATACTTCTCAGCAAATATACACTTAATTTTATGGTATATATGTGAGTATCGATAAATGATGGTATTTTGTTGAGGCCTCACATCAACTACTATTTCTGCACTTTACATTGCCTTCTTCACAAAAATGATTTTAGAAATAAGTTCTTGCCCACTTGTTTCCTTTTGTCTATGATTTTATATATGCTATTATGCTGAATAGTTAACTAACCCCCAATATTATCTCTTTTAATAGCAAAAAGCTTTTGAAGAGGCAAAACCAGTAATTGCTGCTATAAAGGAAAAGGGAGTGTCGAAAATCGGTGCTGCTGGCTATTGTTGGGGTGGTAAGTATGATTATTTGCAGTATTTTATTTTTGTAGGAACCTGAAAATAGCCATGACATGCTTTAATTTGTGCCTTTTATCTCTTCGTTCTTGAACCATATGTACTTAAAACTTTACCTATTTCCAGCAAAGGTGGTTGTGGAGCTGGCAAAAGTTAATGAGATTCAGGCTGCTGTATTGCTACACCCTTCTTTACTAAATGTTGATGACATCAAAGGTCAGCTATTTCGCCCTGACACTCTGAACTTGTTCTGCTGAAAAAGATTGAAATGCTTACTCATTGATATGCTCTCTAATACCCAGAGGTCAAATGTCCCATTTCGATACTTGGAGCAGAAATCGACCAATCATCCCCGCCTGAATTATTAAAGCAGTTTGGGAAGGTTCTTTCAGCTAACTATGGGGTAAGTTCAGTATGTGTGAAACCTTGATCTTTAAGCTAAACATTTACTTGCATATGGGAGTGTTCAGACTCCACTGATTGTTCAACACTGAACTAAATTTTCATATGCGAAACTCCATGAATGCCAAATTACATGGCTTTGATGGTATAGTTCTTTAATCTTTACCAGCAATAGAGGAGGGATGTGTTCTTAAGTATATATTTACTGTTTTTTCATCCAAGTTATTCAGCTTGCAGAACCATGCGATAAGTTTGGTATACAATAGAGACTTCTGATATTGTGAACCCACCAAAGTGATCAAGTTTTTTTTAAAAAAAAATTGTTTCCTGATTAAGCCCTGAATCACTACAATTCAGAAAGTTTGGCATGCTTGGGTCACCATGTGAGCATTTCAGTTAAGCTAAAACCTTTCAAGTTCTCTAATATTTCTTTTCTGCAGATTGATCACATTGTTAAGATTTTTCCTGGAGTAGCGCATGGATGGGCTGTGAGATACAGTGATGATGACGCAGCTGCTGTTGCGAGTGCAGAGGAAGCTTTGCAAGACATGAGCCACTGGTTTAATAAGTACTTAAACTGAAATCTGAAGTTGCGGCTCTCCATGTAATAAATTCTGGATTGTGATCATTATGCAACCATACCGTGTTTGTGTTTTATGTGGTTCAATAGGACCTGCATCTTCGGTTGAGTAGGTGGCACTGTTTCTATACTTGAGCTTCTGCTTTGTGCGTGCGCGCTATGTAATTAGCAGTCCATCTGTTTGTCATACATATACTGGTATTTGTTATTATTTGTCTTTCTGCTAACATCTTCAGTTGAGTAGGTGCCATTGTGTCAATACTTCAGCTGGTGCGTTTGTGTATGTATGATATGTACATCTCCAGTTTACCTGCCTGTGGTAGTGTGGTACTTCTATTACTTGTTGACTGAACTTGTCTTGCGCTATTCATCGAAACTTGTAACTCAAATGAATTCATGTTCGCTATTCATCCAAACTTGTAACTCAAATGAATTCATGTTCGACAGAACTTCGTTGATCACAACTTGTAGATTTATAAACTGATCAAGGGAGCTTCGAACTAATGATCAATCATCTGATTATCTGAATATTACAGCTTCAAGTAAAACCATGGCAAAATTACTTGCTGACCGTAGTGCCATACGCTAGAGCTGGAATAGAAATCCATCTACACTCTCCTCGACGCTCTGGATGGTGAAGGTAACATTTCTTTAGCAATGGTACAAGTCTCCAGCGACCAGCATACATCCCTTCATTTACTGTTCTATAATACTGAAACGAAGACAATTCACCTCGATAGTACTCCTGAATATTGAAACTCAAATCACTACTGGATCAAATTGTCAGGCTGGAATTGAGGCCATGTTTAGTTCTCACCTCAAACTTCAAACTTCACTATTCATCAAAAGGAATCTTACATGCATGGAGTAGTAAACGTGTGTTAATGACAAAAATCATTCCATAACCCCAAGGTAACTTCGCGAGACGAATCTAATGAGCCTAATTAGGCCATGATTAGACAACGTCGTGCTACAGTAAACAATTTCTAATGACAGATTAATTAGACTTGATAGATTCGTCTCGCGATTTCCCGTCCATCCATGTAATTAGTTTTATAATTAGATCATGTTTGGTCCTCCTAATCTTAGGTTTAAAATTACGGATTCAAAAAAGTTTGAAAAGTTCTCCTAACTAAACAAGGCCTGAGTCTTCTTCGTGCCGTGCAAGTACAATCGGAAGCTTATTTAGGGCCTGTTCAGTTCGCCAAATAAATTTGCCAAAACGTCACATCCAACTATTCATAAAAGGGAATCTTTCATGCATGGAGTATTAAACGTGTGTTAATGATAAAACCCATTCCATAACCCCTAGGTAACTTTTCGAGACAAATCTAATGAGCCTAATTTGGCCATGATTAGACAACGTCGTGCTACAGTAAACAATCTCTAATGATGCATTAATTAGGCTTAATAGATTCGTCTCGCGATTTCCCGCCGTGTATTTAGTTTTATAATTAGATCATGTTTAGTCCTCCTAATCTTCGATTTACAATTGCTATAAACGGTAACTTTCAATCTACCCAACTAAACACCCCCTTACTGATTTGGCTTCCAAGGAGTAGGTACAAACGTGTGTCCATCAGGACTGATGTCACGCACCCACACCGCTCCAAACTTTCGACAAAAAACAAGTGTTGAATCTCATCAGCTTCAGTGGATATCGTTTCTTCTAGGAAGTAGCGCTCCCGATTCAAATACATATATGTATATGTATATGTATAGGAAGACTGGAAGAGTCGAAGAGGGAACAGAAAAAGAGAAGCTCCCTCGAGTTAAAGCAAACAAACAAAGAAATGGCGAGCCCGCACTGCTTTGCGAACCCGCCGGAGCTGGACCCGGCCTGCGGAGGCGGCGAGGTCCTCGACGACTTCGGCGGGCTGAAGGCCTACGTCGCCGGCTCCGCCGAGGCCAAGGTCGCCGTCGTTCTCATCTCCGACGCCTTCGGTAATTGATCGAAAATAAAGGATTTTTCTTTTTCAAGAACTTGCCTGGGCAAACTGAATATAAAGAATCAAATTTTCTGCTGCTTCTTGGTACTTCACCCTGGTGATGACTGCTAATGGCTATTTCTGTGTTGGCAGGATTTGAAGCGCCAAAGCTGAGGTATTTTCGTGCGCTATTTGAAGTTTGATGAATCGCATAGTTTGTCGCTAGTGCTAACGTTCATATCTGAATTGGTACTGATCCTAAACATTTGTCTCTTTGAAGGGAGATAGCCGATAAAGTAGCCTCGTATGGTTACTTCGTTGTGGTGCCAGATTTCCTGCATGGCGATCCACACGAACCCAACCGTCCCAATCCTTTCCAGTGGTTACAATCACATGATCCGGTTCGTTGTGTCCTGAAACTTTAATGGTACTTTTTGATTCGAGGTCTCTCAACACACCTTGTTTCAACTCCAGTGACATCTATATGCACTACGGGAAACAGAGGCACTCGGCAAAAGGCCAAAAACACTCGGCAAGGGCCACCCTCGGCGAAGTTCACTCTTCGATTTATTCGGCAAAGAGCTCTTTGCCGAGTGTTTTTTTTGTCGGGCACTACCTACTCCCCAAGTTCGATTGATCTGAGTGTTGAGGTTTAGCACATCGTGTAATTTGTGGGTGTCTATCAACAAAGATGAATGAAAAATATTATAATTTAAATTTATTATGTTCATATAGGAGTGAATTTTAGGAGGAAAAAAAGCTGATTAAAATAAAATAACAAGGCTAAGTGTTTACATATCTGTAGTTGGTTGTGTCCTTTTGTGTTATCTTCCACGATGTCTTAAAAAACGTAAACTCAGGCCCTAAATTCAGTAGGAGCTATCACACATTGATTTCTCTGCCTGTTGTTCTCTCGATGTTTTTGAACAGATTCATAAACACATACAAGTTCCTTTTTCTAGGTAAAAGCATTTGAGGAGGCAAAACCAGTTATTGCTGCTCTAAAGGAGAAAGGAGTGTCGACTATTGGGGCTGCAGGTTATTGCTGGGGTGGTGAGTACCATTTGTTCCTTGTAGCTTGTACTGGGCTTCTGTGTTTGTGCTCATTGTGTCCTCTCTCTCTTTGTGCCTCTCTCACATTCAGCAAAGGTAGTCGTCGAGTTGGCTAAAGCTCGTGAGATCCAGGCTGCTGTCATGTCGCACCCTTCGTTGGTTACTGTTGATGATATCAAAGGTTTAAGTTCCTTTCTTCACAGTTTTCGACACGCAATGTCAATTTTCTATTGTTCCATTGCAAAGGTTTCCTTACTGTGTAATGTTTGTTATCTAATATTTATCAGAAGTGAAATGCCCAATTTGTGTACTCGGAGCAGAGATTGACCAATTCTCCCCACAAGAACTAGTCAAGCAATTCGAGCAGGTTCTTTCTGCAAACTCTGCGGTAAGCAGTACCATTTTCATCAACTTGATCCTTGGGCAGACAAATTTTAGCTACCGTTGTTAGATGTCTTAATCCAGAAATCCTTTTGCATGCCCTTGCGGTTCACAGGTTGCTCACTTTGTCAAGATTTTTCCTGGCGTCACGCATGGATGGGCAGTGAGATACAGCGATGATGATGAAGCCGCTGTCAAGAGTGCTGAGGAAGCATTTGCGGACATGACCGGCTGGTTTGATAAATTCCTGAAGTGAAGCGAAATGAACGAGGAGATCTCCATATCTTCATACAGCGTCAGTGTGTGTGAATGTGTCGGCTATTTTAGTTTTTTGGTACTTCTAAGTTTGATTTTGTTAATCTGCAGTCTAGTTATGATTGCCATTTTAGCAGCCTACTGTTTGTTGTACTTCCTACTGTTTTGATATTTTGCTTATCTGCCATTAAGTACATGATTTTTCAGTCCCAATAAGAATTTGATTGTTCCACTTGGACCATCCATATTTTCTATTTTAAGTTATTTTGTGCAAGGATATAGATCATTCACCTAGAGTGTATAGAATATGGAGACTGACCTGCTGCAGAAGCAAATCGTCAAACCTGAAGTCCAGCATTCTTTACTGAATCCTTTTCTGTGCCGTGCAAGCATAGTTGATTTTATTTGTTTGCTCAATAAAATAACAAAGCCACAAGTGTCTGCTTTTCTATTTGAACCCTTAGCAGCCCCTGCAGTGTAGTTTTCCTACATAAGCATTCGTTTAGCAGTTCTTATCTCTACACATGCATGGAGCAGGTCCGCATGATTACCCAACAAAAGATCTGTGACTGAACTGTCAATGTGTTTAGTCAATGGAATCAATGGGCGATGAGACTGCCACTTGCCTACCTCTGAAACCTTTCCACACAAGAGTTGGTGAGAGTGCATGCATGAGAGCCTCCACAGACGTTTGCATCCAGCACAAGTTCTTCATTTCCGGAAACCACAAATTTTACATGAACTTTATTCAAACTGAGGCATCCATGTGTTTTACAGATCGTTGCAAAAACACGCCCACATCATCATCGATTTATTGGTGATCACACACACTGACAATCTAGCACGAGCTGCCCTGTCCCAGAAATCATCATCAAGAGGCTCGCAGGATATGAAGATTGGACAGTTACGTTTAGAAACCATTCATATTTTTATTTATTTTCTCCAAGGACACAGTCATTCCTCTAGTTTCTAGATTCTAGAACATGAAGATTGACCTGCAGATGCAAATCGTCGAACTTGAAGTGCAGCATTCTTTACTGAATTTTTTTCCTGTTGCGTGCAAGCATAGTTGATTATTTCTTTACTCACTGTAAAATAATGTAAAGCCACGTGCATCTGTTTTAATCCTTTAGCAACCCTTACAGTGCTTTTTTTTTCTTTCTGGGGTGAACACAATGTTTATTGCCAAAATAGTCCATATAAATAGGATCTGTTGCCGTGGTCAGTAGTTATTTCTTACTCCATAGTGTCTACGTTATGGCTAAAAGAGGCAGTAAAGGGTAGAGCTGGGACTTGGGGCACGCTATTTCGGCCAGGCCCGGCCCACCCCTCTCATGCCTTGGGTCTCAACTTCTATGCTCGATGGCACGGCGAACCTTTGGCTAGGCCCAAGTACAACCCATGTCATAGTGACCCGTCTTCGTATCGTGCTAACCTAGGCATAGTCCTTATCCCATGTGCTTGTCTGCTTACATAGATAGTCATCATCGCACCGAGAATCAATGTATAGCCTCGGTGGATAACCTATCAAATTTTACTCTAGGGAGGAAAAGAATTTTGTTATATAAACACGAAAGATAGAATCGCCGTGTCGTATGCCCACCGTGCCGAGATCTTAGGCACAACATGACCCTCAAGCAAATCACCTCAAGTGAATCGCCACTTGCGGACTGGTGGTCGCTTATTCGTAAGAGGGTCCCTATATAAGATCGCACGGAAGAGTTTTGATACTCTAGTCCTGTTGGTCGCATGGAGTCTTTGGAAAGAAAGGAATCATCGTGTTTTTGATAGGTCCGCTCTGTAACCGGTTGCCCCTGCGCAGAGCATCTTAGAGGTCGCGTGTGTCTGGTCGCTGGCCGAGTTTCGGAACATGAGATTCGTCCTTTCTCGCGACATAGCGCTGCAGTCTAGGTCGTAGGTCCTCATTGTTTTTCTCTCTCTCTCTTGTCTGTTGTTGTTTTTTCTTGTTTGTGTTGTTGCTGCTCCTTTTCTTGTAAATTATATAGATAAACTTTCTTCTTCTCTTAATGAAATATGTGACAAGCACAGCACGGCCCTCACATTTGTGTCGTGCCATGCTTTAGGTCGTGCCAAAATATCGTGCTTCGGGTGACCTATAAATAGCACGGCCTAAGTCCCGGCTCTAGTAAAGGGTGGGAGATAAAAATAGAGAGAGAAAGAAACAAAGAGAGAATTTTTGAGTAGCTCTTGCTATGGATTACTATATGGACTAGTTGCACAATGTATTTAGATAGGTTTGAGAAATTGTTTATTGCATATAGGACCGCTATTAAACAATACTGTGATCACGTGAGCATCCAATGAAAATATGTGGTGGAACTATCGAGTTATTAATTAGTCAATTAATGAAAATCAGTGGATGATAAGACTGGTGCCCTACCTCTAAAGCCTTTCCACAAAAGAGTTGGTGAGATCCTCGACACCGCTTGCATCCAGCACAAGTTCTATTTTTTTGGCAATCCCCAGCACATAAACTTTATTCAAACCGAGGCATCCGCGTTTTTACAGATCGTTGCAAAAACACGCCCACATCATCATTTATTGGTGATCACACACACTGACAATCTAGCACGAGCTGCCCTGCCCCCTCGGCGATCGAGGCGCGCAGCATACTCATCACTGGGCCGCCACCCTGGCGTTGAACGGCCTCTGGCCGTCGCAGTCGAGGTTGTTCCCGTAGACGATGCGGAAGGTGTCGCAGTAGCGCTTGTAGAAGCCGATCCGGTCGGCGGTGCGGGGGTCCGGGCCGTGGCCGCACTCGAGCCCGCCGTTGATGATGTTGGTGATCACGCCGTAGCCCGGCGCGCCCCGGCCCGCCGCCCTGTCGGCGTCCGTCGGCGTCCACTGCCCCGTGATCACGGCGTGGCACGACGGCTTGTTGTCCCGCGCCGTCATCCAGAACCACAGCGCCGTCTTGAAGGAGACCACGGGGTCCGTCGCGACGAGGTCCGGGTTGTTGAGGAGGTCCACGCCGATGGCTCGCCCCGCCGGCCCGTAGTTGTAGTTGCTGACGACGCATCGATCAGAGGCGAGCTCGTCAGAAATTTCCCACAGGGATCGTGGGTGGGGGGAGAAGAGGGTGACGAGTGAAATGGAAGGCGAAGGTTGCGTGTTGCTTACTAGGAGAGCTGGATGGGGCCGCGGCCGAAGTACTTCTTGCCGGGCGCGCACGGCCACTCCGGCCGCGGTTCGCAGTAGTCGGACGGCGGGCTCCGCTCCTCCTTGAAGCAGTAGCCCCAGGAGAAGGGCCCGTCGGGGGCGGTCGGTCACCCGCCGGTGGTCTCGTGGGAGGTCTGGCCCAGGAACGCGGCGACCTCCCGCTTGCGCTGCTCGTCGCTGCCCGTGGTGCCGAACGCCGGGAAGGCGGCCGCGGCGGAGATGAAGGCGTCGTAGGAGTAGAACCCGCGCGCGGGGCACGCCGCGTCGTTGCGGTGGAGGAGGAGCCGCTCGAAGAGGTCCCTCGGCACCACGGACGCCACGCCGGTGCCGGGGACGGGCCCGGGCCCGGGAGGGGTTGGGCCGCCGCAGCCGGTGCACTGGCTCTGGCAGCCGGCGCCGCAGTACGGGGCGGTGTCGCCGCAGTAGCCGAACTGGCTGCAGCAGAGGCAGTCGCGGCACAGCGCGCCGCCGGCCTGCGCCCCACACTGCTGGGCGCGCGCGGCCGACGACGCCGCCGCGGCGGCCAGGGCGACCAGGCACAGGACAGCCGCCGCTGTCGCGGCCGGGCTCGGGGCACCCGATGGCGCCATGGTCTTTGTCTCCTTGATCTTCCTTGCTGCCGAGTAAGGCGCGAGCTGCCCCCATTTTTATACACACGGCGACACCACGGGCTGTGGACTCGGTGGAGCAAAGTCGTTGCACACTAGTTCGCTGCATTGTCCGCCATTTTTTTTCTGAGGAATCGCCTGTCCTTGAGACGAGAGGAGCAAGAGACTCGCGGTCGGGCACGTTCGTTGAACATGGAACATCTCGGACTTTCTGCATAGGATTACTGTGGCTGATGAGCATGTGCCGTGTGAGGTCTTAAAGGACCAGCAGAAATCAATGTACCAATCCCAAAATTCCATAAGTAACCAGTAAGAGCATGGCTAGTGGTTACGCCGGCTCGCCGGCTGTAAAGAATCTCCACGTTCGCGGACCCCACCAAATATTAATGCTCAGATGCAACGTGGATGGATGGGAGCGGGCGAGCGGGCCAAACAGTGCATTCGCCGGCAAAAAGCGGGCGTCTCGCTAGTCGCTCGCTTCACTCTCTCTCCTGATTTCTCTCCCTCCACGTTGGATCTCGCCGGCTCAACGCCGACCATAATACTTGCTCTAAGCAACCAAAGGACGATGATCATCGTACTGCGAAGTCTCCTCTGAGAAAAGAAAAACAGCAAAGCAGAGGAGACAAACCACGAGACTATGGGGGTGTTTAATTGGGCGAAAAGTAGAAATTTTGGTGAAAAATTTTGCATTGGAAAGCATGTTCTGTGAGAGGGGGCACGGTTGTCAGTGTGAAAAAATTTTGCATTGGGAAGCGTTTTTTGCCCAATTGAACAGGCCCTATAGAGAGAGGCAGGCCTGCCATTGATTTAGGGAGCGTCAGGGTCTTGAGATACACATGAACACGTTTCCTTATGGCGCAACTTTGCCCTAAATCTCAGAATCGTCGTCGACTATCAAACAGAGCATTCTAGTCCACGTGTAATGTCTAGTCAGCAACGAGTCACTAAAGGTTTCCCGGTTGCCTTAGACCTTAGTGTTCCTCATGTAAAGTGTTTGTCTAATGTCGAAGGAAATGACTGAGTGGCAATGGCAAATATAAATTTTCCTCGCATTATCTGACATGACAAAACGAGTTGTTCACACAAGCTGCTGATGAGTGTATAGCTTAGTGGTACAGCATCCACGGTAGAGGTGCCACCCACCCAGGGCTCAAACCCTGGGTGCTGCATTTGTGCTCACCTCCCTATGCAACGGATGCAGATGTGTGAAAAGACCTTGATGGCGCCTAGAGGGGGGTGAATAGGTGAAACTGTAATTTACAAAAACTTAAACCCAGCTATTAGAACTGGAACCGGTCAGATCGGTTCCTGACACCGGTCAGGCCGGTTATGATGAAACAGCAAGCTACAAATTAAGTTGAGTCCCTCTAAGAATCCTAGCACAAACCACTTTTGATGTTAAGCTTCAATAGGCAAATATAAATTTTCCCCGTATTATCTGATAGAGTTGTGCACACGAGCTCCCCGATCAAAGTGAGCTGAGCGCATATGAGAGGTCATATGAAAATTATATATTAAAATATGCGCATACACGTCTATGATGCCATTAGCTGAGAGAAACTGCTGTCATGTAACAGGCATTTCCTAAGGTCCAATTTTTTGAGATTCTAGGCAACTTTAGTCTACTGACTTTTCGGTGTCTAAAAGTCGAATGCCCTGAAATCTAGAAGCATCTTTTTATGTACTTTCCAGCTTCTATTTTTGGGGCAGCAGGCTTTTGGACATCTCAACAGCTAGCAGTCTAAAAGTACCCAAAAGCTCAAACAAACAGAGCCCAAAAGTAAAGCGAAAATACTCAAGACTAGAATGGCCGCTCTAGTAGTTGTGGGATGAGTTTGAGCCTCACGTCAAAGTTGGTGCGACAAAATTAGCTACCCTGCCTTTCTTTATTGTTCCTCCATTTTATATAAATGAATGCATAGGGAATGTATGGACTTGATTTTGTGTGCACAATTTGATATGATCTTTGTGCAGACTTGGTTCCTTCATTTTTAAATGGGGCTGCAGACAAGGAATAAACATGTAGTGGAAACATAAGACATGCATTTTAAAATGATTTACTTGTATTCGTGCGAGTTGTTTTGTTCATGTGTTCTTGGGTATGTTAGAGGAGTTCACAAAGGCATTAAGAATGGGAACCATGATGAAAAATCGCCACAAGTTTTGAATGGTATATTTTGATAACTATTTTATGATATATTGGTTTATTATGATGTTCTCATGGTACAAATCAATTTTAGATGCATATTGATTGAATAAAACAATGTCGATCCGATGCACACAAGAGAAACTTGATCTGTTATTTTAATTTTGTGTCGTCACTTTTGTGGTTTTGTTTGGTTCACAGGCTAGTGGAGCACGAGAACTTTGTGTGAACTAGAATTACATTCTAGATATTAAAGTGAAGTATCAGCATCTCTAATATATATGTTTTTTCATCAATATTTATATATGTACGTGAAGTGTACACAAGTTATATGTATGGTATTTGAATAAATGTTGCCAATTGATCATTGAAATCATCTAGACCCTAATTTAGGTGTTGGTAATTAATGACAATATTTGTGGACTTACAATCTCATATAAGATATGAGTATTGGTTATTCCTAGAGGTGTACAAGGCGTTGATGGAAGCTATCATGTTAGCTTGATTATATTAGTAAATAAAAAAGGTCAAGCAAGGATATGTGATAGGAATTTTTTATTTAACCGGCTAAGAGGCGATTATTGGATGCAAATTGACCGGATTGATAGACGAGCCGTACTATCAAGATCAGTCAACGATCATTTGCTTGGTGATTCTATAGTGGCACTTTGCTCAAACTATTACATTGTATGCATATGAATTAATAGCGTTTGAAAAAGGAGGAAGAACGGCTCGAAAATTAGTTTTGAAAATGGCTAACTGAGTTTAAGAGGGGATAGTCTCCTTTGGAGGGGCGGACCATTGTTTTAACTTAGCCAGAATTTGAAGTTGTTCTGTCTATGGTGAAAATGACAGGGCGAAGAGTCAAGTCACAAAGTGCCTAGGGGTCAAGGAATGTAGTATGCTACTTGCGGGAGGTTTTTTAAAAAATGAACCCATGCACATAGGAGGAGTCGATGTTCTCGGGTCGAAGGATGATCCTTTAACCCTGTTTCTCCTGACTATTGTCAAGCCTATGGGATAGACAACCCACTGGCCAAAGTTGAGATATGGGTAGAAACTTGAAGTTTCTAGTGGGCTGCCAAAATTGCAAGGCGAACGGTCCGCCTGTGAGGCGTGAACAGTCAGTCAGCCATAAGCTATATGCCACCAGAACAAATGTTGGTTCTAGCGAGGGATTTAAAATGAGCTATAGACAGGCTAATATCCGAGCGAGGTTAGAAACTTTGTAGTTTATGTGTTGGGCTTGAATGTGAATGGCGGACGGTCCGCACAAGCGTGCAATCCTCCGGCTAAATTTGAATTGAGGAAAGAAACTTCGAGTTTCTGAGTTGGAGTGAAATTTGGACAATGTACGGTCTGCCCTCTCTAAGATGGATGATCCACCTGGGTTGAACGGTCTACTTTGACATGCATTTATTGTGTTCATAGCCGTTGGGTTTCCTTCGATGGACCAACCTGTGGGATATGGGTACCCCTGGGCCCACTACCGACCGGATAGCCAGTCGGCCTGGTCCCACGTCTGACAAGGATGTGGGCCGACCCCAGGCCGGCCCACGAGGATCCCCGGCTTGATGGACAAGATTGGAGAAGACTTAACCAGCAAGGCATTTAGCGATATCCTCAGATCCCGCCCGGAGATCACGGCAATTATGTTGTAACCGACTTGGATTAGTTTTCTGATTTGAGCCGGACAGTAATTAGAAATAACCGACTTGTAAACCCTAGGCCGTCGGCCTATATAAGGCGGCCTAGGTCGACCCCTTTAGGTCATTGAATCCTTTTCGCCATCTACGCCACCCATCCGTTGTAACCGAGAGCTCGACGCTGTTTTCCGGAACACGTCGAGCAGATCAATACAAGACCCCGTGCACAGGACGTAGGGTATTATACCTCCGGGTAGCCCGAACCTGTATAATCCCTGTGTCCCTGTGTTACCTCGAGCTCCCTAGTCTCGCGATTGCCCTTTGCCTACAAATCAACCATCTGGGTACCCCCGGGTGGACTGCCGGTCATTAGATCCGACAGTTGGCGCGCCAGGTAGGAGTAATCGTGAGGCATTACAGCTAGCTCGATGGCAGATCGTCGCTCCGTCATCTTCCCCTACTCCATCAAGGACTGCGCTACGCATCTTGAGGGTATCAGCTTCTTTGCTGAAATCCACTCCGCCACCACCACCACCTCCGACTCCACCACGACGCCCGACGCTTCCGCGCCGACCAGCTCCGCGCTGACCTCGTCGCCGACTTCCTCGTCAGTCATCGCCCCGCTCCAGCAGCGGCTCGATGCAATCTCCATCAGCGACCAGGTTCCGGGCCTGAGCACTCGCCGGAGACTTCCGCCCCCGACTGAGCTCCTCGCCGGGTTGGATCGTGTCCAAGACACCCTTGCCGAGTGCATCACCATGTCGGAGGAGGCCCTGCGCCGACCCCGCAAAGCGCTCCCGCTAGGGCTCCGCAACGCCTCATCAACCTACTCGGCTCGGCTCCGAGAAGATATGTCTCAGATCCAATCTGAGATGCCACACCAGCCCACCCAGTCTCCGGACTGCGGCGAGTTCCAGGTCGCCACAAGCGTGCTCTTGCCGGCCCCGGCCGACTCGAGCAATGACTCCAGCTACACCACGCCCCCAGGGCGTGAAGTCTTCGTCTCTGAGGATTCAGTTACTCAGGATGGAGATACAGATCTGGCCAGGGATCGCAAACGGGAGCGAAACGCTGCTCGAGCCCGTCACCGTGTCGAAGAAGCAGCCCTGCCCCCGGCAGCGGCCGAAGACCCCGCAGCTGCCGCAGCTGCCGGAGTGGTCCCCCCGGGGGCCCCCAGCAAGACAGCTTCCTCCTCCTCCTCGGGGTCCTTGTGGTGCCCGACCCTAGAACTTCGATGGAGCCTTTGCCAGGGTGCCATTCCGCACGCTCCAGGCTAACGTCGCCGCCGCTTTCGCCGAGCTGGGACACATGCCCGACACCCCTGAGGTGCAACGGGCCAGAGCTCAATTGGAAGCAGCCCAGGAGAAGATCGAGCGATCGTATCGTGCCAGATCCCGATCTGGGCGATCAAACTCGACCCGCTCTTCAAGCCACCGCTCTGCCCATAGCAGATCGGATCGGGGTCATCCTCGCCAGAGGAATCCCCCGCTATCCGTCGTGGAGGAAGAGGTGGCCCAGAACCACCATGAAGACGAAGAAGATGAGCGGCGTAACCCGCGCAATGCGGATCATCGCCGTGAACGCCACCAGGAGCGGCGCGACAGGCGCCAACGACATCCACCACCTGAGGATCTCCGTGATCGCATCAGGGAGTACGCCCGGGACCTCCGTGCCGACCTCGATGCCCGGCACCAGGAGCGTGATGCCGCCGAGCTCGAGCGCCGCGAACGGTACGACCGGGAGTACGGCCGACCCGACCGCCAGCCGGTGGGAGAGGCTGGTGACGCTGGAGCAGAAGACGACGAGCGCCGCGTTGTTCATGAGCTCATGGAGCGCGAGCAGTACGACGCACGGTACGGCCCCCCGCGGGACGACCGCCGCCAGTGGCGCGACGATGTTCGGCCCCGAGCCGACCCAGTTCAACCTTCCCGCCGCGACCACCGCAACGAGGAGATCTACGATGGTTTCGCCGCCTTCACCGCCCGACTCCGCGCCATCCGTTGGCCCGAGTCCTTCAAGCCAGCCCTCGTGGAGAAGTTTGACGGTCGCTCCGACCCCAAGCTCTGGCTCAAGACGTACCACACAGCAGTCAAGGCTGCCCACGGCTCCAACGACCAAGCTGCCGCCTACTTCCCTGTGATGTTAGGCAAGGAAGCACTCCTGTGGCTTGAGGGCGTCCCCCGGGACACCATCGACGGTTGGGCAGACCTTTGCCATGCCTTCACCAAGAACTACCAGGCAAGCTACACCCGGCCAGGGACCAGATTCGATCTGGATAATGTTAAGCAGAAGAAGGGTGAAAGTCTCCGAGACTACACCGACCGGTTTTTTGATAACCGGAACAAGATCGCCGATGTCCAGGATCGGGATGTCATCGACGCTTTCCGGCGCGGCCTTATCGACACCCAGCTGTTCTGTACGCTCTTCAAAACCAACCTTGTCACGGTCTCCGACCTGATGGAGGTGGTCAACTTGGAGGTTCGGGCAGATCAGGCTGAACAGGCCCAATTCAAGAACAAACAGAAGCGCCCGGAGGAAGACGACCGGGTTGACAACTCGAAGCGCCATGAGCCGTCATGTGGGCGCAAGGGAGGCCCTGAGCCCCTCGTAGCCCTAGCAGAAGCAGAAGGCCGGCCAGAACCCAGGTTCCTGCCCGAGGAGTTTTACGACACACTGAACGATCAGTGCCCTTTCCACAAGGACGCGAAGCACAATCTCCGTGATTGTCACGCGTTGCTCAAAGAACTCGGCGCCCTGCCGCCGACCAAGAAGCAGCGCTACAACAACAACGGCGGATGCTACAACAACTACCGTCGTGACGGCTACAACGGCGACCGGCGGGACGACTACCGCCGCAGAGAAGACCGCGACCGCTGCGACGACTATCGCCGTGGCGAGCGCGACCGCGATGCTCCGGCTCGCCAGGATGATCAACGTCGTCATGACGACGAACGCCGACCACCACCACCGCCGGAGGCGCCCAGGCGCGACGCCAACGGCGACTTCCAGCGTGCTGACCGCCAGGTCAACGTCATCATTGGGGGGCCCGGCGCCTTCCCAGATCGGCGCAAGGATAAACTCCACAAGCGCGAAGTGAAGATGGTCTCCACCAAGCCGGTGGAATACCTCCAGTGGTCGGAGATGCCTATTGCCTTCAGCCGCGCCGACCACTGGGTCCACCTCCCCGAGCCAGGGTCCTACCCACTCGTCGTCGCCCCCGTCGTGGACAGGGTCCTCCTCTCCAAAGTCCTGATCGATGGCGGGAGCGCCCTCAACATTATCTTCACAAGCACCCTCAACAGCATGGGGTTCGACTACAGCAAGCTCCTGAGCGCCGAAGATCCGTTTTTTGGCATTGTGCCAGGAAAAGCTTCCTACCCGATAGGAAGAGTCGCCTTACCAGTCACGTTCGGCACGGCTGACAAATACCGCACGGAGTTCCTGTACTTCGAGGTAGCCGACTTCAAGGGCTCCTACCACGCCATCTTCGGTAGGCCCATGCTGGCCCGATTCATGGTGATTCCGAACCACACTTACCTGGTTCTGAAGATGCCAGCGCCCAATGGCGTCCTCTCCATCCGTGGAGATATCAAGACCTCGTTCGAGTGCGACGGCGAGGCCATCAAGATAGCCGAGCTGTCCCATCAACTCGGCAACGCCACTCTGTTGGCGGAAGAAGCCCCCAAGGCGGCAACCGGTGAGCCTGTCCTCCCAGAGTAGAAGCAGCAGCCCACGGCGCTGGCACATGCAGACGCCCCCAATGCTATAAGCTTGGGACTTGACGACCCCTCCAAGACGGCCCTCATAGGGCCAGGGCTCACCACCAAATAGGAAGACGCGCTCACCTCCTTCCTCCGGGACAACTGGGACATCTTCGCATGGAAGCCATCAGACATGCCGGGTGTTCTAAGGGAGAAGGCTGAGCACTCCTTGGACTTGAGCAAGACCGCGAAGCCTACTAAACAGAAGCTGCGCCGATTCGCCCAAGATCGCAAGGAGGCCATTAGGGTAGAACTGAATAAGCTCCTAGCTGCCGGTTTCATTAGAGAATGCAAACACCCTGAGTGGCTTGCAAATCCTGTACTTGTAAAGAATCAATCCGATGAATGGAGAATGTGCATTGATTACACGGATCTCAACCGCTACTGCCCTAAGGACCCCTTCCCTCTTCCGTGAATTGACCAAGTCGTCGACTCTACGTCCGGCTGCGTACTCCTCTGTTTTCTTGACTGCTACTCGGGTTATCACCAGATAGCCTTGAAGACATCCGACCAAGACAAGACAGCGTTCATCACCCCGCACGGCATCTATTGTTACAAGACGATGACGTTCGGGTTGAAGAACGCCGGCGCCACGTACCAGAAGGCCATCCAAGGTTGCCTGCAGAGCCAAATCGGCCGCAACGTGGAGGCTTACGTGGATGACGTCGTCGTCAAGACGTATAACGCCGACTCCCTCATCGCCGACTTGCAGGAAACTTTCAACAACTTACGCCGATTCAGATGGAAGCTCAATCCCACGAAGTGCGTGTTCGGGGTGCCGTCAGGAAAGCTCCTGGGCTTCCTGGTCAGCCAGCGCGGCATCGAGGCAAACCCAGTCAAGCTGGACGCCATACGCAACCTCAAGGAGCCAACGTGCAAGAAAGATATCATGAAGCTCACTGGAATGATGGCGGCCCTGAGCCGGTTCATCAGCAAGCTCAGCGAGAAGGGACTTCCGTTCTTCAAGATACTCAAGAAGGCGGACAAGTTCGAGTGGACCCCTGAGGCAAGCAAGGCCCTGGCCGACCTCAAGGAATTCCTAGTCACACCCCCGGTTCTCACGGGTCCGACCCCCGGGGAAGAGCTCTTGCTGTATATCTCGGCTACCACTCATGTGGTCAGCACGGCCCTGGTCGCCGAGCGACCAGAAGAAGGCCACCCATACAAAGTCCAGCGCCCTGTATATTTCGTCAACGAGGTGCTCAGCGAGTCCAAGGTCCGGTACCCCCATCCTCAGAAGCTGCTCTACGCACTCCTGATAACCGCCAGGAAGCTACGGCACTATTTCCAGGCCCACATGATTCGAGTCATCTCGAATTTTCCCCTTGGAGCCATACTCCACAACAGGGATGCCAACGGCCGCATCGTCAAGTGGTCCGTAGAACTCGGCGAGCACACTATCAACTTCGAGCCACGAGAGGCCATCAAATCTCAGATACTGGCCGACTTCGTGGCCGAGTGGACGGAGATCCAGACGCCAACCCCCGCGGAACGGCCAGAGCACTGGAAGATGTACTTTGACGGAGCCCTCAACCTCGAGGGAGCCGGCGCAGGAGTGTTGTTCATCTCCCCGGAGGGGCAGCACCTCAAGTATGTCCTCCAGATACACTACCAGGCTACCAACAATGGGGCCGAGTACGAAGCCCTCATCCACGGCCTCCGGATCGCGGTGTCACTCGGCATCAAGCGACTCATGTGCTATGGCGACTCCAAGCTAGTCGTCGAGCAGGTGAACAAGAACTGGGACACGACCAAGGAAACCATGAGCGCATACTGCGCAGAGGTGCGCAAACTTGAGGCCCACTTCTATGGCCTCGAGCTTCACCACGTCCTCCGGGAAGACAACGTCGCCGCTGATGTCCTCTCCAAGTTAGGGTCCACCAGAGCCCAAGTACCAGTCGGCGTCTTCGTCCAAGACCTGCGCACCCCGTCCATCAAGATGCTTGAGGACGGCAGCCCCGTACCCGAGCCGGAGCCACTCCTGGGTGGCCCGCCGACCAGCGAAGTTCTCATGGTGGAAGCAGACTGGCGCGCCCCCTTCATCGCTTTCCTCACAGAGAACTGGTCGCCGGATACGAGGGAAGAAATCGAGAAGTTGACTCGGCGTGCGACAAACTACGTCGTCATCGGCGACGATCTGTACAGAAAGGCAGCCTCCACAGGCATACTCATGAAGTGCGTCCTTCGAGATGAAGGTATCACCCTGTTACATGATATCCACTCGGGTACTTGTAGCAACCACGCGGCGGCCGGCACACTAGTCGGCAAGGCCTACAGGGCAGGGTTCTACTGGCTGACAGCCCTGTCTGACGCCAAAGAGTTGGTACGCAGCTGCACCGGCTGCCAGTTCTTCCAGAAGCAAAAGCACCTGCCGGCTCAGGCGCTACGGACCATCCCCCATCTTGGCCATTCGCCATATGGGGACTCGACAACGTCGGACCCTTCAAAACCGCCCCGGGCGGGTTCAAGCACATCTTGGTGGCGGTCGACAAGTTCACCAAGTGGATTGAGTACAAGGTCGTGACCCGACACCAAGTCAGCCACGGCTGCAAAGTTCATCCAAGAGCTCACCCATCGGTTTGGCGTCCCAAACCGCATCGTGACTGACCTTGGATCCGAGTTCACAGGGCACGAGTTCTGGGACTTCTGCCAGGACAGCTGCATCGACGTCTACTACTCCTCCACGGCGCACCCCAGTGCAACGGCCAGGTCGAGCGGGCCAACGGCATGGTCCAAGACTCGCTCAAGAAGGCCATGTATGACGAACTCAACAAGCACCCCGGCCGGTGGGCCAAGGAAGTACCCCATGTCATATGGGGCCTGCGAACGCAGAAGAGCAGAGCAACGGGATATACTCCTTTCTTTCTGGTATACGGCTCCGAAGCCGTCCTCCCAGCTGACGTCACCCATGGTGCTCCGCGCATCCAGCACTACGAAGAAGGAGAAGCAGAAATCGGCCGCCAGGTCGACATCGACTGCCTAGAAGAACACCGACTCGCCGCCCTGATTAGACATGCCAGACATGAGCAGCAGGTACGGCGCTACCACGACAAGAACGTCCGGGAACGTTCCCTCAACGTCGGCGACTTGGCCCTGCGCCGAGTCATGTCCACCAAGGACAAGCACAAGTTATCCGCCCCCTGGGAGGGTCCCTTCATCGTCAAAGAAGTTGTTTCGCCAGGAACATACAGCCTTTAGTGGGCTAACGGTGACCCAGTCCCAAACGTGTGGAACATCGAGCACCTCGTCAAGTTCTACCCGTAGAAATTAAACAAAAGCTATGTATTCCCTGTCTCGTATTAATAAAATTACTTTTGCCTCATGGCTTGCTGTTGTCTTTTTACCCGACATCCATGCTGATGCTCGGGGACTGGGCCCGACCCAGGTTGCGTCTTCTTCATCACAATATTTGGGGGGCACCTGCTTTACTCCGACTTCCGAGTCCTTGCCCAACCCTATGTTCCCCCCGGCGACTACTAAGCTAACTCGGCTGGTCCGAGTCCCCAACTGTGAAACCCTGAGCTCCGCTCAACCCGCGCGCCCCCTACACCTAAGCCTCCCCGCTGAGCAGTGTAGCTGGGTAAGCCGTCCTCTCCGTGAGCAGTGGTCAGCGGGTCAAAAAGGGTGCTTAAACAGCACAGGGCAGTGGCTAGTCGGGCGACGCAGAGTCCTAGTCGGCAGGGAAAAAGGGTCCAGTAAAGCACCAGTGCACATTCATACTTCAAATAAAACCGAAATTTTATTTACAGATTCTACAGAGTTTACATCTATAGTTGTTTTTACAGGCCCAGTTCCGCTGCTACAGCTTCGGCCAGAGGGGTACACTCCTCGACTAACTCGTCGAACTCTTCGTCGGCAAGTTCTTCAGGAATGCCATCGGCGATGGGAGCCAGCTCCTGCGTCGGGAAGTGTATCCTGAACAGTGCCAGTATCCGACTCCCGAAGCCGATCGCAGTCTGCTGCATCAACTGGGCTGCCCGAGTTGGACCGGCCCTGAGCCGCTCTGCCAACGTCGCCGCCGCCGGGCCGGACTCGGCAGGCACCAAGGAATTGGCGTTGAACTCGGCCGCCTGCTTCAGCTCCATCAGCTCCGTCCGAAGCCCTGCAGATGAACATGCATAAGCACAATCGACTTCTTCACAGCCCCAGACGATTTGGCAGAAGACACTTACCATGCATGGCCTGGTCGTGCGTATCCTTCAGGACCTGATTGGCCTCCTTCAGGTGCTCGGATCCGGCGGCGAGGCGAAGATTGGCTGCTTTAAGCCCACACACCTCTTTCTCGAGCTTATGCTTGGCCCCGGCCAGCTCGTCTTCAAGCTTCTTTTTGGCCCCGGCCAGCTCGTCGATCCTCCCCTGAAGGGCGTCCTCCCTCTTCCTCGACTCTGCAAAGAAACCCCCATGAGCACAATTGTTCGGCGAGATACACCAGCAAGCAATGCACGAAGAACCCACCTTCGGCGAGAACGCTCATGTCATTCATGAGATCCTCGTTGGTCTTCTGCAGGTCGGCGAGCTCCCGCTCCCTCTGCCTCTGGAACTCCTTGGCAGCCTCCGCCTCACGGATTCTATCCGTGTGGACCCGCGCCAAGGCCCGGCGGTCTTCAAGGGCCTGCTGCCTGAAGTCGAGGTCTCTCGTGGCCCGTTCCGAGAAACCCTGTCACATAACACATTGGCCTCAGGGTCATTGTGAGCGTTATACTGACAACATGGCGCCAAGAAGACATACCTGTACAACACGGGTCAAGACGCCGGCCACGTTTTGCAGCTTCCGGAGCTCGCTCGCTTGGTCGGCGACGTCAAGCTCCATCCGCTGCTCCAGAGTCAACTCTGGAGCCTGCGGTCCGCCCCCGAGCTCGGCCGCGATTGCTTCCCCTTGGGGAGGCACGTGGACGCCTGGATCGGCATCCAGGTCCTCCCCAAGGAGCCGGTTGTCGTCATCCTCAAGTGGTGGAGGACTCCTCGGCAGCTCCTCCATCTCCGTGCGACCCTCCGGGGCCTCCTCCTCGAGGGCGACCTCGGACGCGTCGGCCTGCAGATCCCTCGCCGGGTCGCCCGTCCCTGTGATGCGCGGCGGACTCGGCGGGTCTGGCGGCCCCGACATGTCGACTGGCACCTGCTCCGGCACAATCAGGGCCGTGCTCGACCCTGAACCCGCCTCTGCGGCGGCAGACCGACTCGGTGGCGCCTTGTCACCGGTCCCCGGGCGGGGTAGGGTGCCGACGCCCGCTTGGCTCCCGAGCCTGCATTCAACACATCAACAGATCAAGAATTGCTCATCCAACAATCAGAAACTCAAGGCGACTTACCCGCCCTTGCGCGGACGCTTGAATTGCACGCCCCGCAGCACCTGCGGAGGCGTCTGGCTCGGCAACAGGGTCGAGTCCGGCCGCAGCCCTGGCTGGGCGAAGATGCTCCCCTGAGCCCCTGAAGATTGCTGCGCGGGCTGATCCGACTCAAGCCCAGAAGACGAGCCGTCAGGGCCATCCCCCGCAGCCTTCCTCTTCCTCCGCGCCTCGGCCTCGGCCCGCGCGGCTTGCCCCAGCATCGGTGCTGGTTTGGGGGACCCCTCTCGAGCCGCCCTCTGGGCTGGGGTCAGCTTGCGCACAACTTGGCGCGTTGGCCGCCCCATGCTGATACCTAGTATCCGCGTCACCGTCCTGAGGAGCCGGGATGACGCCGACCTCATCCCAGTCAGCTTGCTCCTCTTCCACGACTCGAGGCACCCGGGATGCCTCCTCCGTCGTCATCAGCTTCTCCACCCGGACGTCACCCTCAGGCAGCGGCGCGTGGCTAAGGTACCTCGTCGCTCGCTCCTGCAAGGCAAACATACAGCAACAAGCACAGTTCATCATTCATTCAGCAGTTCAGCAGTCAGATACACAACACGCAAGAAGATAAGAAACTAACCGGTGGAGGAGGATTTCGCAGAGAAAATGGGACAGGAGTCCCCTCGTTGAAGATCTGGCCCCGCATGAACCCCGAGATCCTCTCGCAGGCCTTGGGAACGGAAACTGTCCGGACCTGCTCCCGAGTAGGATCTCTGCCACCCGAGAACTCAAACCCGGGATGCACCCAGTCCTTGATCGGCTGAGTCAACCGCTGAACAAAGGAGATCATGATAGCAACAGCAGACAGCTTTTGCTTTTTCACCTCAGCAATCAACCCCAACAGCTCCTCAGCTTGTTGAAGACCCTGGTCCTCCGGCTGCGACTCCCAGCAGTCCTTCTTCACCGGCCGGTGGCCAGTCCGAGCAGGTAGAGCAGGGGGGTGGTTCGCGACATAGAACCACTCCTGTCGCCAGTTCTTGTTGGAGTCGTTCATGTCCAGGGTGAAATACCTCTTGGCCATGCCGGCCCTCAACGAGAACCCAGCCCCTCCGGTGATCCTAGCAGGACCCTTCCCAGAATTCTCCCCGATAATTTT
>CM014272.1:55736864-55746910 GCA_004135705.1 Alloteropsis semialata
ACATGGAGAAAAAGCTTCTGAGAAACAGACCATGGACAAGGATATTTATTTGAGCATTTAGAACCGAGCAGAACCATTGACCAGGGTATCTGTGCACAAACCGGTGCCACCGGTTTTGGAAAACCGGTGCCACCGGTTTCTGCCCAGAAACCCTAGGTCATGGCCCCCATCAATGCCACCAAGGAAACTTTGATTTTTGCACTGAGATGATTCTAGGGTCTAAAACAAGATGTTCTACCAAGGGAATCCGAGAGGAAACATCTAGAGAAATAGATCGGGCAAAAACTTGATTTGAGTACCTCCCGACATGGTGGATGAGTTGCTGCAGCCCTAGAACCGAGGGGAATCCGGTCACACCGAATGGGAGACTCCAAATCTTGCCTCAACACTTGAATCCCACGGTGGAAAGTTGAAATCGCCTCAAAATCGCCCCAAAACGCCCTCTCCTTTCTGTTCTTGGTCGTGGGTGAAAGAGGGGGGTAAATGTAAGAGTGAAGGGGTAAGTCACGGGTAAATAGTACCCAGCCGACAGAAACCGGTGCCACCGGTTTTGCAAAACCGGTGCCACCGGAATTTTTTGGCCCAGTGACTTTTGTCCATTTTTGCACTCGTGTCCTTTCCCTTTTCTCCTCTGCTCCATTTTTGAATCCATTTATCCATATTTCACTGCTCTTTGACTCAGATGGAGAATTTTGATGGATAGGGATAAGATAAGGAAATCCAATAAGCATAGCCCTTGAGATGAGATTGGGTAGATCTAATGGACTTGAGAGTGTTTCACCATTTGTAGTTAGCCAGCAATCAAGCAAGGATAACAATAACCACAAATGGATCAACTTGACCGCAAGGACCAACACCAAAAGGTTTTCAAAAAGCACACTTCCTACACATGCTAGTTAATTTTGAAAAAACTATCCTATGTCACACAAGGCATGCATCCGTCTCAAGTCAATGACCATTTTAGTATATTTAGCTCATATCTTGCAAGAAATGACACCAAGTCAATTCTAGGTGAAGACATCAACTAAATATCTAGATTTGAAGCTCAAAATGACTTAAAACAATTACATGCAAACAACACATACTAGCATGGATTATGAGACCTAGAAGCTCAAAGTAAAAACATGAGTCAAAGAAACATACCTTGGCCTCTAGCTAATCCTTTCTTCACATTGGTGAAGATTCATATCGACAAGCTTGTGCATTGTCAATATAATCCAAATGCCTTTTCTCTTTATGTCTTTCCCTTTTTATGCATCATAGAAGAGAAATGCATTACATAGCACAAGACCTATTTTCATCATTTAGTGACCTTTGAATTGGAGAGGCATAATGGATCACTAAAAGATGAAACTCCACAATATAGGTTAGATTCCTTTTTCTTGATGCACATGTGTATATGGATGGAACGACAAGTTCATATGCATCAATCTTGTCACAAAGCCAAGCAAAGGGGTTTAATCTATATTATGGCAAGCAGCTATTTATTGAGAATAATTCATTGCCCAAGTAAGAAATAGATACAATTTTACCATTCTTGGACAAAAGGCATAGCTTGCTTCAAAGAGAGACAAACTCTCACAAATGAGACTTCAAGATCACTAAAAGAAATTGTTAGTCTCAAAGACACAAATTGTAGAATGAACTCCCCCTAAATAGGTGCATCAAGTGTTTGAATCACTTGTCACATGCACTTGTTCAATCTAATGAATTTGAGGAGTTTATTTCACAATTTGTCCCGGCACATAAATAAATTGCATTTATTGAAATGGTGCCAAGAATACTTACTACCACAAAGATAGCTTTAAGATACACTAGCACATGTGACTACAAATTCACTAGAAGAAATTGTTAGTCCCACAATTGACACAAGTATTGGAATAAACTCCCCTTTAAATAGTGCATAAGAATTTTGAATTTCTTTTGAGTTGCACTTTATTCAATTATGAATATTGAGGAGTTTATTCACAATCTTGGTCAAGACGTATAGAAGGTAATAAACAAATTATAATTATGCCAAAGATCTCAATCAAAGTCACATAAAACTTTTCATGCTAAACACACTAGCATGAGGGAAGGCCTAGATGCATTGAAATGAATATATAAATTTGAAAAACATACCTTGGTCTTGAACAAATACATTCTTCACATAGAGGAACTCATATATCCATTAACTTGTGCTTTTGATTTCTTTTCATCTTGTCATTTTAGTGTGATCTAACCATAGTTTCAATAGAATGACAAGACAACACAAATATTAGTAGCACAAGCTCTAGTCTCATATTCGGTGACTCTTTAAGTGTGACAAGGGAGTGAGTCACAAAATATGAAACCTCATAACATGGACTAGATTCCTTGAGCATATGGTGTACACACGATTATGTGGAAGGCAAGTAGATGTACACCATTTTGGTCAAATAAGTCCAAACAGGGAATCTAAGCCATGCTATGGAGAGTAGCTATATATGTGAAACTCAAACCAACTTAATAAAAGATGATACAATTACCATGTTGGTTTGTTGACCTTGTTGTCATGTAGCTTACTCATTACTAACTCACTTGCATTGGAGTTGCTCAAGTGTAGTATATGAATATAAGTATGATCCTCACACTTGAACTATTGCGCATGAAAACTTGCAAATGGTGTTAGTACCAAGAGACACAGAATATGAAGTGAGCTCCCCCTAAATATGTGCATCAATGATTTGAATCTTGAGACTTGCACTTTTAGCTCCATTAAGGCGTTAGGGTAGCTAGCTCCATATTATGGTCACATCACAAATAAATTCATGAATAAGTAAATGTGATCAAGACAGGCTCACAGATATTTGTATGAAGCTTCAGATATAATTAGAAGAGTATTTCTTGTGATATTCCAATATAGATGAAGGATGATAGTTGAACCCCTGCCGGAACTTCTGACATATATTACCGGAACTTCTGATACGAAACAGAGGCTGCCAGAATTTTGGGTCGGAAGTTCTGATACGAAACAGAGGCTGCCGGAACTTATTCTTCTTCCTACTGACTCTGACAAAACCGGTGCCACCGGTTTTGCAAATCCGGTGCCACCGGATTTTCACTGAACCAGGTATTTCTTCAAAAAGATTATTCCGGTGCTTCTTGTCTTGATTCATTTCTATTTATCTTCATTGCTTATTCATTGACCTGCATTTATAAACACTCAAAGCTTCTTGATGAAGTGGTTAGTAGCATCAAGTGTTATTTGTCATAACTTTTCATTATCAACAAATGTAGCTTGTCCACTACACATGCTTAGAAACAACAAATGTATAGATAGATATACATGAGTGGACAGCTTAGAGAGGTACTCATCATGGGAGAAGCATTGGATAACATATTCTTCCATTGATCTCACTTAGTTCATTTATGACATGAAATTTCTCTTGAGATGTAAATGATGTAAGATGAAATTCTTCTCAAGTGAACCAAGCTTCCAATGCTGCTCCAAGTACCTACAATTCTCTTTTATGCACATTTTGGTACCCAACGTGTGTTGGGTCCTACAAGGTTAGCAAGCAAGGATTTAGGAACCCACATGGCCTTTGTGCTTGTCCTAGGTGAACCAATCACATTAGTAGCACAGGAGTCATATGAGTTTCTCCTAATCTTAATGAACTTATTATTGACACATTCAAGATTAGGATTTTTACCATTTGGACAATCCTTACCAAAATGTCCCTTCTCACGACATGTGTAGCAAGTCTTGTGCTTGATGTTGCTACCTTTATTTTTCTTTCTTGCAGAACATTTCTTCTCTTTAATGTTTGCTTGTGCCTTCAGACCATGGTTGTTTTGCTTGACTTGTGGTTTCTCAGTGGAAACCGGTACCACCGGTTTTGTTAAACCGGTGCCACCGGTTTTCCTGAGGGCACCCTTGACCTGTTGACACAAGCTTCAATTTCGTGCCCTTTCTCGCGGCATCCATAGCACCTTCTCTTTCCTTTTGATTGCTTTGACAAATCCATCTTAAGCTTTTCAACCTCTAGCCTCAGATTATCATTATCTTGTGCAATGAGTTCATGACGTGACTCTGCAAGAACTTGATCATACCATGAAGTTTTTGCTTGCGAGTCGCAAGGGTTAGCACAAGGTATATGAATTTTGTCTAGAGAACATTTACGCTTAAGAATTTGAGGTTCTAATGATTTCATAGTAGTAAGCATAACCTCATAATTCATTTCAAGAAAAGTGTGTGAATCTACAAGCTTCTCATAGGAGCACTCTAGTTCCTTATGAGTGACCTGCAAGCTCACATACTTACTAGAGAGCTTCTCAAGTTGATCCTTGAGCCTTTGATTTTCTTCCTCCAATGAAATTTTCAAGAATTCATTTGACTCCTTGACCTCTTTGCTTTCAGCCATATGACAATAAAGAATGTCAGTACTCAAAGAGGAATGAAAGGGAGCAGTAGATACCTCACTGTGCTGATGAGCCGCTGAATTTTCGCTCGAGGAAAGCTCATCAGCTAGCTTCTGGCCAAAACCGGTTCCACCGGTTTTATAAACCGGTACCACCGGTTCTTCCTGAGCAGAACCAGTGAGTGTTGTCTTTTGCTTTTCTTGCTCCTTGAATAATGTCACTTGAGGCTCAAAGCACATAGGTGATGTTGAGCACTCCTCTAGTGACTCCATGTCTTCTTGCTCTTCATCATCACTTTCTATATCTTCATATGCACTCGTGATGAGAGTCCAAATGTGATATGCATCTCTTTGGATTTCTTCATCAAGAGAGATGGCATACCATATATGTTTACACACAGATCTTTGCAAGAAGTTAGTAACACAAGTATTGAGTTGTACGCAAGCTAACTCCTCTAGTGTGATATTTGATTGATCAATATTGTTAGTATCACACTTAGGAGGTAGAATGCTTTCAACTAAAATATGTTCAACAACTGGATCTAATTTTCTAAGAGCATGATGAACATTACCAACCCACGACACATAGTTTGAGTAGTCAACCTTAAGAGGCTCAAAGTTTACCTCAATCGACATCTTCTCTTCACGGCGGTTAAGCTTAGATGTGAAGCCAAGCTCTGATACCAATTGAAAGGACCTTGATGTCGCCTAGAGGGGGGGGGGGTGAATAGGCGAGACCTAAAAAATATTGCCACTTAAAACAAATTTATTAGTGACAATTGGGTATTCTAAATACCACTTTTAGAAGTTCAGTAAATAAACTTCTAAAAGGATCTTTAGAATCTCCAAATAAAAGAATAGCACGCCTAACGCAGCGGATATAGAGCACTGCCACCAAAACCGGTACCACCGGTTTTGCAAAACCGGTTCCACCGGTTTTGCCCGGGCAGTGAACCCCCAAATTAGATAGAATATGTTAGGAAGCTCGGAATCAAACCAAACTTGGAGATGATGATTGAAATGTCTTTCTAATGTGTATCTCCAAGTCCCTGCACTCAAAAGCACAAATACAACGATATCGAGCAATTTCTCCAATTTGCAATATAAACACAAAGAGGCTCAAACCAGCGGAGAGACACAAGATTTGTTTCCCGAAGTTCGGATTCACCGCTTGCACTAAGCAGCCACCACGGCACGGCGAATCCTACTCTCCGTTGAGGAAGCTTATACGACCACACTAGGTCAAGCTATTTCCTCCTTCCACTAGTTTGCTTCTTCCCTTTCGGAGGCGAAACACGACCTGCACAAACTTCCCGCAGCTCACCACACCTTGGTAGCTCACGGGCAACACCTAGCCGTCTAGGAGCGGAGCTCCAAGAGTAACAAATGAATCACACAAGCTTGATGAAGTCCAACAGTGCTCAAGGTGCTTTTGGTGCTCTCAAACTTCACACAATGGCTGCTCTCTCTACTACCCAACACAAAGGATATCACAATTGCAAGCTACCTCACAAAGAGGGGTTGGGGAGAGCAAATATGGCTTTGGCTTGGCAAGGAAGAGCAGGGAAGCACTATAGCAACCTCAGGAACAGCAGCTTGCCACTGTGGAGGTCGTGGGGTATAAATACTCCACTCCTCAAAAACTAGCCGTTACAGACCCAGTGAAAACCGGTGCCACCGGTTTCTAAAACCGGTGCCACCGGAATTCAAACCAACTAGCCGTTGGAGAATTCTGACACAAAACCGGTTACACCGGTTTCCAAAACCGGTGCCACCGGTTTTGCCCTGGCAAAACCTATAAGTGTGTACGTGAGGGTTTTGTGTCTCTCAACAACTCACATGGGTTCCTTGAGCACTTAGACTATTTCAAGGCTTCTTGTGATGCATCCCTCTTGATAGTACGGCATACCTAAACTCAAGATCAAATATAAATACAAATGATGCACTTGAGCTTCTTCACTTTGAGTCATGCCATACTTGATCAACATATCTACTTGAGAGTTGCATCCAACCTTGTCTCTTTTAATTGAGCACTTCAACCTTGAGCTAGTGACTTGAACCATTGTCTTTGAATGAAATCCACTTCTAGTTCAATTCACCTTTTTCACAACTTACTCCTAGAAAGATTGATACTTTCCAATATGAACACCACATGTGACCAAGATTCATCAAGTTGAAATCCAAAGAAAGTTTCGTCACCCTAGCAAAGATACATGACTCAAGTCCGCAACTTGATCACACATTGCTTAGTACCTAGAAACACTATCCCGAATTCCACCTCTTCATCCTTGCATCATATATAGCTTCACACTAGTTTGTATCAACAATAAAAACCAATTCTTGATATGCAATATATCCACTTCAATTTGACCTTTCATTTCTATCAAAGTCATCATGTCTTGTTTGCAAGTCATTCTTCAAATATAGACCAAGAATAAATCATATCACCATGTCTCTTGTCCATTCAACCAAACTTGCTTTATGCAATATTTTAATCTAACATGATCTAAGATATCCCATATCAATATAAACAAGCTTTCATCAATTAAGAGACCAATATATCACATATGTCATTATGTCTCTTTCTTTATTGCACCATAGCTTGCCATCTTTCATATTCATTTATAATGGGAACAACCACTCAATTTATTTATGTCAACATGAGCCATTCACATTGAATTCAACTAATGACCAATAGTGAATCATCAATTATACAATTTTAATCCCTGCAAATTATCTTTGACAAACACGTTAGTTCTTTAATCATTTTGTCATTCAATTCACCAAAACCCACAAGGGAGCCTAGATGCACTTTCAGTTAGTCAAGTAAGACGGCCAATGACCAGTGACTATCTTCCTTGAAAGCCACAAGAGCTCTCTGGTCACCACCATGGCGGGTCTAAGACGTTTCCATGGTGACAGGGCATCAGATTCTGATGGACAGCATGGCTGCTACAGAGATCCTTGCTTGATAGCATATGCATTCATGTAGTTGGAGTTTCTTGGACGATGGGTAGCATAAAGGGTGCACACAGCCAAAAGGGTTTTGCTTAGTGCGCCATTTTTGTCGATATTGATGGCCATATAGGCCACTCCAAATGGGCGGTCCAAGGCATGGCCCTAAAAAGCACGAAACTAGCTAGACCCAGCCCCAAGCTCATAGTGTCTGGGCTGGCCCAGCCTGATGCGTAGGGTCGGGCCTAGGCTGTCACCCTTGGCACGTCGTGTCGGCCCTGGTCTGGCACTACGCCAGCCTAGTTAACAGCCCAAGCCCACCATACATGTATGGTATAACTTGCTAATCCTAACCTTTCTCTCCCCACTTTACCCTTTGGTCCCTTCCCCAGCCATCGCCTGTTCTCCTCTCCGCGCTGCCTCCTTCCAAATTGTTGCTGTGCTACCAGAGGCGAGCCGAGATAGCCACGGTGGCGCGCCGCTCGCCGGCCATGGGTCCTAGTTGTGCAGGCCACCGACCATGAGCCGCTAGTGCCGCCGGTACCGCCTAACGCCGCTGGGGCTGCGCTGCCAGGGCTGCCAACCGAGCCCTTGAAGATCGTCAAGCCTTGGCGCGGGTCCACACGGATAGAATCCGTGAGGCGGAGGCTGCCAAGGAGTTCCAGAGGCAGAGGGAGCGGGAGCTCGCCGACCTGCAGAAGACCAACGAGGATCTCATGAATGACGTGAGCATTCTCACTGAAGGTGAGTTCTTCGCGCATTGCTTGCTGGTGTATCTCGCCGAACAATTGTGCTCATGAGGGTTCCTTTGCAGAGTCGAGGAAGAGGGAGGACGCCCTTCAGGGGAGGATCAACGAGCTGGCCGGAGCCAAAAAGAAGCTTGAAGACGAGCTGGCCGGGGCCAAGCATGAGCTCGAGGAAGAGGTGCGTGGGCTTAAAGCAGCCAATCTTCGCCTCGCCGCCGAATCCGAGCACCTGAAGGAGGCCAATCAGGTCCTGAAGGATACGCATGACCAGGCCATGCATGGTGAGTGTCTTTTGCCAAATCGTCTGGTGCTGTGAAGAAGTCAATTGTGCTTATGCATGTTCGTCTGCAGGGCTTCGGACGGAGCTGATGGAGCTGAAGCAGGCGGCCGAGTTCGGCCCTACGGCGGTGACGTTGGCCGCCGTGGTGCCCGCCGAGTCCGGCCCGCCGGCGGTGACGTTGGCCGAGCGGCTCAGGGCCGGTCCGACTCGGGCAGCCCAGTTGATGCAGCAGACTGCGATCGACTTCGGGAGTCGGATACTGGCGCTGTTCAGGATACACTTCCCGACGCAGGAGCTGGCTCCCATCGCCGATGGCATTCCTGAAGAACTTGCCGACGAAGAGTTCGACGAGTTGGTCGAGGAGTGTACCCCTCTAGCTGAAGCTGTAGCAGCAGAACTGGGCCTGTAAAAACAACTATGGATGTAAACTCTGTAGAATCTGTAAATAAAATTCCCGTTATATTTGAAGTATGAATGTGCACTGGTGCTTTACTGGACCCTTTTCCCTGCCGACTAGGACTCTGCGTCGCCCGACTAGCCATTGCCCTGTGCTGTTTAAGCACCCTTTTTGACCCGCTGACCACTGCTCACGGAGAGGACGGCTTACCCAGCTACACTGCTCAGCGGGGAGGCTTAGGTGTAGGGGGCGCGCGGGTTGAGCGCGGAGCTCAGGGTTTCACAGTTTGGGACTCGGACCAGCCGAGTTAGCTTAGTAGTCGCCGGAGGGAACATGGGGTTGGGCAAGGACTCGGAAGTCGGAGTAAGCGAGTACCCCCCCAAATATCGTGATGAAGAAGACGCAACCTGGGTCGGGCCCAGTCCCCGAGCATCAGCATGGATGTCGGGTAAAAAGACAACAGCAAGCCATGAGGCAAAAGTAATTTTATTAATGTGAGACAGGGAATACATAGCTTTTTGTTTAATTTCTACGGGTAGAACTTGACGAGGTGCTCGATGTTCCACACGTTTGGGACTGGGTCACCGTTAGCCCACTGCAGGCTGTATGTTCCTGGCGAAACAACTTCTTTGACGATGAAGGGACCCTCCCAGGGGGCGGATAACTTGTGCTTGTCCTTGGTGGACATGACTCGGCGCAGGGCCAAGTCGCCGACGTTGAGGGAACGTTCCCGGACGTTCTTGTCGTGGTAGCGCCGTACCTGCTGCTCATGTCTGGCATGTCTAATCAGGGCGGCGAGTCGGTGTTCTTCTAGGCAGTGGATGTCGACCTGGCAGCCGATTTCTGCTTCTCCTTCTTCATAGTGCTGGATGCGCGGGGCACCATGGGTGACGTCGGCTGGGAGGACGGCTTCGGAGCCGTATACCAGGAAGAAAGGAGTATATCCCGTTGCTCTGCTCTTCTGCGTTCGTAGGCCCCATATGACATGAGGTACTTCCTTGGCCCACCGGCCGGGGTGCTTGTTGAGTTCGTCATACATGGCCTTCTTGAGCGAGTCTTGGACCATGCCGTTGGCCCGCTCGACCTGGCCGTTGCACCTGGGGTGCGCCGTGGAGGAGTAGTAGACGTCGATGCAGCTGTCCTGGCAGAAATCCCAGAACTCGTACCCTGTGAACTCGGATCCCAGGTCAGTCACGATGCGGTTTGGGACGCCAAACCGATGGGTGAGCTCTTGGATGAACTTTGCAGCCGTGGCCGACTTGGTGTCGGTCACGACCTTGTACTCA
>CM014272.1:55747642-55781166 GCA_004135705.1 Alloteropsis semialata
CGCCGCGAACGGTACGACCGGGAGTACGGCCGACCCGACCGCCAGCCGGTGGGAGAGGCTGGTGACGCTGGAGCAGAAGACGACGAGCGCCGCGTTGTTCATGAGCTCATGGAGCGCGAGCAGTACGACGCACGGTACGGCCCTCCGCGGGACGACCGCTGCCAGTGGCGCGACGATGTTCGGCCCTGAGCCGACCCAGTTCAATGTAACACCCAAATTCCATCATGTAACAAATTATAGCAACTTTGTTTAGGTTGATCATAGGTTTAATGAATTTATTTTCCTTTATTTAATTTGTGGCCTTAATTACTTGAACATTAAATAATTAATTTTAGTTCAAAAAGTGTTTGTTGCATATCATGCCATGCATTTGTTTTTGTTTGCTTGAGTGATCTCAAAGTCCTATCCAAATTCAAATCCCACTCAAATATCTCTCAAATTCATCCAAATCCAAATTCAAACAAAAATCCAAACTCAATCCCTTTTCCCTCCTTCCTCTTTCTCTTTTTGGCCCGGCCCAATCTCCCTTCTTCTTTTTCTTTTCCTTTCCCCGCCGGCCAACGGCCCAATTCCCGGCCCACTCGGCCCTTCTCCTCTCTCACGTCCGCACTCCCGCTTCTCTCTCGCTGACCGCCGGGACCCACATGTCGGCGCCTTTCTTCCTCATCGCGACGGCCACGGCCGAGCCGCCGTCCCCCGCGCGCCCGCGATCTCCGCCCCACGACCGCGCGCCCGCGCTTCCCTCCCCCTCTTCAAGCTTCTTCATTGCGCCTTCACCCGAGCCGCCCTCACTCTTCACTCCCCTCCTTCACTCCCCTCGGCAACGGTCGCCCAAGGCCATCAATGGCCGTAAACACCGCCCGCTCTCGGATCCTCTCCACCCCGAGCCTGCTCCGCTCCTCCTCGGCCCACTATAAGACACCCCGAGCATCTCTCCTCGCGCACGAGCACTTCCCACGCCGAAACCACCTCTCATTCTTGTGCAATCTCTCACCGGAGCTCGACATCATCGCCGCCGTGAGGTAGGCAACGCCGCCGGCTCGGTTCTTTGCGCCCCGACCTCCTTTGACCCTCTCCATCGTGTTCGCTCACTCACAGGAAGCTCCGGAGCCGTTTCCCGACGTCCAGGAGCCGCCACCGACGCCGGAACACCCTCCTCGCCGTCCACCGAAGCTCGCCGCCGCCTCCTTACGCCGACGAGCACCTTCCGTTCCCCAATCGGCCCATCAAATCCCTCTGGTGAGCTCGCCGTTCCCTGCTGATGCTTCCCGTGCCATTTATTCACGTTCTAGTGCACCGGAGCGCCCTACGGCGATGCTCCGGCGACCTTCCGCCGCGGCCCGAGGCGGCGCCGTCGCGTTCCGAAGTCGCCGGCGCCCCCTTTCATTTGCAGCCGTCCGATCTTGAATCAAGGGTCCAGATCACATCTTAGCGTACCGGTCAATCCTAGTCAAACCGCCGGTCGCTGGCATTTTGGCTAAAGAGACCCTGAACTTTCTGTTATTCAACCCGCAGTCCATATGCAGTAGAAAGTATTCATATATATGCCCTTGTATCTTTCTGTTTAGGCCCCTGATCTTTTGATTAATCCAACCCGCCGTCCTGTCCATGGCCTTTTCATGTGCTAGCCCCTGGGATCTTTGTTTATTTATGTTTGTGCCCTCGGTTTTTATCAAAACAGTACGCAAATTTAGATTTAATTGCATATAGGTCCCTGCAACCTTGTAACTAGCGTAGTTTCGTCGTTTTAAATCCGTTTTGGGCGATTTTCGCGTCCACGCGATCGTCTTTGCATGCTCTTTAGTTTAAGGTGCTTGTTCTGTACTTTTAGTACTGTTTGGTGTACTGTTTTTATTTATTTTATTGTATTGTCTTGTGTGATCGTGTAGAGAACGTGCCGTTCGAGGAAGATCAGGAGCAGCAGCTGTTTGAAGAGGACCAACAGCAGTTTGTTGAGGAAGGCAAGTGGCCTCCCTCTACATGAACATTCTTTTTGTCCCAATTACATTCATGAAATCCACTTTTACTTTACTGTTATGCATTAATTTTGACGGGTTATCCTATTAGGACATGACTAGATCTTTTTACCTTGAACCTTGAATCACCTGGTTACATCATGGGTAGAAATGCTTAGCTTGCTTAAACTTGGGATGGTTCTGTTACCTTTTATGCAATGTTAATCATGTTTTAATTATGTTGTTATATTCTTGCTTAATTACAAGATCATCATGATTAATTGGAACATGGAGAACCACCCAAGAAAACAGTGCAACCACAGTTTCACATGGCTCTGACTTAGCTAATTAATTAGACTTGGGGTTGGCTAGTGGTCTTACCGTAAGGGCAAGGAGGGGGCCGGTGAGGGGTCATAGCTCGGTCCTTTTGTAGGAGTAGTCTTTGCTAAGGTACGTCCTCTCTTGGGAGGGCTGTGGACCTCACCGCTGCTGAAACTCTAGCGGGCTGCTAGTTTAACTTTGGTCTTTGTAAAGGCTTCGTAGTGAACCCTCGCCACTCACCAAAGGAAGTGTTTAAGGGCCTTGCAAACCCGGGCGACAAGGGGAACACGAGCTGTGGGTAAAGTGTACAACCTCTGCAGAGTGTAAAACTGATATATCAGCCGTGCCCACGGTTAAGGGCGGCTTGGACCCTCACATGATAATTGAACTTTAACTTGATCTTAACTTGTGGTTCTTGGTCTCTTGGTGGAATAACTTTGGGTTATCCTGCTTAATTTTGGGATGGTATAAACTTACATCTAGTAACTAGGTGCTTGCTAATAAAACTTGATCAACTAAAAGTGCTAACCGCATGAGCCTGAACCCCCTTTTGATGGCCTTGCATATTCCCCCACTTGTTGAGTACCAACCATAAGTGTACTCACCCTTGCTAAACAACTGCTGTTCAGAAGATAACAATGATGTGGAGTACTTCAGCGACTTTGATGAGTTCTAGGCGCGTCAACCAGTCAAGTGCCTGTGGATGAAGTCAAGGAGCTGTTTTATCGTTTAGGATGTCGATGAACGTTTAAGACCTTCGTGTCTATTTACGATGAGTGTAATAAAGTTATGTACTCTCTTTTGTACGCTTTTGAACATTGTCTTTTGATATATTCACTGATGACGTCAACATATGTGTGATGAACGGATCCTGGCACACATATGCGATACATTCGATTTTGTCCTTAAAATCGGGTGTGACATTCAACCTCCCCGCCGCGACCACCGCAACGAGGAGATCTACGATGGTTTCGCCGCCTTCACCGCCCGACTCCGCGCCATCCGTTGGCCCGAGTCCTTCAAGCCAGCCCTCGTGGAGAAGTTTGACGGTCGCTCCGACCCCAAGCTCTGGCTCAAGACGTACCACACAGCAGTCAAGGCTGCCCACGGCTCCAACGACCAAGCCGCCGCCTACTTCCCTGTGATGTTAGGCAAGGAAGCACTCCTGTGGCTTGAGGGCGTCCCCCGGGACACCATCGACGGTTGGGCAGACCTTTGCCATGCCTTCACCAAGAACTACCAAGCAAGCTACACCCGGCCAGGGACCAGATTCGATCTGGATAATGTCAAGCAGAAGAAGGGTGAAAGTCTCCGAGACTACACCGACCGGTTTTTTGATAACCGGAACAAGATCGCCGATGTCCAGGATCGGGATGTCATCGACGCTTTCCGGCGCGGCCTTATCGACACCCAGCTGTTCCGTACGCTCTTCAAAACCAACCTTGTCACGGTCTCCGACCTGATGGAGGTGGTCAACTTGGAGGTTCGGGCAGATCAGGCTGAACAGGCCCAATTCAAGAACAAACAGAAGCGCCCGGAGGAAGACGACCGGGTTGACAACTCGAAGCGCCATGAGCCGTCACGTGGGCGCAAGGGAGGCCCTGAGCCCCTCGTAGCCCTAGCAGAAGCAGAAGGCCGGCCAGAACCCAGGTTCCTGCCCGAGGAGTTTTACGACACACTGAACGATCAGTGCCCTTTCCACAAGGACGCGAAGCACAATCTCCGTGATTGTCACGCGTTGCTCAAAGAACTCGGCGCCCTGCCGCCGACCAAGAAGCAGCGCTACAACAACAACGGCGGACGCTACAACAACTACCGTCGTGACGGCTACAACGGCGACCGGCGGGACGACTACCGCCGCAGAGAAGACCGCAACCGCTGCGACGACTATCGCCGTGGCGAGCGCGACCGCGATGCTCCGGCTCGCCAGGATGATCAACGTCGTCATGACGACGAACGCCGACCACCACCACCGCCGGAGGCGCCCAGGCGCGACGCCAACGGCGACTTCCAGCGTGCTGACCGCCAGGTCAACGTCATCATTGGGGGGCCCGGCGCCTTCCCAGATCGGCGCAAGGATAAACTCCACAAGCGCGAAGTGAAGATGGTCTCCACCAAGCCGGTGGAATACCTCCAGTGGTCGGAGATGCCTATTGCCTTCAGCCGCGCCGACCACTGGGTCCACCTTCCCGAGCCAGGGTCCTACCCACTCGTCGTCGCCCCCGTCGTGGACAGGGTCCTCCTCTCCAAAGTCCTGATCGATGGCGGGAGCGCCCTCAACATTATCTTCACAAGCACCCTCAACAGCATGGGGTTCGACTACAGCAAGCTCCTGAGCGCCGAAGATCCGTTTTTTGGCATTGTGCCAGGAAAAGCTTCCTACCCGATAGGAAGAGTCGCCTTACCAGTTACGTTCGGCACGGCTGACAACTACCGCACGGAGTTCCTGTACTTCGAGGTAGCTGACTTCAAGAGCTCCTACCACGCCATCTTCGGCAGGCCCATGCTGGCCCGATTCATGGCGATTCCGAACCACACTTACCTGGTTCTGAAGATGCCAGCGCCCAATGGCGTCCTCTCCATCCGTGGAGATATCAAGACCTCGTTCGAGTGCGACGGCGAGGCCATCAAGATAGCCGAGCTGTCCCATCAACTCGGCAACGCCACTCTGTTGGCGGAAGAAGCCCCCAAGGCGGCAACCGGTGAGCCTGTCCTCCCAGAGTAGAAGCAGCAGCCCACGGCGCTGGCACATGCAGACGCCCCCAAAGCTATAAGCTTGGGACTTGACGACCCCTCCAAGACGGCCCTCATAGGGCCAGGGCTCACCACCAAATAGGAAGACGCGCTCACCTCCTTCCTCCGGGACAACTGGGACATCTTCGCATGGAAGCCATCAGACATGTCGGGTGTTCTAAGGGAGAAGGCTGAGCACTCCTTGGACTTGAGCAAGACCGCGAAGCCTGCTAAACAGAAGCTGCGCCGATTCGCCCAAGAGCGCAAGGAGGCCATTAGGGTAGAACTGAATAAGCTCCTAGCTGCCGGTTTCATTAGAGAATGCAAACACCCTGAGTGGCTTGCAAATCCTGTACTTGTAAAGAAGCAATCCGATGAATGGAGAATGTGCATTGATTACACGGATCTCAATCGCTACTGCCCTAAGGACCCCTTCCCTCTTCCGCGAATTGACCAAGTCGTCGACTCTACGTCCGGCTGCGTACTCCTCTGTTTTCTTGACTGCTACTTGGGTTATCACCAGATAGCCTTGAAGACATCCGACCAAGACAAGACAGCGTTCATCACCCCGCACGGCATCTATTGTTACAAGACGATGACGTTCGGGTTGAAGAACGCCGGCGCCACGTACCAGAAGGCCATCCAAGGTTGCCTGCAGAGCCAAATCGGCCGCAACGTGGAGGCTTACGTGGATGACGTCGTCGTCAAGACGTATAACGCCGACTCCCTCATCGCCGACTTGCAGGAAACTTTCAACAACTTACGCCGATTCAGATGGAAGCTCAATCCCACGAAGTGCGTGTTTGGGGTGCCGTCAGGAAAGCTCCTGGGCTTCCTGGTCAGCCAGCGCGGCATCGAGGCAAACCCAGTCAAGCTGGATGCCATACGCAACCTCAAGGAGCCAACGTGCAAGAAAGATATCATGAAGCTCACTGGAATGATGGCGGCCCTGAGCCGGTTCATCAGCAAGCTCAGCGAGAAGGGACTTCCGTTCTTCAAGATACTCAAGAAGGCGGACAAGTTCGAGTGGACCCCTGAGGCAAGCAAGGCCCTGGCCGACCTCAAGGAATTCCTAGTCACACCCCCGGTTCTCACGGACCCCCGGGGAAGAGCTCTTGCTGTATATCTCGGCTACCACTCATGTGGTCAGCACGGCCCTGGTCGCCGAGCGACCAGAAGAAGGCCACCCATACAAAGTCCAGCGCCCTGTATATTTCGTCAACGAGGTGCTCAGCGAGTCCAAGGTCCGGTACCCCCATCCTCAGAAGCTGCTCTACGCACTCCTGATAACCGCCAGGAAGCTACGGCACTATTTCCAGGCCCACATGATTCGAGTCATCTCGAATTTTCCCCTTGGAGCCATACTCCACAACAGGGATGCCAACGGCCGCATCGTCAAGTGGTCCGTAGAACTCGGCGAGCACACTATCAACTTCGAGCCACGAGAGGCCATCAAATCTCAGATACTGGCCGACTTCGTGGCCGAGTGGACGGAGATCCAGACGCCGACCCCTGCGGAACGGCCAGAGCACTGGAAGATGTACTTTGACGGAGCCCTCAACCTCGAGGGAGCCGGCGCAGGAGTGTTGTTCATCTCCCCGGAGGGGCAGCACCTCAAGTATGTCCTCCAGATACACTACCAGGCTACCAACAATGGGGCCGAGTACGAAGCCCTCATCCATGGCCTCCGGATCGCGGTGTCACTCGGCATCAAGCGACTCATGTGCTATGGCGACTCCAAGCTAGTCGTCGAGCAGGTGAACAAGAACTGGGACACAACCAAGGAAACCATGAGCGCATACTGCGCAGAGGTGCGCAAACTTGAGGCCCACTTCTATGGCCTCGAGCTCCACCACGTCCTCCGGGAAGACAACGTCGCCGCTGATGTCCTCTCCAAGTTAGGGTCCACCAGAGCCCAAGTACCAGTCGGCGTCTTCGTCCAAGACCTGCACACCCCGTCCATCAAGATGCTTGAGGACGGCAGCCCCGTACCTGAGCCGGAGCCACTCCTGGGTGGCCCGCCGACCAGCGAAGTTCTCGTGGTGGAAGCAGACTGGCGCGCCCCCTTCATCGCTTTCCTCACAGAGAACTGGTCGCCGGATACGAGGGAAGAAATCGAGAAGTTGACTCGGCGTGCGACAAACTACGTCATCATCGGCGACGATCTGTACAGAAAGGCAGCCTCCACAGGCATACTCATGAATTGCGTCCTTCGAGATGAAGGTATCACCCTGTTACATGATATCCACTCGGGTACTTGTAGCAACCACGCGGCGGCCGGCACACTAGTCGGCAAGGCCTACAGGGCAGGGTTCTACTGGCCGACAGCCCTGTCTGACGCCAAGGAGTTGGTACGCAGCTGCACCGGCTGCCAGTTCTTCCAGAAGCAAAAGCACCTGCCGGCTCAGGCGCTACGGACCATCCCCCATCTTGGCCATTCGCCATATGGGGACTCGACAACGTCGGACCCTTCAAAACCGCCCCGGGCGGGTTCAAGCACATCTTGGTGGCGGTCGACAAGTTCACCAAGTGGATTGAGTACAAGGTCGTGACCGACACCAAGTCGGCCACGGCTGCAAAGTTCATCCAAGAGCTCACCCATCGGTTTGGCGTCCCAAACCGCATCGTGACTGACCTTGGATCCGAGTTCACAGGGCACGAGTTCTGGGATTTCTGCCAGGACAGCTGCATCGACGTCTACTACTCCTCCACGGCGCACCCCAGGTGCAACGGCCAGGTCGAGCGGGCCAACGGCATGGTCCAAGACTCGCTCAAGAAGGCCATGTATGACGAACTCAACAAGCACCCCGGCCGGTGGGCCAAGGAAGTACCTCATGTCATATGGGGCCTGCGAACGCAGAAGAGCAGAGCAACGGGATATACTCCTTTCTTTCTGGTATACGGCTCCGAAGCCGTCCTCCCAGCCGACGTCACCCATGGTGCTCCGCGCATCCAGCACTACGAAGAAGGAGAAGCAGAAATCGGCCGCCAGGTCGACATCGACTGCCTAGAAGAACACCGACTCGCCGCCCTGATTAGACATGCCAGACATGAGCAGCAGGTACGGCGCTACCACGACAAGAACGTCCGGGAACGTTCCCTCAACGTCGACGACTTGGCCCTGCGCCGAGTCATGTCCACCAAGGACAAGCACAAGTTATCCGCCCCCTGGGAGGGTCCCTTCATCGTCAAAGAAGTTGTTTCGCCAGGAACATACAGCCTTCAGTGGGCTAACGGTGACCCAGTCCCAAACGTGTGGAACATCGAGCACCTCGTCAAGTTCTACCCGTAGAAATTAAACAAAAGCTATGTATTCCCTGTCTCGTATTAATAAAATTACTTTTGCCTCATGGCTTGCTGTTGTCTTTTTACCCGACATCCATGCTGATGCTCGGGGACTGGGCCCGACCCAGGTTGCGTCTTCTTCATCACGATATTTGGGGGGTACCTGCTTACTCCGACTTCCGAGTCCTTGCCCAACCCTATGTTCCCCCCGGCGACTACTAAGCTAACTCGGCTGGTCCGAGTCCCCAACTGTGAAACCCTGAGCTCCGCGCTCAACTCGCGCGCCCCCTACACCTAAGCCTCCCCGCTGAGCAGTGTAGCTGGGTAAGCCGTCCTCTCCGTGAGCAGTGGTCAGCGGGTCAAAAAGGGTGCTTAAACAGCACAGGGCAGTGGCTAGTCGGGCGACGCAGAGTCCTAGTCGGCAGGGAAAAGGGTCCAGTAAAGCACCAGTGCATATTCATACTTCAAATAAAACCGAAATTTTATTTACAGATTCTACAGAGTTTACATCTATAGTTGTTTTACAGGCCCAGTTCCGCTGCTACAGCTTCAGCCAGAGGGGTACACTCCTCGACTAACTCGTCGAACTCTTCGTCGGCAAGTTCTTCAGGAATGCCATCGGCGATGGGAGCCAGCTCCTGCGTCGGGAAGTGTATCCTGAACAGTGCCAGTATCCGACTCCCGAAGCCGATCGCAGTCTGCTGCATCAACTGGGCTGCCCGAGTCGGACCGGCCCTGAGCCGCTCTGCCAACGTCGCCGCCGCCGGGCCGGACTCGGCAGGCACCAAGGAATTGGCGTTAAACTCGGCCGCCTGCTTCAGCTCCATCAGCTCCGTCCGAAGCCCTGCAGATGAACATGCATAAGCACAATCGACTTCTTCACAGCCCCAGACGATTTGGCAGAAGACACTTACCATGCATGGCCTGGTCGTGCGTATCCTTCAGGACCTGATTGGCCTCCTTCAGGTGCTCGGATTCGGCGGCGAGGCGAAGATTGGCTGCTTTAAGCCCACGCACCTCTTCCTCGAGCTTATGCTTGGCCCCGGCCAGCTCGTCTTCAAGCTTCTTTTTGGCCCCGGCCAGCTCGTCGATCCTCCCCTGAAGGGCGTCCTCCCTCTTCCTCGACTCTGCAAAGAAACCCCCATGAGCACAATTGTTCGGCGAGATACACCAGCAAGCAATGCACGAAGAACCCACCTTCGGCGAGAACGCTCATGTCATTCATGAGATCCTCGTTGGTCTTCTGCAGGTCGGCGAGCTCCCGCTCCCTCTGCATCTGGAACTCCTTGGCAGCCTCCGCCTCACGGATTCTATCCGTGTGGACCCGCGCCAAGGCCCGGCGGTCTTCAAGGGCCTGCCGCCTGAAGTCGAGGTCTCTCGTGGCCCGTTCCGAGAAACCCTGTCACATAACACATTGGCCTCAGGGTCATTGTGTGCGTTATACTGACAACATGGCGCCAAGAAGACATACCTGTACAACACGGGTCAAGACGCCGGCCACGTTTTGCAGCTTCCGGAGCTCGCTCGCTTGGTCGGCGACGTCAAGCTCCATCCGCTGCTCCAGAGTCAACTCTGAAGCCTGCGGTCCGCCCCCGAGCTCGGCCGCGATTGCTTCCCCTTGGGGAGGCACGTGGACGCCTGGATCGGCATCCAGGTCCTCCCCAAGGAGCCGGTTGTCGTCATCCTCAAGTGGTGGAGGACTCCTCGGCAGCTCCTCCATCTCCGTGCGACCCTCCGGGGCCTCCTCCTCGAGGGCGACCTCGGACGCGTCGGCCTGCAGATCCCTCGCCGGGTCGCCCGTCCCTGTGATGCGCGGCGGACTCGGCGGGTCTGGCGGCCCCGACATGTCGACTGGCACCTACTCCGGCACAATCAGGGCCGTGCTCGACCCTGAACCCGCCTCTGCGGCGGCAGACCGACTCGGTGGCGCCTTGTCACCGGTCCCCGGGCGGGGTAGGGTGCCGACGCCCGCTTGGCTCCCGAGCCTGCATTCAACACATCAACAGATCAAGAATTGCTCATCCAACAAAGAAACTCAAGGCGACTTACCCGCCCTTGCGCGGACGCTTGAATTGCACGCCCCGCAGCACCTGCGGAGGCGTCTGGCTCGGCAACAGGGTCGAGTCCGGCCGCATCCCTGGCTGGGCGAAGATGCTCCCCTGAGCCCCTGAAGATTGCTGCGCGGGCTGATCCGACTCAAGCCCAGAAGACGAGCCGTCAGGGCCATCCCCCGCAGCCTTCCTCTTCCTCCGCGCCTCGGCCTCGGCCCGCGCGGCTTGCCCCAGCATCGGTGCTGGTTTGGGGGACCCCTCTCGAGCCGCCCTCTGGGCTGGGGTCAGCTTGCGCACAACTTGGCGCGTTGGCCGCCCCATGCTGATACCTAGTATCCGCGTCACCGTCCTGAGGAGCCGGGATGACGCCGACCTCATCCCAGTCAGCTTGCTCCTCTTCCACGACTCGAGGCACCCGGGATGCCTCCTCCGCCGTCATCAGCTTCTCCACCCGGACGTCACCCTCAGGCAGCGGCGCGTGGCTAAGGTACCTCGTCGCTCGCTCCTGCAAGGCAAACATACAGCAACAAGCACAGTTCATCATTCATTCAGCAGTTCAGCAGTCAGATACACAACACGCAAGAAGATAAGAAACTAACCGGTGGAGGAGGATTTCGCAGAGAAAATGGGACAGGAGTCCCCTCGTTGAAGATCTGGCCCCGCATGAACCCCGAGATCCTCTCGCAGGCCTCGGGAACGGAAACTGTCCGGACCTGCTCCCGAGTAGGATCCCTGCCACCCGAGAACTCAAACCCGGGATGCACCCGGTCCTTGATCGGCTGAGTCAACCGCTGAACAAAGGAGATCATGATAGCAACAGCAGACAGCTTTTGCTTCTTCACGTCAGCAATCAACCCCAGCAGCTCCTCAGCTTGTTGAAGCTCCTGGTCCTCCGGCTGCGACTCCCAGCAGTCCTTCTTCACCGGCCGGTGGCCAGTCCGAGCAGGTAGAGCAGGGGGGTGGTTCGCGACATAGAACCACTCCTGTCGCCAGTTCTTGTTGGAGTCGTTCATGTCCAGGGTGAAATACCTCTTGGCCATGCCGGCCCTCAACGAGAACCCAGCCCCTCCGGTGATCCTAGCAGGTCCCTTTCCAGAATTCTCCCCGATAATTTTCATCCGATACAATCGCCGCCACAACCCGAAATGTGGCGGGATCCCAAGGAACGCTTCGCACAGATGAATGAAAACAGAGATGGAAAGAATCGAGGTGGGGTTCAAGTGACTCATCTCCACCCTGTAGAAGTGCAGCAGACCCCGGAAGAAGTCTCCCGTGGGCAATCCGAACCCACGCTCGAAGAACGGCGCGAAGACGGCCATCTCGGTCTCCGAGCGCTCCCATGGCCGGACGTCATCGCCGGCGAGCAGCCATTGCAGGATCTCCCGCGACCCGAGCACTCCACGGCGCACCATGTCCTCCAGCCTCTCCTCGGTGATGGAGGATTGGCCCCAGGCCGGCTCTTGGGGCGGCACTCCTCCAGGCACGGAGGTGAGCTCCGGGACCTCTTCAGACGAGGCCACGGTCCTTCCCCCGGTGTCCGCCCCGGTGGCGGTCGCCGGCGTATCAGCATCGCCGCCCTCGCGGGCGGCGGCGCTCCCCCGGCCCCAGACTGGCCCGCGGAGGGCGTCATCCCATCTCTTGCGTCGGCGTTGCCACCCACCGTGGAAATGGGTGCTCACCACCCTCGTCGCCGGCGGCACCTCCTCGCCCGCTGCGGGTGTCCTCGCCGTCTCCCTGGTGTCCGCCATCTCCGTCAGAGGGCACAGGCACGATGGAGGCACTCAGCGACGGCGGTGGCGCGTGAACTCCGGTGGCGGCGAATGGGCGGTGGGTGAATCGCTCTCACGACGGTCCTAGGCGGCGGCGGAGGCGCGGGATGAATCTCGATTTGGAAATGACTGTGGTAAAAGCCGCCGGTGAACAGTTCCGATTTATCCCCCCCGGTCGATCCAAATTACCCTAACGGCGCCGTAACTAACGGACGGAATCCGCGGGACTCCCGTTAATTGCGGGCCAACGGCTCCCCGTGGGCCAACGGCTCTCAGCGCGCCAACGGCTCTTTACTGCAGCACTCGGCCAGCCCCGACCCTCGGGGACTCGGCGCTCTTGACTCCGGTCAACGGGTCTCCAGACTCGGCCAGCCCCGACCCTCGGGGACTCGGCGCTCTTGACTCCGGTCAACGGGTCTCCGGACTCGGCCAGCCCCGACCCTCGGGGACTCGGCGCTCTTGACTCCGGTCAACGGGTCTCCGGACTCGGCCAGCCCCGACCCTCGGGGACTCGGCGCTCTTGACTCCGGTCAACCTCCGACCCTAAGGACTCAATTTTTTTGGCCGCAACTCAGAAGTCTCTGTGACTTGATTGCTACTGCGTGAGCTTACGATCCTATGTCGGCCTCTGGGCCCAGGGAATACGGATATGGTTCTAATCGACAAGCAATGGAGAAAAGATTTAATACAAGGGTTACAAATTACAAAGAGAGCCGGTCATAAGCCGGTTACAGGAATCAAACACATCAACCGTCAAGATGACGGCTCGGGGCGCCCGCCGTTGCCCGAAATGCTACATCAGCAGAAGCTTGGTCCACATGGGCTCGTCGCAAGCTCTCTTGTAGCACCACTGCAGCCGTCGACGGGACAGCACCAACAGAGGGTTGTTAGCGAATGCCTCCGGGTATCCCTTGCTCTACAAAGCATTTCACCCCACATGGCCCTCGTCACATGGGAATGTAGGGGTGAATGGGACAGCACTCAGACGCTAATCAACACCTCAGGATCTTCGCAAGCACTCTTCTAGCACCAAGCTATCAAGTCCCCATGATTCTTCCCCGGAGGATGAACCCAGCACATAGTCCCCAACATGTTCAAGTGAAGTGGTTGCTATGCCTACCTTCTGATAATAACAAGGCCCTGGGCCTCGGTGTCTATTTATAGCCCCGTGCTATACAATTGCATGTGACTCCGGTCGCATTGTTCAGCGCGTGAGCCCTGTGCCCCGCAGCAGCTCCTCTCTTCGAGGCGCTCAGTCCGCCCTTATCACCTTCAGCTTCATCCGACCACGGGATCGCCCTGTGCATCCACGTGAATACTGTTTTTGTCGCTATTCGGCAAGCTTATCCTTTGGGCGGCCTGACTGCCCCGACGCTTGGAGATCATTCTCTTTTGACCATTAGCCCGACTTTTCTAGTCGGCCCAATGCTCGGGGACTACTCCATATGGAGGGCTCCCCATCAGGATGTGTCACTTTTCCCAAGTGGTGCAGCTCCTCGGCGCCCGGCTCGGCCACGACTCGGCGCTACATCACTCGAGGCTTCGCCCCGGGTCTGCCCAGGGTCATTCTCGGATGGCCTGCGGTTTTCTTTTTTGAGCACTGCCCACCCTTGTGTCGACCTGCCGACCAAGGCGCTTTAGCCGACCTTGATGGCTTCGCTTCTTCATCAACAGTCCGACACGCGCCTGCACGTTGCTCGGGGACTTGTGGGATATGGGTACCCCTGGGCCCACTACCGACCGGATAGCCAGTCGGCCTGGTCCCACGTCTGACAAGGATGTGGGCCGACCCCAGACCGGCCCACGAGGATCCCCGGCTTGATGGACAAGATTGGAGAAGACTTAACCAGCAAGACATTTAGCGATATCCTCAGATCCCGCCCGGAGATCACGGTAATTATGTTGTAACCGACTTGGATTAGTTTCCTGATTTGAGCCGGACAGTAATTAGAAATAACCGACTTGTAAACCCTAGGCCGTCGGCCTATATAAGGCGGCCTAGGTCGACCCCTTTAGGTCATTGAATCCTTTTCGCCATTTACGCCACCCATTCGTTGTAACCGAGAGCTTGACGCTGTTTTCCGGAACACGTCGAGCAGATCAATACAAGACCCGAGCACAGGACGTAGGGTATTATACCTCCGGGTAGCCCAAACCTGTATAATCCCTGTGTCCCTGTGTTACCTCGAGCTCCCTAGTCTCGCGATTGCCCTTTGCCTACAAATCAACCATCTGGGTACCCCCGGGTGGACTGCCAGTCATTAGATCCGACACAACCGACCTCTGTGGACGGACAGTCCGCGAAAACTTTGTTTTCACGGGGTTTGCATTGTGTAAGTAAAACCTAGATTTTGAAAGGGGTCCTATATATATGTCATGAGGTCTCTCGTCACTTTTGAAAGCAAACTTCACATTGTTGAGCCATCCTTCTTCATTCTCCCATTCTCTTTGTTATGAGGTTGCATTCTTGTGGAATTGAGGACATCCTAGTGCATTGCATAAAAAAATTGAGATTTGTGGACCTGTGAGCCTTCAAGTAAGTGTCATCGTCTTGTTACTCTTGGAGGTTGCCGCCTCCTAAATGGCTTGAAGGTTGTGAAAATCATTGATCCCTTCAAGAATATTGTGAAGGGACCCTAGTTGTTCCTATGAGAGGTCCTTGTGTTTAACTCACCAGAGTAGTGAAGATCAACTTTAGTGGAGTTGAAATGTGGATTGGTTCTTTGATCCAAATCATGTCAAACATAAGCTGAGTATTAATAGAGGAGCGGTTGGAACACTGAACCCAACTTAATATAGATCATGGGTGACCAACAAGTCATCGACACCATGGGATAAAATTCGTCAATTGTGATCGGTTCTTTTTCTTGCTCAGTTACTTTCTTGCAATATACTTGGAGCAATTTACATTCCTAACAGAGATTTAATTGTACCTTGTCACCCTAGATTGCAAACTCTTACATAGACTAGAAAGAGTAGAAATAAGAGTCAATTTATTGTGGGAAAACTCAATTATATGCAGTGGGTGTACACTTGTTTTTTTCTTAATATGTAGTGGGTGTACACCTAAATACGGTTTTGGATCAATTTATTGTGGGAAAACTCAATTATTAGTTTGTAGATTATATGTGTTTTTTTGTTAAATTTTAGCAAAGTACTAGATGTTAAGAGTACATAATTTTGTGATATAGCTTAGAGGTATGCATAACGTTGGTGCAAATTTTAATTTATTTTTAAGAAGCGGGTCACTAGTTATGCTTTGAAATCGGAAAATAAAACCCTATCGCAGAAAAAAAAATGCCAAATACACCAAGCACTGCCTCCTTCCAGATGCCAGGAAGTGCCGAGAACATAACTGTCAGCCGGTGCGCGCGCGAGGCTTCCTGCGAGAGTCCCGGCGCTTCCAGAACCTTCCCTCCATCTTCGGGATGCCATGCTCCGACCATAGCTTCACGGGCCATCCTGTGGCGTCCACAACGAGAGCAAAATCCAAGCAGCTCGATCGGCCACAGCCTGGCCCCAGAGTCGGCTCGCCGCACGCGACCCCTATAAAACCCTTCTCCCTTCCCTTATCTCTTCCCCAACCTCTCGCCATTTCCCTTCTCCGCAATCGCTCAAAAACCCCATAGCCCACACACACTGAAATCCCTTTCCTCTTCTCCCCCTTCCTAGGGTTTCTCGAACCTTCCATTTTCGTCCGACAACCTACTCCTAGCTCCGCGCTGTATCTCTCTTCGCCGCCTCCAGCCATGGCGACCACGACCTTCCCCACCTCGACCCCCTTCTTCGCGGCCCACCACGGGCCCCGCCGGAGCCGCCCCTCCGTCTCCGCCGCGGTCTACGGCCGGGGCCGCCGGTGGCGCCCGCTGCGTGTGGCATGCGAGAAGGTGGTGGGCATCGACCTGGGCACCACCAACTCCGCGGTGGCGGCCATGGAGGGCGGCAAGCCCACGATCGTCACCAACGCCGAGGGCGCGCGGACCACGCCCTCCGTCGTGGCGTACACCAAGTCCGGCGACCGCCTCGTCGGCCAGATCGCCAAGCGCCAGGCCGTCGTCAACCCGGAGAACACCTTCTTTTCCGTCAAGCGCTTCATCGGCCGCAAGATGAACGAGGTCGACGAGGAGTCCAAGCAGGTCTCCTACCGCGTCATCAGGGACGACAACGGCAACGTCAAGCTCGACTGCCCCGCCATTGGCAAGCAGTTCGCCGCCGAGGAGATCTCTGCGCAGGTATATCACTAATTTCTGTTGTTTCTTCCGTACTTGGGGTCAATTGATGCTATGTTTCCTGGTTGCTGAAAGCAGACAGTTATCTTGATAAAGTTGGTGCATCCATTGTCTTGTCTTGGACTTGCGCTGATTTACCCTGTAATTTACTGGCTATCGCGATGTTAGAATTATTTTGGCTACATTCCCTTGCAAAATTTGTTGCTGGTTCACATGACTATCTGTTAGCCATAATTATACTGAACTAAATTGTTGTCATGGTTGATTGTTTTTCTTCAATTTTATGGTTCTCCAAAAGTTGGTGCATTCATTGTCTTATGCTAGACTTGTGTTAATATTGATGGATAATTTGACTTGAACTTAGCTGGATTATTATGATAACTTTGCAGCAGTTACATCTGAAATTATGTTTCTTTTAATTCCTGACCATGTTAACTACAATGTCCCTGCATTTTCCTTGCTTATGCTTTACTTGGATGATAGCTTGAAGCCCAGTAATTTCCTTAGCTTTTCTTTATGTACCTTAATAAAAGCATGGTTGATGATCAGTGTTTCAAAGGTGTCGCCTAGGCATCCAGGCGGACCCAGGTTGTCTTGGAGAACAGCTCTGCCTTGGCGCCTAGGCGATAAGGCACACACAGCTTTCTTTGGTTCGCCTTACCGCCTTTTAAACCATGTTGATGGTTGTATCACCACTTCAGTTGGTTGAATCTAATGAATTGGTCACAAGTATTGTGCATTGTTGTTTACTTTGACATAATAACTATATCCCTGCTTGTCATCATTTTGTATTCTTTGCATAATTTTTATGGGGAATATGTTGATGGAATTGAGAGGAGCTATCATCAAAACTAACTGTGAGATATAATCTTGATTGTACATACTGTTTCTGATCCAGGCAATTATACAATTTTTGTTTCTCAGGTTCTTAGGAAGCTGGTGGATGATGCATCAAAGTTTTTGAATGACAAGGTCACAAAGGCAGTGATTACAGTTCCTGCTTACTTTAATGACTCACAAAGGACAGCAACAAAAGACGCTGGCCGAATTGCTGGGCTGGAGGTTCTGCGTATTATAAATGAGCCTACGGCAGCATCACTAGCATATGGTTTTGAGAAGAAGAACAATGAAACAATTCTGGTCTTTGACCTTGGAGGTGGCACCTTCGATGTTTCAGGTATCTGACCTTGTTGGCATTTCTCTGTACACCCTTTGCATAGAGATTACTCCTTTTGTCTCATATTCTATTCACTCTATTTGACCATTCATCTTATTAAAAAAATATTATTGCAAATATATGCAAAGATAAGTAATGCTTGAAGTACCTTTGATGGTAAAGTAAGTCGCAACCAAAATAAATGGCACTTACAAATTTTTTGAATGAGATGATTTTTAAAAATTGCTTCAAGAAAGAGGATGGACAGAAAATCAAGTGAGCTTTCAGAAGGAAGTTTCGATTGAGCTTTCAGCACAGTTTTGGTCGTCATTGAATTGTGAGCATGGAAAACAATCACAAATGATTTGGGATTGTTTTCCTTAGTTTGAATAATCACAAATCTGACAAACAGGGATTACAATCATCTAATTCCCTTGAAAATGCTGCTGCCAAAAGAACTCCTAATACCATGAAAATTTGAACTCTAGTATCATTTTGATCCACTATTTTTATTCTTATGCCTCTGGCTTATTTATAGATCCTATCATCGTTGATTGTATTGAGTTCAACTCCCTTGGCATTCATCTGATTAAATTTTTGGTGATTTCAGTTCTTGAAGTCGGTGATGGTGTTTTTGAGGTGTTGTCTACATCGGGTGACACTCACCTTGGTGGTGATGACTTCGACAAGGTTAGTTATCCGTTATCTTTTGTTCGACAGAAGATTCTTTTTTTTCCTTTTTGCCAGAGGCTTCAATAGTCTTCTTCATATTGTTTTCTTTTTGGCTATTTTTGGCACATCATATTCCTTCTGTCCTTCACAACGCAACCTGTGTTTAAAGATGTCCCCTCATAACTTAGTTGCATCAGGGTCGTCCAATGGGTTTCAACTAAAAGAATGATTTTATACTATTATTTATAGGACGTATGGCATGAAACCTTATTGAACTTTGACGTTAATGTATGCAAATTATGTGGCATGGGCCAGTGGCAAATAATATCCGTTAGACTCATTGTCAGAATTTTCATTCTTACATGACAAATCCCATGCATACAGTTAGAAAATAAATTATTAGTGTTTGCTGTGTGTATACATAATTCAAAGCTTTCGTAAGATGTTTGTCCTTATAATGCAATTTGCGTTTCCAGAGAATTGTCGACTGGCTGGCTGGTAACTTCAAGAATGATGAGGGTATTGACTTGTTAAAAGACAAGCAAGCTCTGCAGCGACTTACAGAAGCAGCTGAAAAGGCAAAGATGGAGTTGTCATCCCTGAGCCAAACAAACATTAGGTCAGTTGTCTCAACCATCTTTCAACATTGCTTTCTTCCTGTTTAGTAGATTCTAACTTTTTTTTTGTGCTTTCAGTTTGCCTTTTATTACAGCTACTGCAGATGGCCCCAAACATATTGAGACAACTCTTACCAGGGCTAAATTTGAGGAGCTATGCTCAGATCTCCTTGACAGGTACATAACTGTAGTTCTTGCTATGGGTTGGATTAAAACTCACTGTGCATACTTCTACCATATTTCGTTGGTGTAAAATGAAGCTTGTGCCAGCTTCTGTTGCTACTAATATTTGCTGGATATAACCCTGTTGTACTGAAGAACAAACATGTTAACATCTGTTGCCAATTATCTTTTCAGGCTGAGGACCCCTGTGGACAATGCCCTTCGAGATGCGAAGTTGCAATTCAAAGACATTGATGAGGTCATTCTTGTTGGTGGCTCAACCAGGATACCAGCTGTTCAGGAGCTTGTAAAGAAAATGACAGGAAAGGACCCCAATGTGACTGTCAACCCAGATGAGGTTGTTGCACTTGGAGCAGCCGTGCAGGTCAGTGCATGATGAATCCTTGTTTGGTTAACTGAATAAAGGTTGCAGTGTGCTTCTTTCCTGTCCATAGAAATGATAACATGTACTGTACATTGTCCTTGTTACTTTGTGACAAATGACTAGTGTTTGCATTTTTAAGATAATCAATGTTCTAATGTATAAGGATTGCTTAGAGCTACGTAGCGTGTTGGAACTATTTCTGAGTTCAAGTTTTTGACTACAGGCAGGAGTTTTGTCAGGCGATGTCAGCGACATTGTCCTCCTTGATGTCACCCCTCTGTCACTTGGTTTGGAGACATTGGGTGGTGTTATGACCAAGATTATCCCAAGGAACACAACGCTGCCTACCTCAAAATCGGAAGTCTTCTCAACTGCTGCTGATGGGCAGACCAGTGTGGAGATCAATGTTCTCCAAGGAGAAAGAGAGTTTGTCCGGGACAACAAGTCTCTTGGTAGCTTCCGTCTTGATGGGATTCCTCCGGCCCCTCGTGGCGTTCCACAAATCGAAGTCAAGTTTGATATTGATGCCAATGGTATCCTTTCCGTCACCGCGGTTGACAAGGGCACAGGGAAGAAGCAGGACATCACAATCACTGGGGCCAGCACACTGCCAAAGGACGAGGTATGTAAATGCTTCCAGCAAAACTTATGCTATCAATTCTCAGCAAATGTGATGTCAACATTTTCATTGGTATTCAACACTGCTGATTGATATATCTTCAGGTGGAGAGAATGGTTGACGAAGCTGAGAGATTCGCTAAGGAGGACAAGGAGAAGAGAGATGCCATCGACACCAAGAACCAAGCTGAATCAGTCATCTACCAGACTGAGAAGCAACTGAAGGAGCTCGGTGACAAGGTCCCAGGTGAAGTCAAGGGGAAGGTAGAGTCAAAGCTTCAGGAGCTCAAAGATGCTGTTGCCGGTGGCTCCACGCAGACGATGAAGGATGCTTTGAGTGCATTGAACCAGGAAGTCATGCAGCTTGGGCAGTCTCTCTACAGCCAGCAGGGTGCCGCAGGAGCTGGCCCTACACCAGGAACTGATGCTACTGCGGGTTCAACTGGTTCATCAGCGAAGCCAGGTGACGAAGGTGATGTCATTGACGCTGATTTTACGGACAGCAAGTGAGGGTTGTGTTAGGATTAGATGGAGACGGTTCTGTTCACAGGGGTTATCTTGCATTGACCGAGGCATTTGTTCCACAAGGTTGTGTAGGACGAGTGGTGTACATTTTGGTAGATTGCACCTTGTTTCCTGGGTATAGTTTGGGTGGACGAGGAGAGTTCAGGGAAGTTCAGACTCTGCCAGATGAAACACATAAGGCTTTTTTTTTTTTTCTGTTTATCTACTTTCATGGCTCTGATGTAACAACAGCTTATTGTCGTTGAGGTGCATAAAGTTGCGAGCTCGCGTTGCAGCTAGATTTTGAGTTAATTTTTGCAAGAACTTTGGGAACCTTATTCAAACGCAGACAACTTTGATTCATTCAATTTGGATCTGAGGATATAATTTGGAACAGAGCACTTGATTTTAGGGTTCTCAAATGAAGCTTGTATATTTGAAATTGAGGGGGTGTTGAATTCATCAAAATTTTTCAAAAGGGAATCTTACATGTATAGAGTAGTAAACATGTGTTGATGATAAAACTCATTCCATAACCTCGGGTAAATTTGCGAGACGAATCTAATGAGTTTAATTAGATCATGATTTGCAACAGTGATGTTACAGTAACCATCTATTAATTATCCACTAATCATGGATTAATTACTACCATTAGATTCGTCTCGCGATTTTCAGGTGAGATCTATAATTAGTTTTATTATTAGTCTACATTTAGTACTCTAAATGATAAGATCTTTTTTGCAAAATATTTCACTAAAATTTTTCATCGAAATTAAACACCCCCTGAAACGAAAAGGTCCATATAACTTCTATCATGAGAGTCGGCTTTTTCTCGAGTACGTACTACAGCTTGAGGTTTTTATAATACCTGATTGGAGTCTGGTTCTACGCTGATGGTGTTCCTACATACCAGCTTCTGTTTTTCTTTTGGTCAGGACCATCGGACGCATCATCCACACTCTCGTCTCCTTCCCTCCGCTTGTTGTTTTCTGTTGATTCCACGTATCACAGTACAGCCTCTACCCTAGATCGTCTCCGGCCCGTTTGGTTGTATGGGAATGGTTCCCAGCTAAACACTTCTTTCAGTGATTTGTACTAATTCAAGATTGCTTCCTTGTAAGGGAATAAGAATATGCTTGTCTTTCTTGACCAAAGAGAATGGGAAAGTACTTGGCAAGGAAGGTATAAATTTGTTTTTAGGGAATCTACGATAGACGATTGCTGATTTGAACTTTTCATTAAAATTGTGGCAAATTCACGGATTACAAGAGCAAAGTTGCAAACGCAGGACAACGGACACAACACAGAAAACCACAAAGACAAGTGAATACAACTCGAAGAAACAAAGGCCAACACTTGCACAAGCCAAAGAGCGATCCGCCATTCTCCATTGAACACCACGACCAAGCAACATGATTGCCAGCTATACAAAGACCATTGAGCTACCCACCACCTCTCGTAGCTACGCCTCCCTGCTGCTGGCCTCCAACTCCATGTCCAACGGGGGAAGGAAGCCCCGAAGGATTGAGGACCACCACAGCAGAAAGGGGACTAAGAGTGGGAGGCGCACGCTAATCAAAGCTTCACTGGATACACCGGTCCTCCTTGGAGATAATGGTAGCACCTTTCGCTGCACATCCGAGCCCCCACCTACCGCCATCCAACGCCCTTCGAGTGGAGGAAGCACCAAAGGAGGGAAGACCGGCTACTATGGGCACACTCGGCATTTGATTTTATGACACCACCAGCAAGAGGAGCGACGACGAAGCAGAGGTACCAGAAGCAGGCACAACACAACCACAAACAGAGCCACCGACCAAGCAGAGCTGTAACCAAGGGAAAACATAATAGTGCAGCTCATGGCGAAACCTGAAGGCTTGCCCAAAGGTGGACCATGCGGAGGTTGGTGACCTCCCCGCGCACCAAGCACGACGCTTTCACTGCAAGGGCCACCGTCATCGCAAATCACGGCAGAAGCAAACACCGTGGAATCACCGGCCGTGCGAAGGTGCAACCGCACCCCTGTGCACCAAGCACAGCACTTTCGATGCACGGCACCTGGTGTCCATGGTGCTGCTACCATAGATCCCCGCGCTACTCGTCACCAAGACAGCCACAAAGGAACGACCACCATGGGCGCACCTCGGTCTTCCTCGACGCTGAGCAAATTGATTCGCGCAACCAACGCGCCAACAGAGCGAAGAATTGGCGGCACTCATGCCACAAGAGCCTCAGCAGAGATGCAGCGCCGCCACCACGTCATCCGCTGCGAAGGCCTTGACACGAAGGCCGGCCCCACTGCCAACATCAGCAAGAAACACTCACCAGCACCGGCAATAGAGTGGCCACGGCCAGAGCAGCCCTCGAGCCTCACCCAAGTAGGAGGAGGCAGATCCAGGCTCGTGGCCAGAGTTGCCTATGCTGGGAGCCATGGAAGGAAGGTATAGATTAGTTCTCATAAGTTGAGATTGTGTCCTTCGAGTCAATAGAACCACTGTTATCCCTACCTCACCAATGCAAAGAGTATAATTTATAAAGACCCGGCTACCGGGAGAGGGCTCTCCCGATAGCGATAGGTCGAGAGCCCTCCCCCGTAACCCCCTCCCTCACCTTACACATTCATCGTCCGCGTAAAAAAACCTGGCCTTCTTCTTCCTTGTGACACGAGTGTCGCGTGCGTCGTCCTGCTCCGTGGCGACCAGGTGCCCCTTCTCTCCGAGCTTTCCCCTCCCTCTCTTCCCTTTCCCCCTCCCTCTCTCCTTCTTCTCCTCACCCTTGTCTCAGATCTCAGTTTTCCACGCCACCCCGCCGCTGCCCCCGCAACCACCGCCCCGGCCGACGGTGAACTCGCCGCCGTGCTGCCCTCCCACACACCGCCCTTCCCCTTCCACCCCACCTTTCCTAACGAGTATCTGCCTCGCTCCCGCCACCGACTCCGCCCACCGGATGTCCACCACCGCCTGGCGGCCGGCGCTCTCGCCAGCTCGCCTCCGCCGCCCTTCAACCTGCCTCCTCCGCCGGGCCGGCTGCCGCCCACAGCCATCCCCCTCAACCGCTAGCCATGGAAGCCCCTCCCCCAAACCCGAAACCCAAAACCCTAACCCTAACCCCGCCACCTCCGCCACCGCCCACGGCCGGCGGTGACCTCGCCGTCGGCCGCCCCGCCCACAATCCGCCCGTCATCGGTCATCTCTCCTCTGCGAATTGTTACCTTTCATGGGTTGACGCTACTTTCTGTGTGAAGTTCAAGGATGTAGCAACAGGGTTCTCCATTTAGCATTAAATGGAGAGGGCTCTCTCTTTAGTTTTTAGGAATTTATAATTCCTACTCCATCTGTTTCAAAATACAGGACACGATTTGACTAGGTATATAGTTTTTTAATCACTACTTGACTTATAATTTCTCTTATAGTGGGAAGTGTTGGGATTGATAAAAATCATAACCTCCGCACGGATGCATAAGAAAAGCTACGGAAAGTACATTTCGATTTTGGGCATCCCGAAGATATGACCTTCGGGGTCGAAACAAATGTAAATCCACTTTTTGTTTTTTGCTAACCTTCCGGAACAGCAAAACAGAAAATCAGTTTCTCTTTAGTCTGTGTGCAGAGATTAAGAACCTAAACCTCGCAAGAGCCCGGCAAGGATGGAGAAAATCGAGAAAGAATAGGAGGATGCGGAGAATAGAACACCTCGTTCCCCCTTGGTTCCATGACCTTCGCAAGCAAACAATGACCTCCAATAAAACCAAAATATAGGACAATGATCCGAAGGTCCAGGGCCGAGTTGGCGGGAATGGCGTTGCCCCTCCAGCCTTTGGCGCACAAATCGGATGAGAAAAGCTAGTCGGAGTTGTTCACTATGTAATTTTACTTTTATGTCATTTTGAATATTTTTGTACATAGATCATGAGGAACATGCCGGATTCTTAGGGGTAAATAGGCGTAGAAAAATATCTCTCGGTCTCCCTATAAATGGGGCTCTGTCCCCTCTGTGTAAATGATTCCGTCTTTTTGAAGACCCAGCAATCTATTGAGTTCAGCTCTGCTCGTGTTCGTTTTCTGAGCTGCTTGGATGGAAGGTCTTGACCTCCGATACAATAGGAAGGAATCCATTTTTAATCGAACCATCGCAAGAGTCTGATTCTGGCAATCACACTTGAAAATCATATATCTTTGACCTTCGAATTATGGAAACCAAATAAATTTGTCCTCCTGTTGGTTTCAAAGATAGTTTTTCCTATATATGTATTTTCTAAGAAGAATAGAAAATGCATAAATAATAAAAAACCAAATTATTCTAAAAATAGGATTTATCTATTAATGTTCTCTTTAGAGTTATTTTTATCTTATCTGTTCTAGTTGCTAGTGTTTTGTTGCTCATGGTCGCATATGTTATATTTTTAAATATCATTTTATGTCTTACTTTATATTGACATCGTGAGTAGTTGACTGCATGATGTTTGAGCTCCAGGCCTGTTTGAAACATATTACCTAGACACCTAGTGAGGCGATCAAAATGATGTAAATCATTAACCATTTAATGCCTAACAGGATCTATATATATGCGGTGGTCTCGTGGAGCATAGTATCTCCGAGGTTGGTGTTGCCTTCCAGGGGTCCTCTGAAAGTCTAGGTCTTTTTGGTTCATCTCTTGATTTACTATATGGTACAAAACGATGGTTTAAATAAATAATAGGTGTGAGTATGTACAAAACGATAGTTTAATTAAATGACAGCGGCCGTAATTAAAGTTGTTCCTAAATAGAGCACCAATGGATATATTATATTTTTGGAAAAACAATTTTATACCAGTTTCATATTTTTTAATTAAAATGAACTTAGGCCCTGTTTAGATCACATGAAACTTTCAAACTTTACTATTCATCAAAAGGAATCTTACATGGAGTATTAAACGTGTGTTAATGACAAAACCCATTCTATAACCCCCCGGTAACTTTGCGAGACGAATCTAATGAGCCTAATTTGGCCATGATTAGACAACGTCATGCTACAGTAAACAATCTCTAATGACGGATTAATTAGGCTTAATAGATTCGTCTCGCGATTTCCCGTCCATCCGTGTATTTAGTTTTACAATTAGATCATGTTTAGTCCTTCTAATCTTCGATTTAGAATTGGAAACTTTCTTTCGCAAACTTACAATTTCAAACTAAACAGGCCCTTAGTTATATATAGATTTTATATATTAAGCCATGTTTTTATTATTTTTGGAAAACATATATAAGGAAGCCTACCTTTTCTATTTCTTACTACGCTGCTTAATTTTAGGAACAACTTTAATTACGGCCGCTAAACGGAACGTCTCGGAGATGTAGGGATGAAAATGGGTCAGATACAAATGGATATGTACGAATGCAGATTTTTTTCCTTGGATCGGATTCAGATATAGATAGCGTAAAGTATATCAGATATGTAACGAATATTGCTAAATGTTCTATATCTATATTTGATATCTTACTTTTAGTACCCGGAATCGGATATCAGTCAGATATTGAATCTCCAAATTCGGACATCGGACTATCCAGAATATTCTTACACTTTTTATCCCTAGGTATATGCGTTTTTTGTTCTCTTCCTTGATTTGTTTTTAAATTGCTAGAATGTCTTGTATTATATGATGGAGCGAGCAAGTCTTTGATATCTAGTTTAGCCTTGTGTTACTGACGTCATCAAGATCGAAGTTTCCTTTTAAAGAAACAGTATGTTGTTAATACCGAAGGTTTGCACAACTTCCTGGCAATTAAGGCACCCCGGCGGCTTGGCATGATTGGATCGGAGAAACCGAGGGAGCAAGCGGATGGTTAGACGACATGTATATGCGTTTAGGTTTAGCGTTCAAAGTTGCTTCGAAGGTCCCATGCCCACAGGCTCTATGCCTCTATATAAAGAGGCCTTGCAATACTCCACTCCATGCAGTACAGCATAACTTATCCTCCGTACCATCCAAAAGGTAGATGGCTGAGAAATCGCCCATGCGTATGGCGGTCAAAGTGAAGGCTGCGAGCCTTGCCATGAAGGCCCTGGCGATGGCCGTGCTGGCCCTCGCCTACTTCGCAGCTTCCGCGCAGGCCCAGGCACAGTGCGGCAGCCAGGGCGGCGGCGCCATGTGCCCCAACAACCTCTGCTGCAGCCAGTACGGATACTGCGGCCTCGGCGGGGACTACTGCGGCCCCGGCTGCCAGAGCCAGTGCTCCGGAGGCGGCGTCGTCGTCGGCGGCGTGGAAGCAGCAGGCCCGCAGTGCGGCGCGCAGGCCGCCGGCGCCATGTGCCCCGGCTGCCTCTGCTGCAGCGTGTATGGCTACTGCGGCAGCGGCGGGGACTACTGCGGCGCCGGTTGCCAGAGCCAGTGCTCCGGCGGCGTGGTGCCGTGAAAGCTAGCTGGATCTGGGGGCCGATTCTTATCTGAATCTGCCTGTTTAAGCAACACTACCAGTACTATTTACTATGTGTCGTGTTTCGTGCGTGCCGGCGATCGCCGGCGAGGAGGGAGCTAGTTACGCGTTCTATTGTTTGTTTGATGAAGTGTCGGGCGTGTGATACTGTGCTTTGCACGTATCGCTGTTAAGGCCCATACGTATGGTCAGTCAGCTATATACTTGTATGGAATAAAGGTCGGTACTCGTCAGTCATGATGGAAATATGTATCCCCGTGGTCTGCAATGCCAAGAAAACCTGCGCAATACGAATTCTTGATCGAGCGCGAGGACGAAATACGACTGGCTTGCCGGGTCGCGTGGATCGGTTCAAGTCAGCGGGCCACGAGCGCAGCTGGGCTTTCCAGTTTTCCCCTCGCTCGAGCGCGCGTGGGGACGAAAGAAAGGACGCGCTGAGTCCTCACGAAGAAGGGCGCGCTTAGTATGCGGGCCGTGTCACCTAAAGAGAGCGGCGTGGGCTACGTCATTTCGGCCCAAATTATAGCCGTCGTCCAGCGGAAAACCTATCTAGCACTCGGAAGCTAGTAACTCAAGTTGGCACCTACTTATTTGAGATTCGTGCAAACAATAGCATCCATTGGATCCGGCGCGCCCCAACCTCCCCTCCGACAGCGGCGGCGGAGACTTTTTCATTTATTTTCCCGTTCCGTTCTTATCCGCGCTCGGTCGGTCCGTTCGGAGTTGCAAGGGGCGACGGCGACGGCGACGGCGAGCTCGCTAGCGTCCGCTCCTCTCAGCTCGACGCCGCCGGCCGCCGCGTTCTCGGCGAGCAGCGGCGAGTACGAGGAACTGAGCGAGCGGGGGCCTTGCCGCCGCCGCCGGATCTGACCCCATGTTCCTCTCCTGCGCAGGCGTCGGATCTCAGGGATAAGTTCGAGGCCAACCGGCACGTGGTAAAGCCTCCTCTGCTGATTCGTCTCTCCACCCCCGATCTCCCATTTCGCTGCCGTTGGGGAGTTAATTTGGGAGTTACATATGGTGATGATTTCTGTATGCTGTTGTAAGTTATGATGTTGGATTTCGTGTCTGTGTTGGTGCAGGATAACCTGGACGTGATCGATAGGCTCATCGATGATGCAGAGGCTCAGTACAGGAATTTCCAGCACCCCGATCCCTACATTGGTAAGCTTTCTGTTGCCATCCTCGGCCTTTTTGTTCCTGTGGTTGATGCCTCTGTTTCTCAGTGAATGCTTAGCATCACATATGTGTAGGATGATACTATCATTTTTGTTTCTGTGGACAATGGTTTGGTTTGGATACTCTCGTGTAGCTATACCTAGGGTTGTGTTCAACCACGGTTCAATGGTTTGGTCAAAACCGTCCAGTGCCCAGAGTTTAGTGTACTTCTACCCCGGTGCTTAGACTTGATGAGTGAACAGTGTAAACTGGTTTCTTCAGCCATGGTTATAGTGATGAGCATGGATTACTAATGTTCAAGCTGAAACCTACTGTATTTTTTTGGGGTATTGTAACTTTGTTGTAACCTTGAATTGTTTCTGTTCCTGATGTCGACTCCTCTGTTTGTCAATGAATGCCATGCAACAAATTATGTTGGAATATACTAGCATGTTTGGATAGACAACTGAATTTTGGTAATTGATCGTGTCATCAAAGTTTTAACTATTAGAATGATTGTCCTCTTTTTAGTTCTCTTTTATTTGTATGGCTTTGCTCAGTCTGTATATTCCCCGTGTACAGTCCCTTTTTTCTTTTCTCTAATAAAAAAGAGAGGATTTTTGCCTCCTGTTTGCCTAAAAAAGAATCATTGTGCTCGTGTGTGTATGAATTACCAAGTGTGTGAGCTTAAGTCTCTGCTAGAATGCTAAAGCCTAAAGCAATGCTCTTATCTCTGCAGTTCCATGGGCACCTGGCGGCACTAAATTCACAAGAAACCCCCCTCCGCCACAAGGGGTAAGATCATTTTTTGTTGATCTTTGTTTTATGTAATGTACTTGCATTATATTAATTTGATTGACTGAAATACTTCACCATTCACAATGATCTGTTAGTTTTTCTGTACTTTGATTACCTACAAAGGGTACAGAGTTCATAGCTTAACTAAATCTGAATGGAAAAGATGCCCCTGTAATTTCTCAATGGATAGATTATGGATATTTATTGTCTATTATCAATTTATTACTTAGAGTGTTTAGTCCACATCTTTTACCGTCATGTAAATAATCTTAGATACCAGGAAATTTACCGATAGGCTCACAAAGGTAGGTAGTTGTACATTTATTTCGTAACAGGATATCCTCTATTTGGATGCAATAAGGTGAACACGGTCAGATATTTATTTCGTTACAGGATATCCTCTATTTTGATGCAATAAGGTGAACGCTGCAGATATTTGCTAGTACATTCTATCGTTTTTCTGGCATAGAGCTTGCAAAATGACTCATACTCGATGACCGAATTTACCTTTTCTGGTTATAGCATTTCTAAATTGACTTCTGGTAGTAGATTGTGTACACCTAACTGTTGAACTAATGGCAATTTGATCTTGCAGATTGAGATTGTCTACAACTATGGCAAGAAGGACTAGTAAACAAGAGTCCTGCGAGTGGGGGCAGAACTCAGCACATCCAGAGTTCTAAATCACTTCCTGTTTCAATGAGTTGTTGTACTAGAAATAAGAATGAAATTACTGGACTTCATCTGTGTGTCTCATTTTTCATGGATACTTGGTCTAATAACAGATTTGGAAGGGCATGCAGGAGTAATTCTCAAATAGGGGAAGAAAGCCAGAGATACTGGAGCATACTAAACGGGCAACAAAGTGTACCTTAAATGACCAAAAAACACATCTTGATCCATGTGCATGTATGCAACCTTAGTCTAGCAGTTGGTTTTTTCAAATTTTAAATTTTCATTTTTCAACATTGCCATCTGATTTTTCCAACAATTCAACAACATTGCCATAATGTTATTTAAACATTTACAAATTTCTTTCCTAACATAAACATATGTTTTTCTCAACAATTCCAAATTTCTTTGTTAACATATACTTGTTTTTCAAAATTTCACCATATTGGCACAAAATTTGTTTTTTGGCTTCGTTTATACTAGTTAGGGTTCAGGGTTTGTTTGGGGGCGACTCCGTCGTATCGGGTTCAGAAGCATGTTTGGGGTTTGGGGCGGCCATGTACCCCCTGCCAGGCTTCGGCTCTCCTGCCATAGAAGGCTAAATTGCTTCGGCTTCGTTTTATACTAGTTAGGGTTCAGGGTTTGTTTGGGGGCGACTCCGTCCTATCGGGTTCAGAAGCATGTTTGGGGTTTGGGGCGGCCATGTACCCCCTGCCATAGAAGGCCAAATTGCTTCGGCTTCGGCTCCCCTGCCATAGAAGGCTAAATTGCTTCGGCTTCAGTTATACCAGTTAGGGTTCAGGGTTTGTTTGGGGGCGACTATGTCCTATCGGGTTCAGAAGCATGTTTGGGGTTTGGGGCGGCCATGTACCTCCTGCCATAGAAAGCCAAATTGCTTCGGCTTCGGCTCTCCTGCCATAGAAGGCTAAATTGCTTCTGTTTCGGTTATACCAGTTAGGGTTCAGGGTTTGTTTGGGGACGACTCCGTCCTATCGGGTTCAGAAGCATGTTCGGGGTTTGGGGCGGCCATGTACCCCCTGCCATAGAAGGCCAAATTGCTTCGGCTTCGGCTCCCCTCTCATAGAAGGCTAAATTGCTTTGGTTTCGGTTATACCAGTTAGGGTTTAGGGTTGTTTGGGGGCGACTCCGTCCTATCGGGTTCAGAAGCATGTTTGGGGTTTGGGGCGGCCATGTATCCGCTGCCATAGAAGGTCAAATTGCTTCGGCTTCGGTTCTCCTGCCATAGAAGGCTAAATTGCTTCAGCTTCGGTTATACCAGTTAGGGTTCAGGGTTTGTTTGGGGGCGACTCTGTCCTATCGGGTTCAAAAGCATGTTCGGGGTTTGGGGCGGCCATGTACCCCCTGCCACAGAAGGCCAAATTGTTTCGGTTTCGGCTCCCCTACCATAGAAGGCTAAATTGCTTCGGCTTCGGTTATACCAGTTAGGGTTCAGGGTTTGTTTGGGGGCGACTCCGTCCTATCGGGTTCAGAAGCATGTTTGGGGTTTGGGGTGGCCATGTACCCCTGCCATAGAAGGCCAAATTGCTTCGGCTTCGGCTCTCCTGCCATAGAAGGCTAAATTGCTTCCGTTTCGGTTATACCAGTTAGGGTTCAGGGTCTGTTTGGGGACGACTCCGTCCTATCGGGTTCAGAAGCATGTTCGGGGTTTGGAGCGGCCATGTACCCCCTGCCATAGAAGGCCAAATTGCTTCGGCTTCGGCTCCCCTCTCATAGAAGGCTAAATTGCTTCGGTTTCGGTTATACCAGTTAGAGTTTAGGATTTGTTTGGAGGCGACTCCGTTCTATCGGGTTCAGAAACATGTTTGGGGTTTGGGGCGGCCATGTACCCGCTACCATAGAAGGCCAAATTGCTTCGGGTTCGGTTCCTCTGCCATAGAAGGCTAAATTGCTTCGGTTTTGGTTATACCAGTTAGGGTTCAGGGTTTGTTTGGGGGCGACTCCGTCCTATCGGGTTCAAAAGCATGTTCGGGGTTTGGGGCGGTCATGTACCCCCTGCCATAGAAGGCCAAATTGCTTCGGCTTCGGCTCCCCTGCCATAGAAGGCTAAATTGCTTCGGCTTCGGTTATACCTGTTAGGGTTTAGGGTTTGTTTGGGGGCGACTCCGTCTTATCGGGTTAAGAAGCATGTTTGGGGTTTGGGGCGGCCATGTACCCTCTGCCATAGAAGGCCAAAATTATGTCAATATTTAGATGAAACTATGTCAACATTTTTGGTCGAATGATTCAATATTTATTTCTGTTAAGCTATGTCAATATTTCAATGAAACTATGTCAACATTATGTATAAAATGGTTCAACATTTTTGAAAAACAGTTTCAACATTTCTGTTAGTATGTTAAAATTTCCATGAGATTCTGCCAACATTATCTGTAAAATGGTTCAATATTTATGTAAAACAGTTTCAACATTTCTGTTAAGCAATGCCAACATTTCAATGAAATTATATCCACATTATCTGTAAAATGGTTCAATATTTATAGAGGCTGAAACAGTTTGAACCTTTGTTTTAAGCTACATCAACATTTATGTACTAATTATATTTTTAAACATGAAAATGGTTCAATATCTAATCAAACTCATTCAACATTACTTATTATATTTTTAAACATTTAAGTAAAACTATGTGAACACTTTGTACAGAATGATTCAATATTTCTAAAGATATGTTTCCAACTTATTTTTAAGCTATGTCAACATTTAGCTACAAATGTTACAACAATTTACTTTATATCACTCAATACTTCTGCTTAATTGTTTCAACATTTCTGTTAGTATGTCAAAATTTAAATGAAATTATGTCAACATTATTTGTACAATGGTTCTATATTGATGTAAATCATTTTCAATATTTCTGTTAAGCTATGTCAACATTTCAATGAAATTCTGTCAACATTATCTCTACAATGGTTCAATATTTTTGTAAAACAGTTTGAACTTTTGTGTTAAGCCATGTCAACATTTATCAATAATATATCAACATTTCTGTATAACTTGCAATTTTTATTTTATTAAGTAAGTAATTTGGTATATGTAACTTATATTTTTATTTCATAGGTGCAAGTTGACACAAATTTCAAAGAGTGGCTATCGATTTACAACTATTTAATATGTTAAGAGTATTTCATGATATTTCTGTATTCAAACTATACTCATAGTTTATTATAAATTAAATATTTTTCTATTACTCTTTTGAAATTACATTGTTTATTTTAAAAACTGCAACTTCAAGTTTGTAGTTTGGAGTTCCCACCCGTCACTTTCCCCTTACAACCACGTCGCCCGCAAAAATGATCCAGAAATGCGCGTTAAAAAAGTCTGGCACGTGGGAAAAAATGATCCAGAAATGCGCGTTAAAAAAGTCTGGCGCGCGGGAAAAAAAATTAAGCGCGCTCGTGTTTCATTACAAAGTTTGGCGCACGGGAACAAAAAAAGTCAGGCGCGCGCGGGAATAAAAAAAAGTCAGGCGCGCGCGTGGGAACAAAAAAGTCAGACGCGCACGCGGAACAGAACGGAACGGAACGATGGCTTCAGTCTGCGCGCGGGGGCTACTTTTCATTAACGTAAGCATGAGGGAGAAAAAATGCGCGCGCAGGGTCTATTTTAATTAACGTGAGCGCGCGGGGGCTATTTTCATTAACGTGAGCGCGTGGGGGACAAACTGAGCCGCGGTGGGCTTTAAATCTAACTTGAGTTACTAGCACTCGGAAGCTAGATAGGAGCCACCGTCGTCCAGCTCGTCTTCTTCCTTTGTTGCCCTCTGCCGCCCTCTGCCTCTGGTGGCTCACTGGCCCCCGCTGCCCTCTCCTATGCTCGCCCCTGCCTCGTCCTCCTCCACTGGGCAGCTCCAGTGCAAAATCGATTTGGTTTAGAGAAATCAGCGACCTCAGTTACGGTTCGACGGCTGCAGTGGCGGTTCGTTGTGGTGGGGCCCGCAACGCCGTAATAAAGAAAATTAAAACCACGGAATCATCTCTCTCCATCCCGTCCCCAACTGCTGAGAGGG
>CM014272.1:55787551-55821827 GCA_004135705.1 Alloteropsis semialata
GACGACGGCGGCCGCCGGAGCCGGCGGGCGAAGCTCGAGTGGGAGGGGTGGGGTGGCGCCCCCGAGTCGCCCGGGAGAGAGCGACGCGGGGGAAATTTTTTTTTTTTGTGACTGAATGTTGAAGAAACTTCATCTTCAGGAAGCAGAAAAGGTTAACGAAGTTATCCGTTGCATTTACAGGCTGAGGCAGCTGAAAAGGTTAAGCCGATCATTGCTGCTCTGAAGAAGAGTGGGAAGACCGTTGGATTCGGCGGTTACTGCTGGGGCGGTGAGTTCATCAAATCGATCTGTGCACAGTTTTCAGGACAAAAAAATAGGCGTCCACTGTTCATCATCGTCTCACTCAACAGCTAAGGTGGCCGTCGAGTTGGCGAAGACGACTGAAATCCAAGCGGTCGTCATCTCTCATCCTGCTCTGGTGACTGTCGATGACATCAAGGGTAAGCTTTGCTCCGTTTATTAACCGTTGTTCTGGCGCAGAGGGCTGCGCCTTTCAGGATCCTTTTTCACTGAATCAATAAGCTTTTTGATGCCCTTTCAGAGATCAAATGTCCCATTGAGGTTCTTGGAGGTGAATACGATACCGTTTCTCCACCAAAGCTAGTTCACCAATTTGAGCTTGCCCTGGAGAAAAACAAAGGGGTAGGTCGTACGGACCCATTCTGGTTTAGATTCATTTTCAATATTTGTAACATTTATGCTATATTTTGTCTGAAAAGGTTAGGTCTGATTGTGATCACGTGATGCATCTTCTTTTATGTTGATGCTTGCACACTTTGCACCAAATGTTTGGGAAGGAATGATCATCTGTTGGGAAGGAGCAGGGGCAAAGCCCAGTACATGACCATGGGTGCAGCCGCTCCACCCAAAAAAACAAATTCAATTATTACCCCCAAATTTTGGCCCTATATGCACCACCCTTGGCCCAATGGACTGCACCACCCACAGCCCAAGCAGCCCAGCCAGTAGCCCAATTGAGTTGGCTTGTGAGAAAGGCAGCCCAGCAAAGGAGGAAAATTAACAAAGGAAGTCGATTCGTCTGATCGTCTCCGTGACTACCGGCGACTCTGCTCTCGTGCTCTCATCTCGGCGTTTCCTCTCTCGGCGACGAATCGGCTAACGTCAGACGGTGGTGCGGTGTGCGGCCACGCCGGCCAGTGAACGGCGCCTGCCACGGCCACCCGTCGCCAGTTCGCCGACCCGTCCGCGTCCATTCTGCAAGCCGCAAGGCTGCAGCCACAGGCGCACGTGTCTGCCCTCTGCAGCAATTCCCCTTCCTCGTCAAGGCATCAAGGATCAGTGTAATAAATCGATCTATGCTCCTTCTATTTATTTACTCAATTATTCTGATTTAGATTAGATACAAAGGTAGAAAGCCCTAATTTATTTTCTTTTTATACTGTAGGGTTACTACATACATGTTAGGCGTTTCAGTTTCAATTTGAGGTTCTAAAGGATTGGAGTGATGTCAAATCAGAGGAGAATTTAGAGTTGAAGCCTTGAAGGTGGAGTTTGGATTTATGTCATTTTATTCCATTTGCATCTGTCATTCAGTCCATTTATGTTGTGATCTTAATTCTTAAACCAAACAACTAGCAAATGGTAAAAGCAGTACATATCTACATGTTTGATCATATACTATTGCAGGTTAATTGATGGAGCGATTTTTCAAAAGGAAAGCACCAGAGCCGGATCGTGGGAACAATATCCAGAATTCATGTTGAGATTAAATATTATCCAGGATTAAGGAAGCAAATTGATGATTATCATCCCAATCTTAGAGAGAGAGTAAGAAGAAAGTATTTGGAGAATGGGCCTTGCCAACCTCGCACACTTCATTTTCCTGTGACACAGATTGGAGGAGGTCCTAGAAGGTTTGTTCCAGAATGGTTCGATGAGTATAAACATTGGCTCGAATACTGCGAGTCTAAAAACTGAGCATATTGTTTTCATTGTTTCTTGTTTAGAGAAAAGAAGGATGCCGGATATGATGCATTTGTTAAAAATGGCTGGAATGGTTTTCACAAGAAAGAAAGGCTACAAATCCATGCCGGTGATGTCGGTGGCCCACACTATATAGCAATGAAGAAATGTGATGATCTATTACAAAGAAGTAAGCACATTGATGTTGCTTTCAAAACTGTAAGCGAATCTGGTAAGAAGGACTATCTTACTCTATTGAATGGGTCTATTGATGTTGCTAGAATATTAGTGAAGCAAGGATTGCCTTTTCGGGGTCATGATGAGTCGAAGGAGTCCTTAAACAGAGGAAACTTTAAAGAATTTTGTGATTTTGTAGCGGAACAAAATCCAACCTTAAGAAAGGCAATAGGTAAAAAGAAATCAGATAATAGTCTTTTGGTTGCTCCTGAAATACAGAGGGATATTGTGCATTGTTTTGCAAAGGAAGTGTTGCATGCTATTCTAGAAGAAATTGGGCAAGATGTTTTTTGCTTGCTAGTTGATGAGTCAAGAGATGTTTCTTGGAAAGAGCAGATGGCGGTGGTCTTGAGATATGTAGATAAATGTGGAATTGTGAAAGAGAGATTTGTTAGTCTTGTTCATGTGAAAGAAACAATATCTGCCTATCTCAAGTCTTCTATTGATGCATTGCTTGCTAATCTTAACTTAAGCTTAAAGCAAGTTAGAGGCCAAGGGTACGATGGTGCTAGCAACGTGCGAGGTGAGTTCAATGGCTTACAATCATTGATCATGAGAGAAAATAGTTCATCTCATTATGTTCACTGTTTTGCTCACCAACTTCAGTTAGTACTTGTGGCTGTTGTGAGAAAGCATAAAGGGGTTAGTGAATTTTTTACTATGATTTCCATGTTACTGAATGTGGTGGGTGGATCATCTAAGAGAAGGGACTTGGTTAGAGATATTAATCTTAAAGAAATGAGTAAGGCATTAGGATGTGGGCAACTTCAAACTGGAACAGGTTTGAATCAAGAGCAAAGTCTTCAAAGACCTGGAGATACACGTTGGAATTCTCACTATAAATCTCTCAAAAGTTTGGTGGACATGTTTCCTACAATAGTCAAGGTTCTGGAAATTGTGGAAAAGGATAAAAAGGATTGGAAACTTAGGGATCAGGCATCAAATCTTTTACAGTACTTCCAGTATTTTGACTTTGTCTTCTATTTGCATCTCATGTTGAGTGTATTAGGAATCACAAACAGCTTGTCATTAGCACTACAGCGAAAGGACCAGGACATAGTGAATGCTATTAAGTGTGTGAAAGCAAGTAGATGCCAATTGGATGTGCTCAGAAGAGAAAAGTGGGAAAATATATTAGGTGATGTTTATGAATTTTGTGACAGGAATGATATTTGCAAATTGGAAATGGAAGATGAATATGTTGATCCCAAGAAGCGAAGGCATAAATCTGGAATTACATACAAGCATTACTACCAAGTCGATTGTTTTAATGATGTGATTGATTGGCTACTTCAAGAGCTTGACAGTCGCTTCAATGAGACAAGCACTCAATTGCTTGTTTGTTCAGCTGCTTTTAGTCCAAGAGACTCATTTCATGATTTCAATATTGAAAAGTTGATAAGCCTAGCAAAACTTTATCCACATGATTTTGATTCTGGGAATTTGAGGGACCTTAGCCATGAGCTTGGCCTCTACATAGCTGATTTGAGAGAAGATGATAGGTTCTCCAACTTACAAACTATTGTTGAGCTTTCTAAAAGAATGGTGGAGACTAAAAAACATGATCGTTATCCAATGGTTTATCGACTTTTGAAGCTCGTACTAGTTTTGCCCGTTGCTACTGCTACAGTTGAGAGGTGTTTCTCAGCGATGAAGATTGTGAAAACATATTTGCGCAATCGCATTGGTGATGAGTACATGAGTAATAGCCTTATTTGCTATGTGGAGAAAGAGGAGATGTTGAAAGTCACCAATGAGGCCGTGGTTCATCGCTTCATGAAAATGCAAGGCCGTAGATTTGATGATGATGATTAAAGGTAATATTTTATTTTCATTAGGTCAATCTTTCTCCTTGAAAAGCTACGTTTGATTAATAAGTCATTTTATTCTTCTTTTTTAGGCCATCGAATCGCCGACGATGTTGAAGACTTGAAGTTAAATTGATATATTTTTTGAAGGAATTTTGTTCATGCTACACCATGTCATTAATGGACTAACTGATACTGCAAGTGGGCTTCTTTATTTTGGTAATTTTTTTATCCCCCTTCTCTACTGTCGCACCACCCTCTGTTTCGCTCTAGCTTCGCCACTGGGAAGGAGTGACCTTATCTTATGATGATGACATCAGAAGTTGAAACAACACGCTAGCTTCAGTCTGACCGCAGTGGAACTTGCATATAATTTAAATTTGCTCTTGTATTTTTCAGTTTACTCGGTACTTATTTTCTCAAAGAAGATATGAGGTCATGATGGACACTCATTTCACCCTTGTGGTCTGCAGATTGACCATTTCGTCAAGATCTTCCCGAGGGTACCTCATGGGTTCGCCTGCAGATACAACTCCAGCGACTCCTTCTCCGTGCAAACCGCAGAAGAAGCTCGGAACGACATGGTCGGCTGGTTCAGCAAGCATCTCAAGCACTGAGAGACTGAGAGCTTCCCGTTAACTGCAGAGATCGTCGTCTTCTAGGCACATCTGAATGAGTAGCTTATCCAGCTCCCTGGCGTCAGGCAGTAGGAATCTGAATAAGTTGTGGTCTTGATCATTTGGTCGTCATGTGCATGCCTGTTCAAGTTGAAATGTGCATCCCTGGCGTCAGGCAGTAGGAATCTGAATAAAATGTGGCATGCCTGTGTGTAAGAAATTCAAGTTGAATTTGAATATAGATATTTGGAGATCTGATGACGCCGGTTCCAGGATCCACCCGTTTACCCCAAATCCCCAATGCGCTGCACTTGAACCGCACCAAACCCCTGCGCTACGCACGACGCAGCACGACCGGATCGAACAGCGTGCGCACCTGCCGCGCGCCACCGGCCGGACCCGCCGTCGCCATGGGCCGCGCCACGGAGGGCACGGCCTCGCTGCCGCTCCTCGTCCTCGTCCTCTCCGCCGCGGCGATCGTCGCGGCCGAGGAGACCACGGCGCCGCTCTTACTCCCGTCGTCGGCGCCGCCGCGCCACCCCTGCCTGGTCAACCCGCCGGACATGGCGGCCACGCGCGCCGAGGCGGGCCGCGCCGCGCGCGACTCCCACGGCCTCGAGGCCTACCTCACCGGCTCCAGCCACGCCCACCGCGCCATCATCCTCGGCTCCGACTACTACGGTCAGTGCTCGCTCGCTCCAGGCTCGCGCGCGCGCATCATCCCGTTGGCGTCGATCGTTTTGCTTCTCGCTAACGGTGTTCGTTCTCTGTGCCCTTGTTGCTGCAGGGTTCGAAGCACCAAAGCTGAGGTACGCACCGGCGCTCAGCTACGCTACAGAATCACGCCATTTCGATTTATTTCGTTGTCTGAGATCAAGTTGAGAACGGTTACCATTTGTCGAAAAAAGGAAAATAGCAGATCAGGTCGCAGCTCTTGGGTACTATGTCGTGGTTCCTGACTTGCTCCACGGCGATCCTTTCAAGGACGGGCTCTCATTCGATGAATGGATAAAGACACACTCCCCGGTGCGTCTCTTTAGTCACTGATCACAAGTCAACTGCTCATACTTCTCCATTTTGAACATCATGTTTGTAACTTAATGCAAATTATTGATATCTGAGTGAAGCAGAAATCGTAAATTAAGGTGTCTATTGGATTTGCATTTTGCAGGCTGAGGCAGCTGAGAAGGTTAAGCCGCTCATTGCTGCTCTGAGGAAGGAAGGGAAGACTGTTGGATTTGGCGGCTACTGCTGGGGCGGTGAGATCACTCAACTATATGAGTAGGAAACTAGGCATCCACTGTTCATCATTTGGCTTAATCCATGCATATGACGACAATTAATGGCCCCTCGCTCGACAGCTAAAGTGGCCGTCGAATTGGCGAAAACGACTGAAATCCAAGCGGTTGTCATCTCGCATCCTTCGCTGGTGACTGTCTATGACATGAAGGAAGGGTATGCTTTTTTTCACTGCTTATTAAAACCTTCTCTGGATCCTTTTCCACTAAATCAATAAGCTTATCTGATGCTCAGAGATCAAATGTCCCATCGAGGTTCTTGGAGGTGAATACGATACCCACTACCAGAGAACTCTCTATCCATCCTCCCTAATCGGTCACGGTTGGATTGGACCCGGTACCAATGGAAGCATTGGTACCGGGTCCAATCCCCAATAATTCTGCGCGCTCATTGGTACCGGGTGGTGGCACCACCCGGTACCTATGAGGCAACATTGGTACCGGGTGGTGTCACCACCCGGTACCAATGAGCCTCGGGGCCTTTGGTACCGGTTGGTGACACCAACCGGTACCAATGTGAGCCCCTTTGGTACCGGGTGGTGCCACCACCCGGTACCAAAGGGGCTCTGCGTATAAGGCCCCTTCTTCCTCCCCCAGCCCGAGCCATGGCTCATTTCTTCATCCTCCATTGAGCTCGGGTTGGGGGAGCTCATGCCCGATTTTTCCATAACTTTTGGAGATTTTGCAAACAAAGTCCGCTAGAAGGTTAGCAACTTCATCCTCTCTCTTTTGACGTTTAGTATGGTCTATTTCATGCTCTATGTTTTGAGTAATTTGTGTTTTGTGGAATGGATTGAAATAAGAGATTTTAGATTGAATCTTCATTTTTATTATGAATTTGTAATAGAGAATCAATATATAGTTAGTTGTTGCATGTGTGGAGATGATGCACAAATTTTTAGACATTGTTTAGATTTTTGGATTATTTGTAGAAACTTTAAATGATTTTCATATTTATGCTTATTATGATTTTTAGATATTAGAAATGATATTCATATTTAGGGTTATTAGGGTTTTTAGAGATTATAAATGAAATTCATATTTAGGCTTATTACGAAATTTAGAATTACATCTTTTTAGAGGCTTCAAATGACGTTGATATTTAGGGTTATTAGGATTTTTGAGATTATAAATGATATTCTTATTTAGTTAGATTTTAAATTCAATTTTACTTCTCATGGTTGTCAATATCTTGAACTAAAACAATCCAACTCTTGGCATGTCTATGATGATATCAAATTTTACCTAGTTTTCTAGCTGGGTAACATATGATGACCTTGAGCTTGAGCTTGTATTGTATAGTTATGCTTCTCATGGTTGTCATCAAACCATGGGATACATCCATGCCCAAGCAACGAATCGGTTGTGATGGTTGGGCTGGGTGTGTCCCATGGTTCCATGCCTACCATGAACCAATTGTTTTTACCACATGTAATGTTTCTTATGCTCCAAGTTCAAGGTCAAATGAAAGACAACATATCTGAGGCAAATCACTCCTTCAAATTTTTTTTGAGATGAGCAAAAGTAACACGTTGATGATTTTGGAATGTGGTTGTCGGCCATCGTGCCCTTGGTTTGTCGCAGGTTTTGGAAACCTCCCGATGCAGGGGAGGTGCTGTCGAAATTTTTAGAGATTATAAAAGATATTCTTGTTAAGGCTTACTACGAACTTTAGAAATACATCTTTTTGGTGGCAACAAATGATGTTGATGTTTACGGTTATTAAGATTTTTAGAGATTATATATGATATTCTTATTTAGGTTTATTACGAACTTTAGAAATTGGGGATGAATTTTTCATTGTATTTGGTGAATAGATGAATCGGCAATGGATGTACAACGCGGATAGACGCTCATCTGACTTCATTAATGGCGTTCATCAATTCCTCGACGCGGCAGAGGCTAACTCGACCTCGGGTTTTATATGCTGTCCATGCAAGGTCTGTGAGAATAAGAAGGATTATCACATCTCGAAGAAGGTGGTCTACACACACTTGCTTATGAGTGGTTTCATGCCTAACTATATCTGTTGGACCAAACACGGCGAAGCGGGGATATTCTTTGAAGAAGGTGACGACAACATCCCGGACTTTGCACAATACGGTGCCTTTGCAGATGATACAGCAATGGGCGAGGGTGAAGCAGTTGCAGAAGATGAGGATGATGACGCCTTAGGTGGCATGATCCGTGATGAAGAGAAAGACTACGAAAGTGCGAAAGAGCGGGAGAAGATGAACCGTTTGTTGGAGGACCACAAAACATTGTTGTACCCAGATTGCAAAGAGGACCAGAAAAAATTGGGTACCACACTGGAACTATTGCAATGGAAGGCAACTAATGGCTTGTCTGACAAAGGTTTTGGAGAGATATTGAAAATGATAAAGAAGATGCTTCCAGAGGGCAACACATTGCCCGAAACAACATACGAAGCAAGAAAAATCGTTTGCCCTCTAGGACTGGAAGTACAAAAGATACACGCATGTCCCAATGATTGTATCCTTTATCGGGGCAAGTCGTACGAATCTTTGGACGCCTGTCCGGTTTGCAATTGTTCGCGGTATAAAATCAGGCGAGACGACCCTGGTGATGTTGAGGGAGAGGCCCCCAAGAAAAGAGTCCCTGCCAAGGTGATGTGGTATTTCCCTATAATACAACGTCTGAAGCGCTTGTTCAGAAACAAAGAGCATGCTAAATTGCTGCGGTGGCACAAAGAGGATCGGAGGGAAGACAATATGTTGAGACACCCCGCTGATGGGTCGCAATGGAGAAAAATCGACAGAGCGTTCCCAGACTTCGCAGAAGATGCAAGGAACATAAGATTTGGTTTGAGTANCCTCCTCCAGCTCCTCCAGCGGCGGCGGGCCGTCCTCCTCCAGCTCGTCGCCGGCTCGTCGCAGCACGAAGGAGAGGCGGCAGCGGCCGGGTGCAGCGAGGGGCCGGCCCCAGCGAGGCGGCGAGCGGAGGCGCGAAGGGGCGGGTGGGCGGTTGAGGATGGCGCGCGGGCGCGCGGGCCCCATGCCACGTCCGCCCGTAGCGGACTTCACTGTGTGCGCTGTATTTGGCGTGGGAGAGGTGGTCCGGAACGGTCCAGTTCCGGATACCGGACGCCGCTGCAGCTGTTTTGGTACTGGAGGATTGCGTTCCGTATGGGATCCAGGAACCAGTGCGGGCAGCCTTACACTGGAGCAAAACGAAGCGGTGGGTCGTATGGATTTCGTTTTCAATTACTGGTACAAAGATGTATATATTTTATTAGAAAAGGTCAGGTCTGACTGTGATCAGGTGATGCATCTTCTTACCCCCTTTGCTTCAAAAAAAAATCTGCTTACCCCCCTAACTTTTGTCTAGATGTCTTACGGCTCTTTCATATTTACATCTTCAACCCAAGACACTACCAAATAGTTTTTCTAATTGACATGTCATATAGACACTACTATGGAAATTACTTTTCCAATTCATAGTTTCTTCAAAATAAATTATTGTCCAATCTCCTCTCTTCTCTCTTTCCCTCACCCAATTCCTCTCCTTCTTTTCTTGGTTTCTTTATGACATGAGAAACCATTTCCTTCTCTCCCCTCTTTAATTCTCTTGCCACATCACCACAGTGCTTATATGTCAATCTCATTAATGTTATAGAAACTATCCTACTAGGAGGGTTAGGGATGCCCTAATAGTTTATTATCAAGAGCTAATAGTTATTAATTATTAGCTAGCTAACTATTAATGTGATAGATAGTAGGATAATTGGTTTTGTACTAATAATTAGTAACTAATAGCACAGTTAATATCCTATAACTTGCTAATGAACTAATTATTATCCAGGTTGAGTGCTACTCCCTCCATTCTCTTTTGATAATTCTATTTTTAAAAATATTTTTTTGATAGTCCTATTTGACTTGTAGTATCAGATCTATCATAAATGGTCGTTTCAGTTCCCGCAGAATAACTCCTTTGGAAAATTGACCGGTGCATGCATATAAAACATTAATATCGAGGAGTTTCTACGAGAATAAAAGGAGTGTTTGATAACCAGATTAATTAGATGATAACGAATGTTTCTTTTCTTGGTCATTGTGCCAAGGTGAAATAGGACTATCTTATCTTACTACTGTTAATTGGAGGCTTCTTTTGAAGTCTCCATGTTGATACTCATGAGACGCGCTAGAAAAAAGATAAATCATAAGAAATCTCACAAAATCCAGAAACATCTGGCCATCCATTTGTAGACTCTAATCATTATAGCCATTGGATCTATTGTAATTTCCAAAAAATTACCCACTTTTGCCATTAAAAATGACTAAAGTAACACCCTAAATTTATAGGTAAATTACCCACATCTGACGTTATAAAAAATAAAGTAAAATAACCTCTAATATTCATCTAAATTACCTACCTATGCCATTATAAAAGTAATTTACAGTAACACCCTAATTTTGCATCTAAATTACCTACATTTTCCATTATTTAAAAAAACCTGTATAGAGAATATCCAAAGTTGCACCAATATATGATTCTAAATTATATATTTTCGTTAGTTGTTAATATAGAAAATATTAACTTAATATGTGTAAGCATGATGTGTCTCATCATGTAGATCATATATAGATATATAAAGAAAACGTTAAAAACACATATTTTCATGTTCAACGCGTAACTCAAATTCTAAAATTGCATCAAAAATTTATCCGCATATGTCATTAAAAATTTTAAAGTACACCAACATATAATTCTAAATTATCTATTTCTACACATTAGTTCTACTAATAGATCCAAACAATACGATGACCATTAGTTCTAGTAATAGATCCAAACAATACGATGACCATTAGCTTCAATAATCTGACCGCAGCTTTGGAACTTACATATAGTTTAAATTTTCTCCTGTACTATTTTTCAGTTTATTTAGTAGTATTTTCAAAGAGGCTATTAATTATTTACGGTCAGATCACGATGAACAGTCATGTGGAGTTTACCGCTGTGGTTTGCAGATTGACCACTTGGTCAAGATCTTCCCGAGGGTACCCCATGGGTTCGCCTGCAGATACAACTCCAGCGATCCCTTCTCCATGCAAACTGCGGAAGAAGCTCGCAAGGACATGGTCGGCTGGTTCAACAAGCATCTGAAGCACTGAGATTCAGAGCTCCCCGTCAACTACAGGGATCGTTCAGGCACACGTTTCCATCTGTATCGTTTGAACATGTAGCTCGTCCAGCTCCCTGGCGTCAGGCACTAGGAAGCAGGTGCAGGAGCTGAATCTGAATAAACTGCACGTCAGTGCAGTGCAGCAGCACTTCGTGGTGTTGGTCATGTAGTCGTGTGTTCGTGTCAGCTCAACGGGCAGTATTGTGTTGTCCAGGATCAGGACCTTAAGCTAATATAAGTGGAAAAGAGTATCTCGGGCTTCATCCTGAGTTTTTTCGGCATTTCAGTCGCTAATCTGTTGGAATTATAAATATTGGCTGCGCAAACTGAGCACTAAAGCTGGTCGTTTAGTATGCTTGAGATGAAGCAGTTGCAGGAACCAGGAATCATTCACCCGCTCCACCCTTGAGCTGCTCCACCACTGCATGGGCATTGCGTTTCCGTTCACTTTATAAATTGGCCTTGCGCGAACCTCAACTTCAACAAGAACTGATCCAAAGATTCAGAAATCACCATGGTTTTCTTCTCAGCGAATGGTACCAGCCTCCCACTGGAAAATTTCACTATGTTTGACAAAAATCACTATCTATCCAAGTTTGCACGGATAAATAAAGTTGGCACATGATCTAGGGTAAAAATTTACGAGCATCACTATCCATCCAGGTTTTCACGGATAAAGTTGACACAGGATCTAGGGTAGAAATTCGACGTGCATCATTATCCATCCAGGTTTGCATGGATAAAGTTTGCGGCAGAAATTACACTGGAGTCTTTTTGTGTAATTAAAAACAAAAAAAAGTCAATCAATGTAATTCTCAATTTCTCGTGAACAGAACGGAGTCGAATTTCTTCTGTGATCTAGGAGAATACCGAACGGTATATTTTCTTCAGTGAGAGACAGAAAGCATAACGCTAATATATCCGAGAAAGCAGTGTCCACGTAAATCTCTCTCCTGTGTACAGCATATGTTCAGGTTTTTTATACAAAATTGCTCAACTGGAAATTGGGTCAAAAAAAAAACGTCTGCAGAAGAAAAATAAAAGAAAACAAAAAAACAAAGGCTGAAAGCACAAAAAATTCCGTTGCCGGGACTCGAACCCGGGTCTCTCGGGTGAGAGCCGAGTATCCTAACCAGCTAGACTACAACGGATTATGCTCTGCCTGAACTCTAGCTTTTAAAAGACCGTTAAATTTCAAGGATTACGAAATCTGCACCGCTACCCTGCAGCGGATCCCTTCCTTGCACGTAGCAAAAGCAGCGGGCAGCGGGCTCCAGCCTCCAACTCCCCAGACGGCAGCAAGGAATGGCGCCTGTCTTCCTCGCAAAGCAAAACGCAAGAACATCTCTGATCGATTCCCTGCCTTGCTTCGGCGCCGATCTTACCCTTCAGCCAAAGAAACGGCCCGAGCGCCGCTCCGCGCATCCTTCTCTCCGGCGCGCATATATACCTGCCGCGCCGCCGATGCCTTCACGCACCACAAGGACCACAGCGCAAACAGCGACACGCGCTGCCTCTCCGGTCCATCAGCCACCAGCGAGAAGAGCAGAGCAGCATGGCGTCGAGCGCGCACCGGTCCATGGCGTCGGCCCTCCTGTTCCTCAACCTCATCATGTACGTCGTCGTCGCCGTCATCGCCGGCTGGGCCATCAACTACAGCATCGACGAGAGCAGGAACTCACGTAAGCTACAGCCTCGCGGCCCTCCAGCTCCATCTCAAAATAGTTCCGTGGCCGCATCCATGCTGATGAACCTGTTCGTCCGGTTCCCGTGGGTTTCTGTGCGCGCGTGCAGTGCAGGGCGTGTCGCCGCCGGTGCGGCTGTTCCCGATCTACTTCCCGATCGGCAACCTGGCGACGGGGTTCTTCGTCATCTTCGCGCTCCTCGCGGGCGTCGTCGGCGTCTCCACCTCGCTCACCGGCCTGCACGACGTCAGCCAGGGGCACCCCGCCAGCATGATGTCCGCCGCCGCCGCAGCGCTCGTCGCCTGGACCCTCACCCTCCTCGCCATGGGGCTCGCCTGCAAGGAGATCAGCGCCAGCTGGAGGCCCGCCAGCCTGGTAAATACGATACGAATTCCCCCATTGCCTTTTTCTGCTCGTCTCGATCTGTAATCTCTGACATACAAATGTGGCCTCTCGACTCTGTGTTCGTGCAGCGCGCCTTGGAGGCGTTCACCATCATCCTGGCCGGGACGCAGCTGCTCTGCGCGGGGTCGCTCCACGCCGGCGCGCACGCGGTCATCCTCGAGACCCCCATCGCTGGCAGGGTTTGACGCGACGGCTGAGGTCTGAGGCGACGACGAACCTGAACAAGAACGCGTCATCTTGGCAGTGATTGGCGGCCTGTGTGCGTGTCCGATGTGTGGATTTAGTCTGCCGTGTGTGTTTCTGGAAACCTCAATTGTTGTATCAGTTTGTTGTTATAAGATTGGTGCTGAAGGGAGATTTCGAGTGAGCTTCAGGGCGCGTTTGGTTCCCTGCACATGCATATCCGTCCAGGCTCGCCATGCAGGCTTCGTATGTTTGGTGACCTATGGGGGTGATTGGTTGCCCGGATGCCACCATCCAACGCACCATCCGGCACAGCGCTGTGCAAGTTGGCCTCGATTGGTTACCAGGCCGGTATGATTTTGTTGTATGGCCTCGGTGCAGATTCTTTTCTCCATTCAGGACCGTGTGATACGCAAAACTTGGTCTTCCCTCATGAGCCAGGCTGATCTCATATAGACAAGACAATGGGCTCCACTTGCAGCCACAAAGAAGCACATCATACATGCAACCAATCAACAACTCACTCCATACTGGCCCAGAACAAATGCAAACCAATCAAACCTGCCTGTATGCTTCTGTACTGCCCACATTGGGTCTGAATCTCGTCACCATCCTGGACGTCTCCTTCAACCGCAACCAATCACGTGATGGCTCTCATGATGCAAAACTCTACTCGTAGCCAGCCTCTAGCGGAATGAGAAAATCAGACGTCTCTTTGGAACCAGGCCGGCGCAAACACACAGGCCAGCGCATTGGAGATTATTATGCAGATACAGAAAAAACGCTATGTATTGGCTATACAGCTTACCAATCTTCGCCCTGGGTAAGTGCCTACGCAAACCAATCAAGCTCAGCTGCTCTGGCATCTGGAGAGCCTGGCCGTTGCGAGCCTGCACGCGCCATGCGAGCCAAGCTTCGGTCATCCGCGACCGCGAACCAAACGCGCAGTGTTCTCATTCCTCGATACGACTCGGGCAGAGCTGGGCCGCTCATACGACTCGGGCGGGACCATGATACATTCACTGTTCAGCTGACTTGTGCTGAGATATGGGAGATCTGTAGCATATTTGGGCCATAGCGCAAGGCCGGGCCCTGAACTCTATGTCACATCACCACTGCAGCCTGCTCACGTCAGATGAAGATTAAAATTTTACTCAAAAAAAAGATGAAAAATTAAAATGACGCAAGTATTGGCAACTGTGCAAGTCTCCATCAAATGTGCTCCCGCGTAAAATAATAAGTAATTGAGAGATAAAAGCAATATAAATTATGAAATAGTAATGATGAACCAAGCTATGGGAAGACGAGCAATTTTGATCATTAGTGTCTGTGTCTCGCCGCTTCGACCGCCTCTGTATTAATGGTATAAAACAAATTAACCCAGTTAGCTTTTTTTTTATCAACCCAGTTTGCTATTTTAATGGTATAAAACAAATTAAGGGTATGTTTGTTTTCACTAAGATTATATAATCTAGCTTATGTTCCAAAGGTAATATAGTAAAAAGTCACTATAGATCACTAAAATAATCTCAAATAAGTTACACCTAGGTAGCTTATTTCAGATTATTTTATGATCCATAGTGATTTTTTATCCTAATGTCTTTGAACAATAAGCTAGATTATATAATCTTCTAGCTTATTTTGTCGGGAAACAAACACCAGTGACAGGTAGAACACTTATTTTGTCGGTAAAGCAAGAGTTTGAATTAGCGCGAAGAATAGCCCGCACAGTCCATTTCCATTCCCCACCTGCCGCTACCCAGCACGAGCAGAAGCCCCAAAAGGCCAAAACCAAAGGTAAAATTGCTCAGTCGTGGACGTGGCCGAGGTACAGGCCGCAAGCGCCGCGCACGCCCATCCGATGGCGGCCGCCGTCCACCTCCGCCCCCTCCACTCGGTCGCCCTCCGCCCCCCCGCAGCGAAGGTCGCGCCCAGCTGGCTCCCCCTCCCGGCGAAACCCGGGGCACGGAGGAGGGGCAGCCGCCTCGCGTTGCTCGTCTGCTCCGCGTCGCCCCCCGCACCCGCGGCTCCCTCTTCCTCGGGCGGGGACAACGGCGCGGCGCCTGCAGCGGCAAGGTGGGCGGAGTGGATCCCGCGTGCCGCGGGCGGCAGGGCGGGGGCGGGCCCCGAGCAGGTGCTCAGGCTCATCTCCGGCGCCGCGGCCACGCCCGTTTGCCAGTTCGTTGACAAACCGCGCACCTTCCTCCACTCCGTCGACCCGCGCGTCAAGCTGGTACGTAGCGTCCGGGCTCTCCCTCGCCGCCGCGTTTTGGATAGCTTTTTGGGTAGGGATAGGCCGGAAGGGTGCACGGGAGGTGCTTGTGGGAATGTCGCTGCGAGGAGGGTAGGCAACTCCCTGCTCACTCGGTCACTCTTCAGTTCCTTCTGATCGACTGCTTAATTAATGATTGTTAACTTATTCTCCTACCCTCGAGTAGCAATGCATGTTTGGATCTTACTATTAGTGCTAATAACTGTTAATTATTAGCTAGCTAACTATTAGCAGAGTGGTGTTTGGATCCACGGAGGATAGTTGGTTTCGAACTATTAGCACCCTCCAACTAGCCAATGGACTAATTATTAACATGGCAGAGTGTTAATAGTTAGGAAGTTAGCAGGTCCATTTGGATCCTTACCTGCTAATTTTAGCTGCTAACTATTAGCACTAATGCATCCAAACAGGGCTATGCTAATTTTATTTTATCCTTCCACATAGTATATATTCCTAGTAATCAACTGAAATGAATTCAAATGACATTGCACAAACAATAACCGTGCAGTCCAGCTGTTGTGATTTTAGCAATCGGTAAGCTTAGGCTAACAAAGAGATTCTATCCAAAAAAATGGGAGAGGCACGTTAGCCTCTGAAAAGGCTCTGCATTGATAGTGCTTTAGTATTTGGAGAATTATCAAATAGCAGCCAGTAGTAGTTCCTTACTGAAAATCATAGTGGCTTGGATTTGCTTGAGTTTCTGACATTACGTTTTGATAGGGTTACTTTGTTATGTCAATGCATTTTACAGCAACCTTAGACCTATTGGTACCTCTTATGTCTCAACCATCGAATTCAGCTTGATGGATGATCCTCATTTGTTTCAACCATTGTAAAGTTTCTCATTATCCATATGAAGGGCTAGTGCAAGTACCTTCCTCCTTAACTTTCCTTCCCCGCCCCGCCGCCACCCCCCCCCTCCCCCCTCCTTCTTTTGTTGCCTTTCTTTACTGCATAGCAGCGTACTCCTCACTCTTTTCTAGTCAATAGAACCATCTATTAACCTTCTAAAGTTTGGAGTGCTCGTATATACTTGATCAAACTGTGTTTTGTCACTTTGTGTTTCACTTGTAGAATAGAGGGCTCGAATCCTCAAACACTGCAAGTTCTTTTCCAACTGTAAATCATCAAATTTTAAGTTCATTACTTTATGGTGATAGTACTCATGTGAATGCTTCTGGGAGTTGTCACCCTCAATATTCCATATCATAAGTAAAATCAATGTCTTACCACTAGTACACAACACCTCTATAAATTATACATTCATACTCTGTTTCAAATGGTGGCGCTTATGCAAAGCAGCAACTCTTAACCTCGCCTAGCACCTGGGTGTTTTTTCGCCTAGTGTGGTTTAGGACTTGATATTGGTTTGAAAGTGGGTCAAACTAGAGATGGAGAAAGACAATCTATGGTCATGGAATTCATGGATGCATGATAATGTCAAACGCTTTGTTTTGATATGCCAAATTTACTCTGCTTAGCATGGGCGCATGGCATTACTCTTGCTACTGGCAAATGTACAATCACCTTGTCATGCTTAGGTGCTAGGCGGAGCCTTATTGGCTTACTGACTGCCAAGTGCCAAGCGCTTATCGCTATTTGAAACAATCCTCAAGTAACCTGAATAATCTATAATGTTGTTCCTTACCTGGTGGATTGAAACTTCATTTTTCTTGCCTGGTGATGTCTGATATCATCGCATCATATTACCATACCAGTTTTCAGTGATTTAGCCACTTTTTCATGTTAAAATAATTTTAACCAAGTTTGAAAATACACTAAATGGTGTTGTGGTTGTTGACCTGCTACAGTTAAACAATGCAAATAATTCTTTGTGCAGGTGTGGCTATTGGCCCTTGTTGTCCTACCAGCCAGGTCAAACATTTATATGCGATTTGGTTTGGTATTATTCCTGGCTCTTCTTTCAGTGTGGGTTTTGCCAAATCATGTATGGAAGGTATGATTTAATGTTTGAAATGCATCTGTAGAGTTTACTTCTGCTTGCTGTTGTACTGTGGTTTTCATTGTTTTGGATTTTTTTATGATGATACATAGTGCATAAATTGTTTTCAGTATATAGTTGAAGCTTATGATTTGTGATACATCCATGTGAAGTTTTCATGAAATTACATTGGGTTTGTTGCAATGAAGATGTAACGTCTGGCTTTTAACTTAACCAGTTTGAGCTGTCCTTTTTTCTAAGGAAAAATTGGTTCCATGACATTTAAAGATTGGAAATTTTTTAATATTTTACCTATGTAGTTGCTTATTTTCTTTCTAGGATTATGGTAATGTTGTTTACCATGTTGCTTCATAATATCTGCTGCCTCGTATATTCCAACTATCCTTCTGGCAATTTGCTTGCTTGTACCTGTAAACCAAATCATATTTACTCTGTAGGATCAACTTGGAAGGGTTGCTCTCCTTTCAGGATTCATATTCATAATGCTGGGATTCGGTGCCGATGGTGCGCCTTCATTAGTTCAGACGAGAACTCCTCCCCCTTCTGTTCTAGGCATACCGAACATTCCTTGCTCCACAAGTGGGTATTCTTACACAATCATGAAACTGGGACCACTACAATTTACAAGGAAAGGCCTATCAGTAGCAAGTACTTCAGCAAGCCTCTCCTTCGCGGTATGTCCTTCATTTGACATACAACTATATTTTGGCAAAGAGTTTCTCATGCTTTTTGTATATGGCTGACAACCACAACCTGAGTGGAGATTACACAGTCTGTCATTGTTTTTAATATTAATATTTAATAATGGTTTAGGTGTCATATGAAATAGTACTCCCTCCGGGTTGCTAAAGGAAGTCGTTTAGGACATTGACACGGCTCTAAAACATAACTTTGACTAATACTTTTTGCTATAAAATATTTATAAAATATATTTAAAGACTACTTTTCTGAAACTATATTTCAATACGAAACTACTCATATCATTTTCACTTTAAAAAAATATTTGTAGTCAAAGTTTAAAAAGTTTGACTTAGGACAATCTCAAAACGACTTCCTTTAGTGATTCGGAGGGAGTATGTACTCACAAATGTGTTATCTGTGTGCAGATATTCCAAAGCGCAAGTCTCTGCTTGACAACAACCACTCCTGAGCAGCTTGCTTCTGCTCTGTGGTGGTTTATGATTCCACTGAAGCACATCGGTGTACCAGTACCTGAGATAATACTTACACTGCTACTTTCATTGAGGTTCATTAATTTAGTATTTGATGAGGCAAGTATATGGTAACTGTCAAAGTAATGGTTCGTATCTAGAAAGATGCTCTACTATTTGGGACCTAACTTTTGCTTATACTACTGTCCAAACTTTTAACTAGGTTCGCAACTCAGCACTGGCGATTGTAGCACGCCGGATAAATTGGAAAAAACTGACAGCTATGGAAATTATAGATAGTAAGTACTGTGAACATCTACTAGAAAAAAGTATTTTCTACATTTATAACCAATGACTTAAGAGAACTCAACCAGAATCCAATAGAAACAGTTTGTGCGCTGTCTGCTTGGGAGGTGGTGGAATAGAAAAGACTAGTAGTTCCATATTGATTAAATATTCTGTTCATATACATTAATATACCTGAAATTGTCCTAAATTATCCAAAATTGGCATTTAGTCCAAAGTTTGTTCATTAAATTGATACTTGCTGCCCACCTAATTTGTTCTGGTGACAAGATTGAAGGAAGGAGAGCATTGCAAAAACTGAAGCCAACTTGGTCCATCTCAAATGCCTACTTATTGAAAATAGCTCCTCGTTTGAAATTATAAAATGTTTGATTCCTGTAAAGGAGCAATTGCAAAGCATAGTTGAGTACCCTAACCAATTTGAGCAGTATGGCAAATTTTTCTTTTTTCTGTAGGATATTGATATATGGCTAGTGCCACCACCTATCATTATTGCTTTATGTGGTATCTGAATTGGAAGTATTTACTGAAATATCCTTTACATGCAACCTACAGTTTTCTTCAACTATATCCGGCGAATATTCAAAAACATATTTGATCATGCAGAGCAAATATCCAAGGTTAGTCCTTTTCTTGTGTCACTGACTTGAGTTACAATGAATGGACTGTGGTCCTTAATTTCTCAAAAATTTGACGAACATGTCTGTGGGTTAATTGTATCATATTGAGCTACTGTCTAAGTGTCTATTAGAATTTTCTTTAAATCCAATTTGCCTTGGCCTGGGCCGGCCACGTATGCTTTAGAAGCAAGGTTTGTGATAATAGGACGATAACATGATGCATTTGATTATTTCAACTCTTAACTTTCTTTCTGTCCAGGCAATGATAGCTCGAGGATTTCGAGGTGATCCAACCAATCACAAGATCTACTTTCTTACAGAATCTTCGTTTGGCTTTGCGGACCTATTTTCATTGCTTTGCCTGTTTGCTCTAATGGGCCTGGCTTCCTATTCTGATCAGTTGGTTTGATGGTACCAAAAATAAACTCTATTATTCATGAGCCATCCATCTTTTTTATATCATCGGGTACATAACATATGAACTTATTTGCAACTTCAATATTTCAGGAACACATCGGGATTACTGTGAGAATTCATTCCTTGTTATCGCAAAATGTGGTTAAACGGCTTCAATTTTAGGACTTCTTGAAGCAGCACATTCAATGCTGTGGAAACAAAGTAAGAGTTTTAAACACAAATGATCCTCTATTTGAAACTGGCAGAAAAGGACTGCACTAACACGACATTCTAAGTAGGTGAGTTACATGTGTTCTGTATCTATCCGATATGAGATTTCCATGTCCATTTTCTGAACAATTTTTCCTTGTCAAATTTGATTTCAGTCATTTGTAGGCACACCATTTTGCATGCGCCCTTCAAAAGGGAGCAAACAATCATGGAAGGCAAATGTAAATACGTTGGATGATGTTCAGATTTGACTGTAGTTTCAAAAGGGCAAATGTGAGGGAATGTTGTTGGATGGAAATAAGCAATAGCCCTTCCATTCTGTTGTAGAAAGCTGCCAAACGGCTATTCAGCGAAAAGATAGTTTTACTCCAATGTTACATGCATTGGATTGCTCTTTCGCTTATCTGTACCGTTTTTTACACTTTTCGCTTCTGTATCCCTATTTTTATACTTTTCGCTTATTTGTACTTGAATAATATTATGGCTAAGTATTTGAAGATACAAATGGCTCAGAAAAGTAACGCAGTTTGTGACAAACATTCATCAAAGCCAGCAGGAATAAAAGTCAGTGCTGAGGACAGTTGTTGCTATAGTTAAGAGAAACCCTAACATTTCAGATCCCCAATACAGGTTCAAATATCCGTACAATCCTTGCAGTTTTAACACTAAACTGCATTTGAGCCTCGGTTGATCTTGCTCAGACCACTAGACTGCTATCCCATTTCTTAAACCATTTACACTGCTGCACCAGGATCGCTGATAACACCCAGGAAGTCATCTTTTATTGTGCCAATGCAAAACTGCAAAGGGTGGGATTGAACTGTAAGATTATTGAACAAGTATAGCATTGATGGTATAAAATGGCACTAAGAGAGCAGGACTTTAAATATGAAGTTTTGTAGTGAAAATATCCTTTTGCTTTAGGTGTCTAATATGCTTTACCGAGGGGTTAACAAGCAAACATCTTGTCACGGGAAGATACTAGTGCACATCAGATCCTTTATAAAGTGCTAAACAGGGCTAGAGAATCTAAGGCCTAATTAGTTGTGAACCAGAACAATACGTTTTTACGTGACAAAAAGGACAGTATGGTAACTGTAAGCATGGCTATGACTTGATTATCCTGGCACGAGGTTATTATTTGTTTATATTTTTTTTATATGACATAAAAGTGAAAGAAATAAAACTCAATCATCCTGTGGCATTGCGTAACTTGTGGTTGTCATCTACAGATCTATGCTCAAAATTCTAAACAATGACAGAGCATGTCGAAGTTGGAACTTTTATGGTAAATAGTGTACACGCTAATTAACTTACAATTTCTGTTGCATCAACACGAGTACCAATAATCTTCAGCCGCACCTCACTTTCCTTCTGAATTTTTACCTGGAAAGACAAACAAGCAACTCAGATTGAGCAGAAGAAAATGACCACTTTGAAGTTTGGACAGAAATGTCCTCTTGCAAATTAAAGATTATAACTTGGTGATGAACTTACAAATCTGCGAACTTGGTGAAACTAAAAATTGTAACTTGCCAGAGAAAACTTGTATACTAGTTATAGGACGGAAGCATACCGATCCATCAGAAGTTGTGTAGTTTGGCACATCACCCGATTGGAACTCCATATCGTCAGGAATCAACTGCATTGCGATTGAACAGAACACATGAGCAGAGCAATACTCAGTAAAATAATATTGACTAACAGTAAAATTTAACAAGATGACTATGCAATTATCCTATGATGTGAAAAGCAATCATTTATTTATAAAACAGATAAAGTAGTAGTAGTAGTAGTAGTAGTAGTAGTTCAATCCTGTGAGGTAACCAAACAGAATGCAATGTCTAGTATGATCAGACAGGGAATTCTTAAGCTTATTTGGCCAATTTAACAACAAAGCAGTGTCAAGCAAAGCAGATCACTGATCACTCACATGGTTCGACACAAAAATCTGCACCGGCCCAGCCTCCGCGAAGAAGCCCATCTGCAGAGCCAACAACATAAAGAGTTTAGCAACAAATTCATCCCTGCAATCACCTCCAACACCAAGATCGTCACCACACAGCTATTGAACACACCTATTCACACCAAATTCGAGCGAAGCAAGCACACCAATTCACACCAAATTCGAGCGAAGCAATCACAGCCCCGTGCTGCGGAGGGAAGGGCGCAAGTAGACAGCCCACCTTATTGACCATGGTGACGACGGCCTCGAGGATCTCGCCCTTGAAGGGCCTGAAGACGACGCACTGGTACTTGACAGGGAAGGTGACGTAGCCGGTGCCCTCCCGGATGAGCCCCTTGCCGATGTCCTCCACCCCCGTGATCGCCACCACGAACCCGTGCCGCCCGCTGCAAGACAAGAGCGAGAGCAACCCGCGTGCCGTCTCAGCGCCGCCCAATCCCTCCTCCTCGTATCCACCCTAGATAGCTAGGTTTAGGTTTGGGGGAGGGGAAACCCTACCTGCAGGTGCCCTCGACGTCCTTGATGAGCTTGGAGACGAGCTTGTCGCGGAGGTGCGGCCCGAAGTGCCGCGGGTGCAGCTGCATGTTCCGCTCCAGCACGATGTGGAAGAACATCTTCGCTCCGCTCACCCCTCGACGGCGGCCGGCGGCGAGGCGAGTTGCGGCGAGCGAGCGAGCCTTTTCTCAAAGGCTAGTGCTAACGAGTCCTCTCTCCTCTCCCCGCGAGACAAGAGAAATAAACCCGTGAGGCGCCCGTCTCAGACGTCGGATCTGCCTTTTGGTGCATCTAGACCGTTCAATTAACGCATCATCCCATTGTCTGTCTTTTTTTTTTGAGAGGCGTCGCCCTTGTCTGTCTGTCCAGTCACAGACCACTGGAAGCAGAAACCCGAATCGCCGCCGCCGCCGGTCCGCCGCTCTTGCCCCCATCCGGCCCGGCCCGTTTGCCGCCGGGCCCCGCGGCGACCGGTACTGGTAAGCTCGGGCTCTCGTCCTTCTGCCCCCTCCCTGCATATCGGTGGCCTAGAGGCTCGTACTTTCGCGCGCACCTCATCTGCTTTGCTGCCCTTGTCTGTTCGCTGCCTACCAAAGTGCCGGAGGATGGCGTCGAGATGCCCGGCGAGGGTACCGTCTCCGCGGTGCGGCTGGGCGGGGTCGCGAGTTTCGGCGCGCCGGTCGAAATGCGGAGCATCGGGTATGTAACTGTGTATCCCCTTTCGCTTGCCTTTTGTCTGTGGCTTGAGATTGATTGGCCGTGCGTTCTGGCAGGAGGGCGTTCCGTCAATTGCGCCGCTGTTAGCTTCAGGCCATGCATTGACATACACAAGGTTTGTAAGATTGGTGCTTTTAGTTTGTTGTCTTGATGCCTATGTGTGCAGAATCAAAAGGCACTGTGGTCAGTGTGTCATATGAAGTTCTACATGATTGCAAATTAGTGACCTAGCTTTTACGACTTGTATGTTCCTTATTTTCTTTTTGTGTGATAAGGGTGTGGACTACGGGTGCTAAAATTACTCGAATGTGGTCATATCCATCACTTCTCTCAGCTAAGGTAGCACTCGATAATCTTTTATTTTATGAGATATGTTATTGAATTTTCAGGGGAAAGTTAAACAGATTGTTGGCTCTACTCTTCGGGATTCATCAAATGATGGCACTGCACTTGTGACAAACTTTGAATCAGACAAATCTGCTGCAGAATTTGCAAAACTTTATAAAGAAGATGAACTTGTTGGCGGACATGTAATAATGCTTGGCGCAGATCCTGCAAGCCAGGCTTCTTCACTGGAGGCGCTACATGCATACCCTGGTGAGAATGTGTTATCTAGTTGCTGCAAGAACAGCGATTGCCATTGGATTATCCTCTTGCACACAGTTCATGCTTTTTGGTTGCTTGCTCCTATTCAGTGTAATATTTCTTGTAGCACTTGTCGTTTGCCCTTTATCTCCTATTGTGTAATCTGGATGTTACATATGACTATATGCATGAAAGACACAGTGTCTATTTTAAAGAATAGCTAGTCAAAATATCAGGCAGGATTTTGGGACTGAGAGAAAGTATCATGTTGAAATTTGGAAGTAAATTTGCTTTTGGTAAAGTGCCAGGAGCTGCATTACTTATCCCTTTTATTCATAATTGCTTGTACCATGGATAATACATAGCCAAATGCTGCTGATGCTAGTTGGAAAACTATGTTTATTTCATTTTATCAACCAAGTTTATGATCAGTGCAATTAATTGTGTGGAATCTATCAAACACAGATCATGGATGCCATAAATGTTTATGATAACTCTCACTTCTAATTTGTTAGACAACAACTAGATGATTAACTATGCGTACCAACTATATAAGCAAGGGGCATGCCCTCTCCACTGGGTTTGAAATTTTTGTTCGTTAAACACTAATTTCCACCATCTAACACATATACTAACCTGGTGAGGATTAGCACAACAACATTTTTGAGCCTGACACCCCCATAGAAGGCTCTATTCAAGTCTGTTTGGAGGCTATCTAGTAGCTGATACTCCATGTACTTCAGCTACACTTATCTTTGTTGAACCCCCAATTTCTGTGAGATCCCGGGTAAAGAATGGTCTCGGTGCTACAGTCTGTTGTGCTTGTTTAATACTCTAGGGTCGTAGTCATCAAGTTTTCCGCAGGGTGATTTTTGGACATCTTCTGGTGGTTGTTCTGTTAGTAGGGTTTGCTTCTGCTTTAAGCCATGAGATGCCATCTTGACAAACTTAATAAATATGGGCTATCATAATACTAGGTGGTTTGCAAGTTGGAGGTGGAATAAATTTGGAGAATGCAATGTCGTACCTTAATGAAGGGGCAAGTCATGTCATAGTAACCTCTGTACGTGCCCATGCTCTAAATTTGTGTTAATTATGTTATTCTCCCTTACCCTTCATTTTCTGACATCTTATACAAACATGTTTGTTAGTTCGTAATTTCACCAATGCAAATCATCCAACTTAATTCTTCTCTTGGCCAAGTTTCTGTCGCCACATTTTGTTGATTCCTTAAATGCCAATGTGATTTGCGTGTTGTCTGTCTCGATTTCCTCTTGATGGACATGCTAGTTTGCAGTCACGTTGCTGCTGTCGAGGAATACTTTATCACCATTCTTGGACAACCCTTGTGATATACTTCTTGTTGTGCCTCTTCCAGATTCGGCTTGCTAATAGTCTTGTCCGTGGTTTGGTCAATACTCTTAGAGTCTTAGGTGATCATCCTTGTTGTAAGTCTTATTCTTGGATGCCACATAGAACTTTGATACAAGTAGCAGATATTCCTCTCCCTTTTCAGCTGGTAGTATTGATTTTTTTTCTAATAAAACCCTTATCTTCTGCTCAAGCCATTGATGACAGTCCTGAGCTTGCTTGTTCTATTGTGGAGGTGAAAGCTTTTTTTTATTCTCTTACTGCACCTTGGTGATCTTTTTATATTATACTTTGCACAAGAATGCCTGAAATTTTCTTCTACTGCAGTTTTCCTGGTGTATTATTTGAATATCTTTAACTCACGAATTCAAGCCTTTTGTGTAGTATGTGTTTAGCGATGGCAAGATGAACATTGAAAGGCTAAGGAAACTTGTTGAGCTGGTTGGGAAACAAAGGCTTGTGTTGGACCTTAGCTGTCGAAAAAAGGTACCAAGTACATAGGACAACTATATTAAAATTCAATTTATGATGCTAGATTCATATTTTGGTTATTTTCATCTATGATACTGAAATTATCATTAAACAAGTGAAGGTTTGCTGAATTATGCTATTTTTTTCCTCAAATACATGAAAGCTGCGTATCATGCATTAGGAAGAGAAATTTGAAGTACAACACACTCAACGTGCAGTCGTGCACCTTTTCATCTTTACTTGCTACATAGGCGGCACACAAATAGTAGAGCGACAAAACGCGATTAACCAAGGCAGCAAGCCGCAGCTAACTGCAGAAAAGTGAAAACCCCTAGCCCTGAGCATACCCCATAGGTGAACCTCATCCCCATCAATGCTAAGAATTCTGTGCACACTCTCCGTTGAAAACACAACTATTTCGACATGAGGCTGTGTTTTGCTGAATTATGCTAGTAATATATTACCAGGTGTAATGAAATAGATAAGAGTGAACTGAAGTAAGCACTTGAAACTATTTCCTTTGAACTGTACTAGATGCATTCTTATGTGTGCACTCTTTTGAGGTCGCAACGCATAAGCAAGAGGGCTGCATACAAGGCCTGTCTTGAAGCACTGAAATCTTTAAAAGAAAATCATATTCCTTGTATGGACATTTTTATCATCTTATTTACTATTTAAATCTTTGGTTTTCTTCTGACCATAATGTTCCTTGTTAGGATAGCAGATATACCATTGTAACTGACAGGTGGCAGAAGTTCAGTGATGTCTTTGTGGATGAGCCAACATTAGAATATCTTGCTGCCTATGCAGATGAGTTTTTGGTTCATGGTGTTGATGTGGAGGGCAAAAGGTGCAACTACGTTCCTTGTTATCTATTCCATCTTTTATTGATAGAAATTAATATTGTGATGACGGTGCTGCTCTGCTTAGCGCCTGAGTGTTGCATAGGATCGCCTTTTGAAACAGAGCATATGGGGATATAGTTGTTTTGTAAGTTGTCTTGTCGCATCATATTAGCCTTCATTTATGTGATGGACCATCTTCATATGCTGATTTGATCTTTATAAATCCTTTCTTCTGTGAGCTTTCTGATAAAGATGTAAAGTTTTGTTCTACCATTGAGAATTTGAAATTAGTCTGCTGCTCCCAAGAGAAAATCCTACTACATTAGCTCTTTTTTAAGTGTCAATAACAATAACAGAGCCTTTTAGTGCCAGGCAAATTGGATTGGCTAGAAATGAAACCCAACATGAACTACCAACAAAAAGGAAAAACTCGACTATAAGAAGTCGTTAATATAGTAATACTAGTAGGGATCTATCTTTGTTTATGTGTAGTACTCAAAAGTTTGATCTAATTTTCCGTTTGGATATATTATCACTATGCATCATACAGTTTATTTCATCCATGTTAAATAAACTTGATGAATCTAGATTTCTTATCTGCTGGAATCTTGTTGAAAATCCTGCTCAAGCAGTGTAAAATTTTCTATCGCACAATTACTCTTTTCTAATTTAAGCTAGGATGTGAATTACAGGTTGGGAATTGACGAGGAACTTGTGGAACTATTGGGGCGTCATTCACCAGTATGTACATACATTAAATTTGTACTTCTGGTTCTTTCTTTATCTTATTTTCATTCTTTATTTTTTCTCTAATTTTACCATTTGCAATATGCTGTCAGCAAAATAAATACCAAAATAAGGTGAAGCTAAGAATACCCTTTGTCCTTTTTATAGCAGATATTTTGTGATGGTGATTGTTATTTCAAAAGCAATTCACTAACTTGACTATGGTCATAATTTAAAATTATCTTGAGTCTTTTTGAGGTGTCAGTCAAATCGAATCAAGAACTAGTTGATTAGCAATCTTTCTATGCTTATTTCTCTGACCTCGAACTATCATGCGTGATAACTCATCAAGACTTAAGGCTATCAGCAAATAAAATTTTAATACACATGTGAGTTTATTTTAATGTTTATGATATCACAGCCCAATCTTTGATTCTGTAGATCCCAGTAACTTATGCTGGGGGTGTGTCAACAATGGATGACCTAGAGAGGATAAAGAAAGCAGGCAAAAGCCGAGTAGATGTTACTATTGGGAGTGCGCTAGATATATTTGGAGGAGATTTACCTTACAAAGACGTTGTCCTTTGGCACAAGAAGCAAAGTATGGTTAGCCAACTGTGAAGAAACATGAGGTATGGCATGATCCGTGCTATCAGCTGGTATGGTCCAGGCTTGGACAGAAACCATACTTTCTTATCATTCTATTGCAAATAATTCACTGGGTCTTCGGTGATGTAATTTGAAGCTGAGGAATATGATTTGTTCTTCTGTGAGCATTAGGGTTGCTTTAGCAAAAAAAGAAAAGGGGTTGATTCATGATTAATGGACTCCATTAAACCGTTTCTTACCAGTATTCTTCTGTTGTAGTAACTATGTATTCGTCTGTTGTAACTATTTGTAGGCATGGCTGACGCTGACGAATTTACTTCTATGCAGTCACAACCCACAGTTTGTTTTCTGGTTTTCAAATTCCAGGTTTTTGAACAAAAAAAAAAAGGTTACAGTTAGTGCCAGTTCTAGGCATCTTTTCTTTTACTGTTTGATTTTAATGCAAAACTTGGCCTTCCTGATTCTTGGTTCTTGGTTACAAATTAATGTTCACCTATGTAAATTCACCCTTTTGATTTTGAACCAAGTTTGTATCTAGGTTGGGATTTGTTCCCACGGCAGTAGCGTGTTGGCAGGATATGACTATATGAGGCTAGTCTGTAGGCCTGTCTGATATCTGCATAATTGAACAATGGATTGGGAAGATTAACCAGGTAACCAATAGCCAATGCATGGTGGGTGAAACTATCAAAAAGTTGTGTCGACCAAGTAGTTGCACTTGTTAAAACAAACCTGCACATGAGCACACCAGGTAAGTTTACTTGTGATTGAGAAATACTACGAGTAGTTCATAGCCTCATTCACTTTGCATTCTCACCCAAGCAAAAAGCAACACCTGGTTCCGACCTGAGCGCAGCGTTCATTTTAAAGTAACAGTGGTGCCGCGACTGCCCAGTGCCAACTCGCTATGTGGTTTGCCAGGGAAAGGAAGACTGCAGCGCACAGGTGTAAACAAACCGGGTTCGGACAACCGACAAAGTGAATCGCACGTGCCGCTTGCCGTTCCAACCACAGCCTTTTGTTTAGCATCCCATGAGATTCAATCTAAAACCGATTGAATTTTTCATTTTCCATGGGTTTTCTAAAATTCTTTTGTAAAGGGTTGATTTTGGGGTAAGTTGTGCAATCTTCGTCTGAACTTGTGTGGTTATTCTTCTTAATACAAAAATACGCAGCTCTCCTGCGTATTTTCGAAAAGAACTTGTGTGGTTGCCTCACCTAGTTGCTTTAAACTTGCATTTTACTTATTCAACTTCAACCCCATAAGTAGTTAGTTGGCCTAAGCCTAACCTCCAGGCTTGTGTTTCTCACTTTGCCCCTACGAACTCGCATTTTAACTTGAAAGGTTCGCAGCAAAAAATGAAATATAAGTTTAGGGCTAGGTGAGATTATAGCACAAATTTGAGGTTGAGACACTAAGGCCATGTTTAGTTCACATGATAATTCAAACTTTTTTGAATTCGCAATTGTAAACCCAAGATTAGGAAGACTAAACATGATCTAATTATAAAACTAATTACACGGATGGACGGGAAATCGCGAGACGAATCTATTAAGCCTAATTAATTTGCCATTAGAGATTGTTTACTGTAGCACGACGTTGTTTAATCATGGCCTAATTAGGCTCATTAGTGTCTCGCGAAGTTACCCGAGGGTTATGGAATGGGTTTTGTCATTAACACATGTTTACTACTCCATGCATGTAAGATTCCATTTGATGAATAGTGAAGTTTGAAATTTGGGGAGGAACTAGCCTAAACCACGAGTTGAAAGTCAGAGCACAAAAGAATTTCAAAAATGGTAGGAGAAGGCATCTCCCATTTTAATGGTCGCCACTTGACTCTGGCACCCAAGAGTCAACCAGATCTGTTAATGCTCGCCACTTGACTCTGCCACCCAAGAGTCAGTCAGATCTGCCTTTGGCACAAGGTGTGCAAAGCATGTTTAACCAACCTTGAAGAAATTAGAGATACATAACAATCAATATTACAAGCTATGCAAGATATTTCCAGTAAACAAACTATCCAAGGATATTTCGAAACTCAAAATTATTTATTATATCACCACCGTGCATACAAGTATTTTATGTTTTTTGTCTCAAGTATTTTATTATTTGGGGCCCTATGCCTAACCATAATTGCATCTGATTCCCGTTCCTTGAGTGTTTGTACACCAAAATGGTATCCACAAAGACAAACAACATGGATAATTTGTGAATAGAAGGTCTAACGGCCTACATCTAACCCCTAATTGAGTATAACTAAAACCCCAGCAGCAGGCTCCTGATGTGGCTTCCCTCCTGAGTCCTGACTCAACTTTTCATCCAAATTCAGAATTTTGATTTTGGATTGAAATCATTTCAGTGTCGCTAGTCCTAATAGGCTAGCTCGCAGATGTCAAGTGTTTTGATAGTGAGAAATGGATGGTGCTGGAATGTTTGAAGTGTATATACAGTTATAGTTATATACATATAGAAGGCGTTTGATTCGTGAAAATGTAACGTAATGGGATTACAGAGTTAAGCGATATCATTACGTCGTTTGTTTGAAACTCCCCCGTAATTTGATTACGCGTAATCGGATACCGTCCAGTTACAGTCCCATTACGCTCCTCCCTCCCCGGTATCGCTGCGATACCGTGGAGTCATGTTTCCCTGTCGCTGCCCCTCTATTTAATACCATTACACTGTTGAACTAAACAAATCTCGTAAACAGCTATTCCATCTCAAATGCCCCTGTAATTCATTTACAGTCCCGTTACCGTTACCAGTGCGGCAACCAAACGCCTCCATAGTGGAATAGGTTTTTTTTTATACATGAAGCACTGAATTAAGCGTGATAACTGCTATAGCAAAGGCATTAGTTGTTTTTCTTTTTTTAAAAAAAGGTACAGTCTATTTTTGGAGTGGATTTTAAATTTTAGCGAGGAAGAAAAAACAGAATTCTCGAGAGGAACACTTATAGAATAGTTAAGGTATTTTTAAACATTTATAAGAATTGAGAAATTATAGAACTCTGGACGGTGATTTGTGTGCAAGAGCAAGCAAATGTTAGTTAATCATTGTTTTTCCTTTCTCTTGTGCAAGGTGTGTGGTCTGTACTATTAATTTTACGGTTGTTTTGCGGATCCCGGACTGCGAGATTCATGGCCTACCATATTTTTTTTAAGAACGTGCTTGGCACGTATTTCATTAAGAGAAGGAGAAGTTTAACCAGTAACAGCTTACAGTAAACAAAGACACATATACTCTAGAAAGAACGACAACAACACAACACACGACCGACGAGACGAAAAGAAAACAACTAAAGTTAAGCTTCAGCGCCCCAACGAGGAAAGAGGATGGTCCGCAGGTCTCGAAAACCTGCAAGCGATCAAACGCGCGTGACCTCCAAGATGTTCTGCGCGAGGGCAACCGACTGAAGAGCTGACCTGTAAAAAACTCGGCTATTCCTTTCCTTCCAGAGGCTCCATGCGACCAACAGGACTAGAGTATCAAACCCTTCTGAACGACCTTAGGGACTCTCTTACGCATGAGCGACCACCAATCCGCAAGTGGCGATTCCCTAGAAGGGGTTAGTATGAAAGATTCACCCTCCCGAGGACCCTGAACCACGTCTCGTGGCTGTGCACACATCCAATTAAAAGATGGTCAATAATCTCCAGCTCTTGTGCACAAAGTGCACAAGCGTCATCCTCTCTAAGTCCGTGACGACGGAGCCTGTTGGATGTCCGGGGGCGGCCACGCATCGCCAACCAGATGTATAACCTGCACTTGTTAGGTGGCTTTACCTTCCACAGAAGCTTACAACCCGGAATGGAGGACTGCCCTAGGAAGAAAGCATTGTAAGCACTTGCCGAGGTGAAAACACCGTCCAAGGTACACTTGCAGACGAAGCGATCATCCTATGAAGGGTAAAGGTTGCGACCAACAATGATTCTCCAGAGAATTAGGTACTGTAGGATAGCAGGAGGAGAGAGCGCCTCAGTAATGTCCTTTACCTATCTCTTTGCGACCAAAACTTGCGCAACCGATCTGTTTTTAATTTCCCTTGGTGAGACTACCAAGACCAGATTAGGCGCGATGGATGCCACCGAAGCCCCCTGCAGCCAGTTATCAGTCCAGAACCGAGCAAGCAGTCCATTACCCACCTCAACGGTAATGGAGGACTCAACCAGGGCAAGAGCACGAGGATCGGTCTTGAGGGGGATGGCAGCCCAGGACCGTGTTGGGTCTGTTCTCTGGAGCCAATTCCATCTCAACGAAGCGACCATTTTAGAACGGTTAGATTTAAAAAGCCCAGCCCTCATATCCAAAGGCCTACACACTCTAACCAAACGACCGCATAATGTCCTCCCGACACTACCTCCGTACCTCTCCAGAAGAAGGCCTTTCGGATACGGTCGATGGAGTCAATCATCCATTGCGACAAGTTCATAGCAATGGACATGTAGATGGTAGTTGAGGTCAGGGTGATCTTGGCTAAGATCATGCAACCACTACGGTTAAGCAGTTTACCTCGCCACCCAAGTAACCAATCCATGACCTTGTCGACCAGAGGCTGCAGGTCAGCCTTAGAGAGCCTCGAAATGGAGAGCGGGAGGCCAAGGTATCGACAAGGAAAGGTCCCAATCTCGTAGGGAAGCAAAACTCGGATGGACTCCAGCTCTTTCGCCGTACATCGAATCGAGAACAACTGGATTTTACTGAAGTTGATACGCAACTCATAGGCCTCTTCAAAAACCCACAAGATCTCTTTAACTACCAGAAAATCTGCAGTGACCAGCGACACAAAAAAGATGACATCATTCGCGTAGAAGGAAGTACGATAGGGTAGCGCGACATCTCCTAACGGAGTGAGCAACCCATGACCATCGGCCAAGGAGAGAAGACCATTGAGACATTCCATGACCAGGATAAAGAGCATAGGTGACAAGGGGTCTCCCTGTCTGAGACCCCTATGATAACAAATGCGGCGACCAGAAGTACCATTGAGCAAAATCCGAGTATTGGCCGTGGACAACAAAAGGGAGATTCAGTTGACAGGAAGCCGAGGAAGCTCAACAGCTCGGGAAGCAGAACCCAAGAGACAGTCAAACGCTTTAGCAATATCCAGCTTAAGAAGAGCGCACGACCTGCTCTTCTTAGCTAGACGCCTCGCAGCTCCTCGAACATACTGAAAGTTGTCATGAATGTGTCGTTTCTTGATAAGAACACTCTAGTTGTTGCGTACGAGGCTGCTGAGTTTAGGCACCAGCCTATTGGTGAGTGCCTTAGCAAAGAGTTTGTCAAAACTGTGTGCGAGACTGATGGGTCTGTAGTCCCCCAACTCCAGTGCGACCTCCTTCTTAGACACCAGGTTTAGTTAGGCGTCGTTAAGATGGTGCAAACTACGACTGTCTAGACAAGAGAGCGCATCTAAGGATTTCATATGTCAGCTTTGATCCAAGGTGGCCTACCATACTGTAGATCATCGGTCGAATATCCAGAACTTGTGTACATGATATATAACCGAATAAACTAATAATCTCCGCATCTCCTTTATGCAAGTCTCCTACGGTTCCTGACATATTCCTAACGATTTTCTGCGTCCGGTTCCTGTCACTCTCGCTCTTGGGCCTACCAAATAAAATCTGTATTTCCCCATAGACGGAAACCATAAAAAGTTTCCCTCAAAAAAAAGAAACAATAAAAAAACCATAAAAAGTTGTAAATATAGGCATATATGGCCGCTATTTTCTGTGTGTTTTCACCCATGTCAACATCTGGGCCTGATCATTATGCCTATGCACGGCACGCATTCGCTGCAACCGTGGCAGAAGCCGGTGAAGAATGTCCGGTACAGCAACAGTGACTGCTGCACCCGCGGCCATGTGGTTTGGCGCGCAACACCAAAATTAGTCGTCAGGGATAATCAAATCAGAACCTGACAAAGCAGATCCCAAATCGCTCGCGCATGACTCGGCGTCGCCGCTTAAATTACCGTTGTTTCCTGACGCGCTTGTCGCCCTTCGTCACCACATGAGGCTGTCCGCAGTGGATTCTCCATCTGGTACTCCCTCACGTACTGGAGTACCGGATGGCGGATGGGAGAGCCGCAGCGGCTACTCCCTCACGTTTGGCGGAGCGGACGTGGCGTGGGCCCGCTGCAGGCTGTTGCTCCGCGCGCTGAGAAGAGAGGAGAGGAGGGAGAGGCCGAGAGAGATCCAGAGAGGGGAAGGCGTCGGCGGTGGGAAAAAACGAAAATAGAGAGAG
>CM014272.1:55824871-55900637 GCA_004135705.1 Alloteropsis semialata
TAGTGGAGGCAATGGATATGCCGCTCCTCAATGCATATTTGGATTCTGTTGGTACACCAAATTTTCGGACTGGCGTTAATTTTGCTCAAGCTGGATGCTCAATCACACCAGCGAATCCAACATCTGTCAGCCCATTTTCATTTGGTCTTCAGATTAAGCAATTCTTTGCCTTCAAGGACAAAGTTACTAAGCTCCTGTCTAAAGGTATGAAAGTTTGCCTTTTAGGCCTTGCTTTCTGAATTGTTGGTTGCAAAGCAAGATAGGAATATCTTCTGTTATCCTATAAGCATATAACCTTGTCAGCAAAGCAATAGGCATCATCGCTATTAATAAGAAAACATGATATAGAGTAATTTACAAAGAAATGGAAATTTTGAAGACATGTCAAAAGATCATACTAAAGAAGCTTCTGTTAATTCATCTGAGTTAAATGAGGTAATCTAATAAAAGTTGGGAAGAGTGACACATTTGGAATAGTTATACTTAACATAATACTAATTATCTTACTCCATGGTATTCTAATAGGTCTAGGATTAAGCTATCTGAATGGTTCGTGACAGGCTTTAGTAATGTTAATTGCTTTAGAATTAATATATATCAACTGGAGATTTAAGAATACTAAGTTCATCGACAATGCAATTGATAGCCAAATAAAGCCTTTTGATTTTGACAACAGAGACTACAGTGTGTTATGTTGGTGAAGTAACTTCTTATTTTACTTTTGCAGGAGATATGTACAGGCGATACATTCCTCAGAAAGATTACTTTTCAGAGGGACTCTACACGTTTGATATTGGGCAAAATGATCTTGCTGGTGAATTCTATTCAAAAACAGAGGACCAAGTCATTGCATCCATTCCAACAATTTTGTTGGAATTCGAAACTGGGCTCAAGGTTTGAAAAAATATAGCACTTTCATCTTTGCTGATTGCCCTGCCTCTTTTCCAGTGCTGTTAATAATTCCATATAGATACCAGATTCCGATAATTCGCTTTGGTATCAGATTCGAAGTTTTCACTCTTTCCATTATCTTGTTTCTGTATGCTGTTCTGGGTAAGAAGGTGCTTCACACCTAACTCTTTTTCTTTGTTCCTTGTTAATTTCAGAAGCTATATGACCAAGGTGCTAGAAAGTTCTGGATTCACAACACAGGCCCTCTCGGCTGCTTACCTCAAAACATAGCCTTGTTTGGCAAAGACCCATCCCAGCTAGATGAGCTTCACTGTGTAGCAAAGCACAATCGTGCTGCAAAACTTTTCAACTTACAGCTGCATGCATTATGCACAAAGTTGAGAGGTGAATTTGCTGGAGCCAGCATCACTTATGTGGACATCCACACCATCAAATACAATCTGATCGCCAACTACTCTCGATATGGTATGCAGCTTAGACTTTCCATTTTGTGTGATTATTATGCATCCAGATCATTCAAGATTTGTCGGCATATTGCTGCACTATGGAAAGATCTCTGTAGTGTTATGCATGCTTCAAAGAGAAGTCTTATAATGAAGTGGCTGAACAAGTGCTTGCAATAATGAACCCCACTAAAACAAGTGGAAAATAAAGATGCTTTAGTTTTTTAAGCATTTTGCATCACTCTGCTCACATGTATGCACCATTTTCCTTGGTTGACTTTTGTTCTGTGGATTGTGGCATTTCACTGGTATGCTAGTGTTGTAGACCTGTTGCTAGCACATCTGGAAATTAAAGCAGCTGTTTCTGTGACCAATAACTAAAGAACAACTCTAATATCAGCCTTTTCTTCTTGACAGGGTTTGAGCATGCCACCCAGGCATGCTGTGGATATGGAGGTCCACCCCTGAACTATGATGGTAGGGTGCCATGTGGACAGACTGTGTCTTTGGATGGTAAAACGGTCACCGCAAAAGGGTGCAGCGACAGTACTGAATTCGTCAATTGGGATGGGATACATTACACGGAAGCTGCAAATTTCCACATTGCATCCCAGATACTGACCGGGAAATACTCTGATCCTCCGTTCGTCGACAAGATGCCATTCGTAATAAAACCTAGATTTTAAGTAGTAGAATACACTTGTTTTCTCTTGACTCAACCACTTTAATAGCATTGGTTGCAGATACCATGTATTTATGTTAATAATCATATATATAGGTCGATCAGAAAAGGGGGGAAATCATACATACAGCTTGGCTTCAGTTGCCTATTATTGCTTCTTGTGCCCGGTTCAGTGATTTCATTCCATTGTCCAAGTTGTCTAGTAAGAGTTTCACATTGGATGCAGTGCTACACAGAGGTTATTACTTCATTGGTTACAGAGGAATTGGGGTAATGAACTACTGTGGATTTTTACCTAATGAGCCCACTGAGAATATAACAATTATGCAGTTATTATATATGCATATATGCTACCACAAGAAAAATAATTAACCGGCACGGGTGTGCACTTGTATTAACCATTTCTCCTGTTCACTTCTAATAATACCAACAGAAGCAAAGCAGCTCACTCTGGGAGAGAAACTCTTCCTCTTCGGCGTAAAATTACTGTACAGAACGCAATGGCTCGACTCACTTCTTGGACACGTAGGCGTAGTACTGCGCCATGGGCACGACGAAGGCGATGACGAGCAGGCCGCCGACGACGAGCGTGAACTGCCCGCGCTTCTCCTCCGTCTCCTCCTTGGTCTTGAAGTTGGACTCCCGCTTGTTCTCCTTGAACGACGGGCCGCCCGGGTCCGGCAGCCCGTCGATCGCCGCCGCCAGCCGCGTCGCCGTGCTGAAGATCGCCTCGTTGTACTTCTCGTCCGTCGCCAGCACTGCGGCAAACGCAAGGTGTGAGTGTCACTGAGGTCACCGAATCTGTCGACGTGACACGTGCTCGCCGGAGGCCTACGTCTCGTACCTGGGAGGTTCTCGGACACGGTGGCGTCGAGGATCTGGTCGCCGACGGCCTGGATGAAGGCGGGGCCGCCGGTGACGGCGCCCTCCTTCTGGCTGGTGACGAGCACGATGATGCCCTTGTTGCTGCCCTCCTCAATCGTCGGGTACCACTTCTCCAGCACTTGGTCCGCGTACTCGAACGCGTCGGCTTTGCTCTGCAACAAACGACACGCTCTCATCGATCAGTGGATCGAGCTAGACGAAGGACATGGCGTGAACGCAATGCGCGCGCCGCCGTCGAGCACGTACCGTGAGCTTGCGGACGGTGATGAAGTTGAGGCGGATGTTCTTGCGGGCCTCGAGGTCGCGGGCGAGCCGCTTGACGTCGGACTTGGTGACACGGCTCAGCACGCCGGCGTCGTCCACCACGTACGAGTCCACGGGGGGCCCGTCGTTCAGCACGTCGAACTCTGACGCCACGGCCGGCGCGGGCGCCGGGGCCAGGCTGATGGCGAGCGACAGCGCGGCCGCCGCCAGGCCGTGGTGCAGGAGCGACATCCAGCTCCTGCCGCCGGCGCCGGAGTCTCCATGGGAGGAAGAAGCTGTGGCGAGAGCCGCCTGCTGCGGCCTCTTGAGCGCACAGGAGACGGTGGAGGACCTGGACGAGACGGCGGCGGCGAGGGCCGGTCTGCCCCTGGTGCCGCGGAGAGGCGTGAACAATGTGGAGGGGGAAAGGAGGGTCTCCATTGCTGCCGCTGGAGCTCGGGGGGAGGAGGGGACGAACCGCGCTCGCTTGAAAGGGCGCGGATCGCTGGAGTTTCTGCTGCGCCCAGCGTCCATTTGGTCAGGATTGTGATTGGGTGGCTGGGATTCTGGAGCCGGATAAGGTGCGATGCCAGCGTGGACAGCGCGTCTCTGGATGTTCGAAAACATGGCTATGCGGCCTATGCCCACGTGTCGGGCTGCAATCGCCACTGTCACGGTGTTCGTATGCTTTTGTTGCGGCAAACTCTTCATTGTTCGCGGACTCATCTAGCATGATTGTTTCTTTTTCAGTTTATTTAGCGGAGTTCGTATTGGTTTGTTTTCTTGCCAAAATTTCATTGTTATTTTTATCTATCTTCTATCTATTATCTTAGTATTTGGCCAACAAACGGAGCCTCCACGTTCGCTCTCAAGACCTAGAAATTCCCACGTTAATCGGAGAAAATAAGAAAAATTAAAATTACCCACCACTGCCATTACGTAAAATTTAGCCGAAAATATCCCTTAACTATTTAAAAATTACCATCACTGCCATTACATAAAAATAGCCTAAAACGTCCATATATATTTTTTTAAAAATCATCCACCATTGTCATTAGAAAATTTGCGTTCACTCTTGAGACATAGAAGTTCCCACGTTAATCATAGAAAAACATTACAACTGCTGTTATGTAAAAATTAGCCTAAAATACCCATGTAACTATTTAAAAATTATCCAGAATTGTCATTACATAAAATTAGCCTAAAATGTCCCTATATCTTTATCTTTTTAAAAATCATCCACCAATGTCATTACGTAAAAATTAACCTAAATACCTCAATACTATTTAAAATATAAAATAAAATAAAATAAAATATTTGCTTATGTAAAGAAAGGATTAATCAGAATAATCATGCTTTATCTTAAAAAGTACATATCTTTTTCTTTACTATGAAATTAGTCCAGACATTACTTATTCTGTCATTGTCACTATACAAATGTAAATATATTTCTTTTTAGCTGATAAAAGGGCCAATTTCTACCATTAACTAAAAATAACTCCAATCAAAGTTATTTGGTCAAAATAAAAATAAACAAAGATATACATATAGAGTATACCTATAAGAGATTGAGCAACAAAGATAATTATAATCGTAATAATGAAAAATATTATGACAATGCCTGGATTATTTTGTTAACAATTTGGCTTAATGTGTAAAGCAAGAAAAAAAATAAATTAGGACAAACAATAATGATGCAAAAATAGATATAGATAGATATTTGAATTCTATATACTAGACGCGCAAATACGCGGGCCATCTCTCTAGTTTCTGGAATTAGAGCATCTCTAGCAGTCCCATTCCTCAATCCAACTACCATATTGGGATGGTTATTGGAAAAATAGTACTCCAACAGGTCTCCTTTATCTTTCTCTTTTCTCAATAATTATTGGGAGAAACCAATAATCCACCCCAACTCTCCCCAAATAGAGGGAGAGTTGTGACTCTCCCAATACGGTAGTTGGATTGGAACAAGATTATTGGGGAACTGCAAAAGCAACTCTCCCAATAATCATGAAAAAGATATTGGGACATCCTCATTAGATAATTATTAGGAAATATTTATTGCAAGACTGCTGGAGATGCTTTTAGGCCTTTTTGTTGTGCCAATGAAGCTAGAAAATGCTTTTAGGCCTTTTTGTTGTGCCAATGAAGCTAGAAAATATTGAATCCCACAGCTCAAGAACCACGTCATCCTTGTAAAGCCACGTGAGACATTGCCAGTGAGACCCCTATAGTAATACTCCTCGAGAGGCTCCTGATGCAAGAAGGCGTTTTGCTTCTTTTTTTTTTAAGCTCTAGCACCACTAGGGGGGCGATTGGTTGCCAGCGTGATTCTTGACAGTGCGTGTATCTAGGCTCCCTTGTGGGTTTTGGTGAATTGAATGACAAAATGATTAAAGGACTAACGTGTTTGTTAAAGATTATGAACAGGAATTTTGTTGTATATTGACGATTCACTATTGGTCATTGGTTGAATCCAATGTGGATGGCTCATGTTGACATGAATAAATAAGTGGTTACTCCCATTATATGTGAATATGGAAGATGACAAGCTATGGTGCAATAAAGAAAGAGACATAATGACATGTGTGATGTATTGGTCTCTGAATTGATAAAAGCTTGTTTGTTTTTGATATGGGATATCTTAGATCATGGCGGACAAAAATATTGTATAATGCAAGTTTGGTTGAATGGATAAGAGACATGGTGATATGGCTCATTCTTGGTCTATATTTAAGGAATGACTTGCAAACAAGACATGATGACTTTGATACATATGAAAGATCAAAGTAAAGTGGATATATTGCATATCAAGAAATGGTGTTTATTGATGATACACACTAATGTGAAGCTATATGCGATGCAAGGATGAAGAGGTGAAGTTCGGGATAGTGTTTCTAGGGACTAAGCAATGTGTGATCAAGTTGCGGACTTGAGTCATGTATCTTTGCTAGGGTGACGAAACTTTCTTTGGATTTCAACTTGATGAATCTTGGTCACACATGGTGTTCATATTGGGAAGTATCAATCTTTCTAAAAGTAAGTTGTGAAAAGGTGAATTGAACTAGAAGTGGATTTCATTCAAAGACAACGGTTCAAGTCACTAGCTCAAGGTTGAAGTGCTCAATTCAAGACAAGGTTGGATGCAACTCTCAAGTGAATATATTGAAGAAGTATGGCATGACTCAAAGTGAAGAAGCTCAAGAGCATCATTTGTATTTATATTTGATCTTGAGTTTAGGTACGCCGTACTATCAAGAGGGATGCATCACAAGAAGCCTTGAAATTGTCTAAGTGCTCAAGTAACCCATGTGAGTTGTTGAGAGACACAAAACCCTCACTTACACTGCTATAGGTTTTGCCAGGGCAAAACCGGTGGCACCGGTTTGGGAAACCGGTGGCACCGGTTTTGTGTCAGAAAGTACAAACGGCTAGTTGGTTTGAATTTTCGGTGGCACCGGTTTTAGGAACCGGTGGCACCGGTTTTCACTGAGTCTGTAACGGCTAGTTTTTGGGGAGTGGAGTATTTATATCCCACGACCTCCCCATTGCTTTGCTGCTGTTCCTGAGGTTGCTATAGTGCTTCCCTGCTCTTTCTTGCCAAGCAAAAGCCATATTTGCTCTCCCCAACCCCTCTTTGTGAGGTAGCTTGCAATAGTGATATCCTTTGTGTTGGGTAGTAGAGAGAGCAGCCATTGTGTGAAGTTTGAGAGCACCAAAAGCACCTTGAGCACTGTTGGACTTCATCAAGCTATTGTGATTCATTTGTTACTCTTGGAGCTTCGCTCCTAGACGGCTAAGTGTTGCCCGTGAGCTACCAAGGTGTGGTGAGCTGCGGGAAGTTTGTGCAGGTCGTGCTTCGCCTCCGAAAGGGAAGAAGCAAGCTAGTGGAAGGAGGAAATAGCTTGATCTAGTGTGGTCGTATAAGCTTCCTCAACGGAGAGTAGGATTCACCGTGCCTTGGTGGCTGCGTGGTGCAAACGGTGAATCCGAACTTCGGGAAACAAATCTTGTGTCTCCCCGCTGGTTTGAGCTTCATTGTGCTTATATTTGATTATTGGTGAAATTGCTCGATTTTGTTGTATATGTGTTTTTGAGTGCAGGGACTTGGAGCTATTCCTTAGAAAGATATTCTAATCATCATCTCCAAGTTTGGTTTGATTCCGAGCTCTCTAGCATTCTCAATTTATCTGGGGGTTCACTGCTCGGGCAAAACCGGTGGTACCGGTTTTGGTGGCAGTGTCTCATATCCGCTGCGTTAGGCGTGCTATTCTTTTATTTGGAGATTCTAAAGATCCTTTTAGAAGTTCATTTACTGAATTTCTAAAAGTGATATTTGGAATACCCAATTGTTGCTAATAAATTTATTTTAAGTGGCAACTGTTTCAGGTCTCGCCTATTCACCCCCCTCTAGGCGACATCAAGGTCCTTTCAATTCTGGCCTGGCTCGTATCTGCGAGACAGGTTCCCGTGAGTCAGGCTGAGCACGTGTAAATCCTCGTGTTTGGTTGTCTGTATGTGTCCAGCATGGCTGAGACGATAAGGTGTTTGATTACCTGTATGTGTCGTGCCGCATGAGATAAGATTAGAAAAAATAAATAATTTTATAATATTTAGCTTATGAAGTTGTATTTTAATGATTTTATTTTACCTTTGTAAATCTTAATCTAATGTAAAATATATTAATATTACTTAATATATGCTAATTATGTATTAATAACATCATTAGCAGGCTAATACCTGGCTCCCGCGAGCCAGGCCCGGCAGAAACGGCCGAGTCCGGCGTTTCCCGGGAGCCTGGCCCGGCCTCTCCGGCTGCATGCACGGAGCCAGGCTCGGACCCTGTCCAGCCATCCAATCACGCGCGGAGTGCACGTGGGGAGCCTGACCCAGGGGTGATGCGGCCAACCAATCACCCCCTAGATGCAGTGTGCCAAGTATTGCTTATTCAGTCTCTCTCTTCTTTTAGCATCATTTGAGGCATACGCTATACATGAAAGGTCTTATGTATCATAGTTATATGGGCATTTTGTCCATCACAGAGAGTATGACAGACCATACTTTATAGCACAAAAATATTGTTAACTTTTACTAGTAAACAAGGCATGCATCAGATTGGTAATCTGTTGGGTCACCTTTATCATCAAAAATTCTGTTTTTTATAGTTAGAAAAGACATAAGTAATTTGCTGGAGATGATCTGATCGGACGCTGGCGGTGAGGCACCACCGCACCACCTGCCGTGGAGGTGCAACTTGCAAGGCCAATTGTGAACGGCTGCAAGAGAGCCAAATGAAATAGATTAGCGTTGAAGAAACCCATCACCATCAGTAGGGTGGGGAAGCACGACATAAAGAAACATGCTCTGCATGGAACTGATAAAAACGAGCTGAACAATGTTTGCTTGGTACTGATCGTAAAAAACAAAATGTTCGCTTGGTACCGGGCCGTCGGATTGAAAGACGAAAAACTTTGAGAAAATTCCTTATTTGACCCTGCCAAAGTTGCTTATTATCTTTTTGGCCCTCAAAAATTTTTCTTTCCTTATTTGACCCTGACTCGAACTTTCATTCCTTTCTCGACACTACTGTTAGTTCTGTCAGTTAACTGACATAAACAGTAACTCAAGGATACACCTAATCTCTTGTCTTAACCAAAACAGCCTAAAAATCATCTCGAAAATTCATGAAACTTTTTGCAGTTATACAACAGATGGAAATCAACCTATTTTGCACAAAAATAGATATTGATCATTTAAAATGTTTAAACTAAAATTCACCAAATTAGGCTACTTTTGAAGATTTTCTGAATTTTTAGGACAAAAATGTACTTCCAAAAATTTTGTAAAAATATATAATATTCCTGTTGCATGATTAAGTAATTTATAAAATTATTATCCATCATAAGTCGCTAAGAGAATGTTTGAGTTATTAAAAAATTATTAAAAGTTTTAAATAACTCAAACATTCTCTTAGCGACTTATGACGGATAATAATTTTATAAATTACTTCATCATGCAACAGGAATATTATACATTTTTACAAAATTGTAGAAGTATGTTTTTGTCCTAAAAATTCAGAAAATCTTCAAAAGTAGCCTAATTTGGTGAATTTTAGTTTAAACATTTTAAACGATCAATATCTGTTTTTGTGCAAAATAGGTTGATTTCGGTCTGTTGTATAACTGCAAAAAGTTTCATGAATTTTTGAGACGATTTGTAGGTCGTTTTGGTTAAGAAAAGAGATTCGGTGTATCCTCGGTTTGCTGTTCACGTCAGTTAACTGACAGAAGCAACGGTAGTGTCGAGAAAGGAATGAAAGTTTGAGTCTGGGTCAAATAAGGAAAGAAAAATTTTTGAGGGCCAAGAAAGTAATAAGCAACTTTAGCAGGGTCAAATAAGGAATTTTCTCAAAAACTTTGGACGATTGAGCAGTAGCCGTAAAGCCTCTCTCTTCCAGTGGCCCCCGTCCAGTAGGGCTGTCAACGAGCCGAGCTCGAGCGGCCCTACTGCCTCAAGCTCGAGCTTGGTTTCCTCTCGAGCCGAGCTCGAGCGAGCCTGATATGCCGGTCGAGCTTAGAGTGAGGCTCGAGCTCGGCTCGACTGAAGCTCGAGCTCGGTTCGAGAAAGCTCGACAAGGCTCGTTTATGTTAATAACCTAGTTTTTTTTACCACAGAAAAGAACTAAAATATATGACTACAAGCTACTTAAAATGTGGTCACATGTTGGTAGGCCTCGTAAGTATCCATATAGGTATGGACCATGTCAAATTAAGATTTCATGGCTTTATACTTTTGGAGTTCGAAGCTAGCCACAAGATTATTAGCAGTCCAACATACATAGTGTCTATAAAAGCTGTAAATAAAAAGCTCATCAAAGGCTCGAGCTCGGCTCGTTTGGCAATCGAACCGATCTCGAAAGCCTTTAGCGAGCCGAGTTCGAGTAGCTCGCGATCCTCGAGCTTTTTTACAGCCCTACTGTCCAGTATTGCGCCATGGACTAGAGCGCCTCTGCCGCTTATCCAAAATCGGCCCCGTGCTCCGGTCTGGCCACGGCTCCCATAGCACGGCGCGGCGCCATGCCCGCCGCCGCCCTCCTCCCGCTCGCCCCGTCGCCGCTCCACCAGAACCGGCAGCGGCGACACCCCTCCCGCTGCGGCGCCTCGCGCCGCGGCTTCACCGTCCACACCGCCATCGCCATTGCCTCCGCCTCCGCGGCGGCCTCGGCCGCGGAGGCCGAGGCGCCGCCCGCCCCGTCTCCGACTCCCTCGCCGCCGACGCAGAGGCCTCCATCTAAACAGGGCTCAGCCGTGCTGGGCGGCATCGCGAACACGAGGTCGTGGTCGCAGTACTACGGCAGCGGCTTCTCCATCCGCGTGCCGCCGTCCTTCGACGACATCCTCGAGCCCGAGGTGATTGGCCTGACCCGTTCCCTCTCTCCCTCCCTTTCCGGATCCTCTTCCTCCCCCCGGTTGGGGTTGCTGGCCATTGCGGTGCGCGAGATAGCTCAATTGGAATTGCTTTCGGATTTGGTGATGTCTCAGGACTACAACGCCGGGATGACATACTACGGCGACAAGGCCAAGCCCCGGGCGTACGCGGCCCGCTTCGCGTCTCCAGATAGGTACGTAGGTAAGGCCCCGCTCCCCCTCCATGAACTGCAGCTCTGGCATTTCCAATGATGTATTAATTTGTGGTAGCATTTGTCACAGTTTATCATGAATGAGTTTTAGTGGTGGCTGTGTTGTCCTTGCATGCTAAACAGAGTAATATCCTTTGTGTTGTGTAGGGACGAGCTCATAAGCGTGGTGATTAAACCGTCAAATCAGCTCAAGATCACATTTCTAGAGGTTCTTATAAGAGCTTTGCCATTTTAATTTTGTCTTCTTTTACCCACCAGACACCAGTTGAAATCGACCCTGAATCTATCTGTGAACTGCATCTATTCAAAAGTGGCATGGCATTTCAGAGCAGGCGTAGTGATATGTGTTTGCTATTCCCACATCTGTTAAAAGGCATTCGCTTGTATCCTATAAAATAGACAAGTTCGTTAAAAGGAGTCTGAATGTATACAGCTCTGTAGACTCACAGGCTTGTTATTAGTCTGAACTTCAAAGTTTATTGAGTTGAGTGTTAAAAAAAAAAAAAAAAAAAAAAAAAAAGCATAGGTTTGATTTGAATGACCAAAATGTTTTCTGTAAAGAAAAGTGTCAACTGATGAAGCCTCTATTACCTTATACATTGGTGCTTCTGCTGATGGCGTTGCTCTATCCCTACATCTAGACTCACAATTTAGGAACTTCATATGATCTGTGCATGATAAATTTCTGAATGATATTCCACAAATATTGGTTTGCAGGCAAAAGATATAACTGACTTGGGCACTCTAAAGGAGGCATCAAAGATATTTGTACCTGGTGATTTCTGTTATCCTAGATTTGGATGCTGCATTGTTTTCTTTACAAGCAAATGAAAATGGATATTGTTATGAGATGGATGAATATGAAGAGTTCAAATCTTTCACACATCAATGACGGAACTTAATTAATGTAGGGCCTAGCTTATTGTGGTTTTGTCATTCTAAATGTGATGATTGATTTTAAGATCACGATGACATGTTCACAGTTTTGGCTTACTCTGCGTTCAGGTTTTAAAAAGCTAGAGACGCAACTTACTGCTTTCATAATGAGTTGCACAAATAGGAAGCCTGTTTTTGCTGCTTCCATTGTGCTTTTCGAGACCTTTGTTTAACATCACATAACTTTGGATTATGTAATGTCTCTATTTCTTTAAACTTCATTTAGTCAAACTGTTTTCTATTAATTACTGAGAAATGGGGTGAAAAATTATAACAAAGTATGAAAGTGAATATTAAACTAGCAATTATTAAATTATAAAGCATAGGCTTGTACTAATCTGAGGAGATTTGCCTTATATTTTTTTCTTTTTGTAGCTGGTGCAAAAGTATTATCAGCCCGGACAATTAAAGTTAAGGACGAGGAGGATATCAGGTAATATCTGATCCTTTTAGGAATTTTACAGACAAATATCCCATTAAAATATTTATTCCTAACTATAAATATTATCAAAAATTGGAAACAACTTCCCCTGTATTTTTTCACGAATGATTTTTTCGCAGGACATATTACTTCTATGAATTTGGTCTGAACAAACAACATGTTGCTCTAATGGCTACCGTGAATGGTGGAAAGGTATTCAGCTACCCTTTTTATTTACATTCTTACACAAGTGTCCTACAAATGTCTTGCTTTATGTCAGCTTATTTATTCTGATATATATTCTTCCCATATGATTGCATTTCCATTTTGCGTTGGATCACATTTATGGACTATACCGTGTCTGGTATGCTGCTTTATATAATTTGCTTTCTTTCCTAGATGTATTTTTTTATCACTACTTCTCTGCTTCTGTAAGACTTTGAGCTTTGGATTCTGACGTTTAAAATCTCCTTTAAGAATAGTTATGTGTACAGTGGGGCCATATAGGCCCAACACATATATACAGTTCTTAATTATGCTATACTTCAACACCCAGCTCCCTCCTATCCAAATTGACAAGGCAATCTGATTCGTGGAGCTTGGAGAGAAGAAAAAGGCTCTCCAATCTGAGCCTTATTGTCGAGGTCAAGCTTGAAAGTTAGATGGTACAATATTGAAGAGCAATAGTTGGCTGTTCATGATGACAGTGAGTAAATGAGCTACCCAAGTATCCAACACCAATGTCCAATGTGCTTGGTTAACTCATGCTTCGCCATATCATTAGCAATCTGTATCACACTAAATTTTGTCACATACTAGAGAACTAAAGCGCTCTCTACAGAGCAAGATCAGCCATAGTAGAGATTCCAAATTAAGAACCAGAATTTTATCCTTAGTGTTAGAGTGGGATGCAGCCTATTTCTTGGAATTTACATGCTTGAGAGAAGAGCCATCAAAAATGCAATATATATCTCGTGTCATTGGTCAAAAGGATCTTTTGTCCAGGTCAAATCAGAGCAATTAGGAAGCTAGAGCTAACTTGAATGACATAAAGATGTGTTGCCAAAGTAAATGCAACAAACAAAGAAAATCATGTGGTAGCCTATGGTAAGACCGTAAGAGTACTAACCGATAGGTGAAGCACATGAATAAGATTTTGTACAATGCGACTACCGTGTGAAGGATCAAGTGAGAAGCATCTATGCTTTCAAAGATAAAGAAACAGCTCCACAGAAGTAGCAGCCGCCCATGTGAGTAACAGATATTAAAAGTTTAAATACTACAAAGCAGAGAATTGCCATCGCTAGATAAGCCCTCTGACACGATTCAGGGATGAACACTAAAACTCATAGACAGATATGGGCAATAAACAGAAAAATGTTAGGACTGTTCGAATACAGAACTGTAAAGTAGGTGCCATCAGAGCTGTCATAACTGAACATTTGGGTGCCAACACAGATGATTAACAACCTGAAGGTAACTAAGTATCCGTAGCTAACTCAACAGATAAGTTGTCGATACCTAAGTCTCTGTCACTAACAAAGGCAGAATTAGCACCATGGGCTGTGCATATGCGTTTTCCTTAGCTCAGGATATGGCTTCTAGCACTGCTCAGCAGGATAACCAGATCTCTTGCAAAGGCAGCAGACAGAGAAACCTCCTTTATAATCAGAGAACTAAGAGCCTCATCCATGGTGGGAAGCATGAGGCGTGCAACAAGCTCATCCACGGTAGACTTAAACTCTGGGCGAAGGCGCACAAGGAAGTCCATCAAGTGGAACTTCTGATTAAATTTCTCCCTGGCTTTGCAACAATCACATCCAGGACAGGCCCCCGGCATCATGCAGTGCAACTGCCATGTGATGCATGTGAACGCATTGTAAAACTCCTGGATGGACATGTCCTGCTGCCGCAGAACACGATGCCTCTCCAGAAGCGTCACAAGAAGTGCCTCATTGTGCTCATAGCGCTGCTTAAGATACTCCCACATCTCCCGAGCTGATGAGAGACCAATGATGCTCAGCCTGATTGGTTCCTCTGCGCTCATGCACAAGATAGCCATCACACGGTCGTCATTGATCCGCCAGGCCGCAGCATCCTCCGTTCCAACTTCTTCCTCATCTGGAGCCTTGTCAGTGAGATGGGATGCCAGACCAATGCCCCTGAGGAGCATGCGGACTGTTGATGCCCACATGTGGTAATTCTGATCATTCAGCTTGACATCTAATAAGGCAAGAAGAGCATCACCGGAAGCCATAGGTTAGGAGAGCAGCGAGGATGAGTCACAGACTCACAGCCGTGGTAACTGAGGGAACAGTGGCAGCAGCCAATCGCAACTCGTGAGCAAATCGGTCCAGCAGCACCAAATGCACAATGCAGAGGCACACCTTGAGCAAGGCCAAACAAGAATCTACCGGAACAGCTCTGCTAACCACACGATACAAATCTGCAACAGCTTCAGGCGTCCATCGGCGGAAACCACGGCGAGCAGGAGGGCCCTGAGCGGCGGCACCTTCTCTGGGCGGAAATGCAGAGCAGCGGTGTGCGCCTGCAGCACCTCCGGAAGGGCGCTAGGCTGTGGCGGTGGAAAGAAGCTGGTATTCAAAATCAGGCTGCCAGGACACCAGGCACCTGCTGGCGGCGAGCCAATCTCTCTCAGATTCTAGTGACTCCAGTGACTAGTTGGAAGGCGGCGGCGGCGGCTTGCGGTGGCGGAGGGTTTTGCACCCAATCAAGGCCAGCGAGATGGGCCAGACATACGGGCCCTTATACACACATACTTGGGCACTTGTTATCATAACGCGCACATTACCTTTTCTTTTTAACTTCAAAAAAAACAATACCTTTTCTTCTGCCGCGATGCGAGTGAATGAAAAATGTTGATTCTCTCCAATAAATAAATCATTTTGTAAAGTATTACAATCACTTCAGACTCTTTTTTTTTTTTAAAAAAAAACACCTTGGACAATTGCATTTTCTTCCAGTAGTCGCTGGTCTTTTTGGCTTCAGTTTCTCTGAACTTGTATTGTCATGTGGTGACAGACATACATCGCCGGTGCTACAGCTCCAGAGACGAAATGGGGTGACGACGGCGTGAAGTTACGTTCCGCGGCAGTATCTCTGTCGGTGTCATGATTGTGCAAAAACAGGACACCAAAAAAGATTATGCTACAACTTCGGGTTCAGCAGGATGCATAGAGGGATCGATCGTTACCATTTGTACCATCCTAGTCAGCGAAAGAAAGGTAAATAGTTGAACTAGTCCGCAACAGCAACAAAAGGACTAGGCGAGACTGGACAGCATTTCAGTCAAGTCTGTAAGCAATTTTTGAAACTGGATGCGTTGCCATGAAGAATGGCATCATAATTGAGAATTGCGATTAGTTTAAATCTTTTTTGCTACAATAGTTTCTTTTAGCACTGATACAGGAGTGGCACAAATAGATAATTTCACTTGCTCCCCTTCAGTTGATCTTCAGATATCAGACTGTCTTTGAAGGTCTGCTGGATTCTCTGATCGGCGGCCTGCTAATCGGAATTTCCTCATGGAGAGCAATACGGGTTTGCACTTCAGACTTGACATTTCCAACCAACCAAACCAGCCACTCCCATTCCAGTACAAGTCAGTTTGTGTTTATTGCCAGTACAAAATCGAGGACTTATAGGTCCTGTACTGACTCCTGACCCGTGACAAATGTGCAGAGTGGTCACACTACGAATTCGCAGTCCTTTGATAACTGTCCTCTGAGCCCTTGCTAATGGGTCCAGGTTCTTCTGTACAAAGTAACGTGGCAGGATGTTCCAGAATAATACGCACGGTTTCTTTAGTACGGTTGTTCTCCATTTTTTTCACTCTCTCTGTTTTTTAATAGATATCGTATAATTTTGAGCAAATTTATAGAAAAATATAATAGTATTTATCATATCAATATTATGTACTATTGAAATATATTCTATGATAGATTCAAGGAAACAAATTTTCTCTCCCATGGTCCTCTGTGATAGCGCGCCCTCCCAAACACATTCAAGCTTCTCCAAATCACTTTCTTCACTCTCATTCCGGTTGATCCCTTAGCCACCAGCTGCTGTTACATGTTAGTTAACTTGTCGTTGAGGCAACGTCCTTAATTGATATTGATCCGCAAAACTGCCACCACCGTTCTTCTAAACCCATGGCCCCATGGGAGGTAAACCCCTGCCCTAAACGCTAAATTTCTTAACCCTATCTCTAAGTGCCCCAATTCCAACCCCTTTTGAACTTTGGGAGATTGCGATTAGATGTTTGCAAGATAGCAAGTTAGCAACAATCGCCTGATCTCTATCAAGTATCTTTCTACGTTCAAAGAGAGAAACGAATACATATAAAGCTAAACTGTTGCCAACTTGCCATGATGCATCTATAATAATCTTGGCAAATAGTAATTGATTAGATGTTCAAGATCTCTTCGAGTCTACAAAATTTTGTTTTTCTTAACATCGGAGATATCTAGCGAAGAGATTGGCATCAGTAGAACATTCAACAAAGTGGGCAACACAAGATGCATTTTTTTACCTATATAGACTGCAAACTCAGCAGGATATGCATGCATGGCACCATCCATCAAGTTCTTCTCGGAAGATGAAACATGGAAAAAAAATGAAAAAACAAAAAGAAACTCCTGTCCTGATTCTGACCTCACCTATCCCTACCCCCCAATACTCTTCTACGGTTTCTGAACTCTGCTACTCACTCAGACACCCACAAACCCGGCTAAATTACAGGCAGACCAAAACCCACACGAAAGCACCACTCACTCCCCAAGACGACGAGTCGGACGGCGCGGCGCTAGTCACCGAAATACACAGGAGGGGACGTGCAACACGACCCGATCAAACTCAGCTACCCGCGCGTTTCGACCTTTTTTTTCGTTTTCCATTTTTGCTTCGAAGACGAGAGAAAAAAACACTCCAAGAACGCCTACGAATTGAACGACCGTTCATTGTTTCCTACTCGGCGGTTCGGTTCGACGGCGAGGCGACGCCGGGCGGGTCCTCGCTCAGCCCTGGGCCTCGATGGGCGACATCATGGCCGAGAAGCGGCGCTTCTGGATGCGCGGCGGGAGGTGCTTGTTATACCGCTTCGGCCCGACCGTCCACGGCAGGAACACGCCGGTGCCGCTGCGGCCCATCCGCTTGCCGACGTTGCCGCCGGCGGCGCCCGAGGAGGCCATCACCATGGGCCTCGCGGGCGCCGCGGCCACCATCATGACGGGGGCGCGCACGGCCATGCCCCACGCCGCGGGCGCCAGCACGGCCTGCGGCGCCGGGGCGTAGCCGATGATGGCGCCGCCGACGGGCCCCTTCTGCGCCATGCACGCGGGCGCCGCCACCTGGGCGGCCGCGGCCGGCTGCGGCTGCCAGGGCGTCATTGCCTTGGTGGGCGACGGGAGCGGGCTCAGGTCAACCGGCGTGGACGGCCTCACGCGCGCGAACGTGATGCTCACGCGCCGGTTGGACGACGGACACACCACGTGGCGCGCCATGTCGGCGCTGTTCCCACGCATGACTAGGAGGGACCTGCAGATTTTTTTTTTTGAAGTGTAAATTCCATGCCCCAAAGTACTCAAATATTTCTTATGTTTCAACTGTTTGCTATGATTAAATACATAATGGAATTGCTAAGCTTACCCTTGCTTCAGTGAGAGTGTAAGGGGTCCCTTGTAGTTGCCGTTGCTGTCAGTGACCAATGACCGGCCAAATGCCATTGTAGTCTCAGACAGCAGAAGAGTGGAAATTGGGTTGTCCAGATGAGGGGGCTTGAAGTAGGGCTGCGAGTGTTCATCCTGCCAAAAAAAAAAATCAGCATGAGCAAAGTTTTTTGGAGTTTATCAAATTGAGCTGCTGATTCTTATTCTGCGTAACATTAATTCCAATTTCAAATGCCTAAAACTGAAACTAAAAATAAGCTGCTATAACATCGTGAGCTGCAATGAATGTGGCTGTGTATGGACAGATTAGAATGTTTACACAATTTAATCATTTTCAGATTTTCTCTCGTTCTGTTAAACAACATTTTAGATTTTTACCCCTTGTTTTTGCTCCTACTGTACGGTTAGTGATGATTGCTAAACAAGTTCTCTGACAATCAGCGAGTATGGTTCAACAATCTACTAGAGTTTGGTCATTATAATGTCAAAAATTAATTATCTAACTTTGTACAATTAGCTGGTTTTTAAAAGGGAACAGCAAGTACAAGGCTCTGATTCTAGTGGACAGTGCAAAGATCTGATCAGAACCTTTTATGATTTACAAGAAGCGAAAGGGTGCTTGGTTTCATCGAGCATGCTGTCATGCTTAATTTACAAGGAAACAGCAACACCTACCTCATCGAAGAAGTTGATGATGACACTGTTTGGTTTCCTGCTTTCTGGTATTAAACGCCAAAGAACAAGGTGGTCAATGACAGCCTGCAGGACGAGGGGGATTGGTTCTATGTGACCTGTGGACAAGGAGAAAAAGAGGACAGCTATGGCATCATTCACAAGGGTGTTTCATTGTCTGGAGATGCAAAAATATGCTACACACAGAAGCATATTCTTTCCAGACTAAGCAAGTAGAAGAAAACGAGGTACGGAACATACAGTTAGCTTCCTCTGTGGTAGGTTGAAATAATGGGACACCAAGCTGAATGATCTCCCTCTTGTTTCCTTTGATCTGCTTGTTGAAGAATATGAAGGTCTCACCTAAATTTGAGAAAAAATAAATAATGATAAGCACCAAACAGATCACAGAAACTGACCAAGGCATATTACCATATCATTCACGAAACTTTTTAACATAAAGTCACAGTTCAAGAGATAAAATAGATAAAACACACTGACCATAGTTTGCCATAAATTTAGTCATTTCCAAGTTGAGGCAGCTTACTTGGATGTGATGATTTCGGCCAAACCCCAATAGAAGCAGACCGAGGTTGTGGGTTCTATCTCAATTCTTAAAGAGGAATCATACTCAGGAACTTAATAAGTCTAGGACTTACTTGGATCAACATTTTGTCGTGCACGACTTTGGACGGACGTTAGCATGTCTTGCCACGACCTATTCGAATAAAACAGAAGCGATCTAATACGTTACTAGTATTAAATTATATATTCAGTTCAAAGGTGTTTCTTTCATTCAGAGAGGTAAACTTCAAGTTAGATGAAGTTAAGGAAAGACATGTCAAATCGGTCAGTGTCATAGTCACTAGGTTGATGATATTACTTTGTTTGTCAGATTCAAGTTCTTTAACTAGATTAGAATGACCAGCTGCTTTATAGGAAAGATAGACAGTACTAGTAATCTAGTTACATAAATTTCATCTTCTTAGATTTTGCTGTTTCTATAATATGGAGCATGGGCGACAATTGCTAGGACCTAGGAACTGTAGATCTCTGAGCCAGTTAGCACAAATTTATATCAGACAACCATCACCAACAATAGGTAATGAGCGATAGCCTGAACTAGGACCACAGCTAGGTGTTGTGCATAAGAGCATTTTTGGTATCTTAAAGTATCAATTGGATGACACTACAGATATTCTTTTTTGAAAACATATACCACATGTTAGTTATGGACATAGAAGTAAACAAGAAAGAACAAAAAAGGAAAGTAAACAACATAACGAAAGATAACACTAAGCTTTAGAGACTTATAAGCACATTTAATGACAAAAAACTTCTGAAGCAAAACACAACTTACCTGAAAGTTCTCCATTTCTGCCAGCCTGACGAATTTCATTGATGAAATCCGCAACCTTCATGATCTCCGATGTTGTAAACACATCTTCATATATCTTCAAGCCTTTCACAACGTTAACCTGATGATAACACAAGGTCACAAATGTCAGTCAATAAACAGTGCCATCAAAAGAAATGAACTTTAATATGAACAGAAGTGCTACTACTTCCTACAGCATCTCCTAGTCCTTCTGTACAGAAAGATTGCCGAGTGATGTAAAGATGGAACTCGCCATGTGCCCCTTCACGGACTCCTTGGCCACGAAACCTTTCTGGATCTTGATCCTCTCGGGACGGGCAATGCACTCCTCATGGTCAGAGCAGATGGGATAGCTCTCTGGTAGGCTGTGTTCCCCTTGAGATCCTTGATCAGTATGATCTGCTAAGTAATATATGTCTCAGAGGCTTCCCAACCATTGTTGGATATGTACTACGTGTTGCAACAAAAGAAAAACAAATAGACACTAATTTCTTTAACTGAACCATATCACTTCGAACATAACATCTATTTTTCCCAGTACCAAAACTTTTAATTCTGGAGAAAGCAAGAAAACTAAATTAAAGTTCTACCAGATACAACGAGCCACTGCTGACTTCAGAAATTTGCAGACAGCTAAATATAAAATATCACTTGCACTTTTATGCTTGAACATGGGACATGCGGTTGAACTACTTGTTTTTTTAGTTAGCTTGGAATAGAAGCGCACGCCTAAAGCTGATGACTTCATCATAGTGTTCATGAAATGAGAAACAAAGATAGGATTCAAAACTGTCACCGACAAAATGGCAGATCCTACAGAACATAAATAAATCCTTCAGTTGAAAAATATATAAACTGCACTTGATCTTTGCTTTTCATGCATGGCATAATTAGATCTTCACTTGGTAGTTTGCTAGTGGGCACGGTCACTCAGCACCAAGGGGTCCTGTCTATCACCCGTTCGAATTCTCACATATGGTTCTGTCCTCTCCTGCTTTGCCACCCGTTCTATCTTCAAATATCCATCATAACGCAGGAAGAAATGATCTCCTTCCTTTGTGGAATCACAAGCTGCGGCACCCCTTTTGGTGTCACTTTCTACAGACTACAGCATGAATATGGAGAAGAAAAGGTGCCTTCCGTGATATAATAACGTGATAAAGAGAAGACCGTGTGGACAAGAGATTCGGCCAAGTTGAAAGAAGTGAACACGGGCATTACTAGCTAGTACATGGCATAAGTGTAGGGGTACGCACCAAACAGAAAGAGGGACCAGCAGCAGTACATGTTCAATAATTGGGCGAAGACGGGTATAAAGATGATACTAGACCGCTCTGCTGAAAGCACACTATTTTTTTTTGTTCAATATATTTTTTTTTCTTTTCAAAAAAAAGAAAGCACACTATTTTTCTCTCTCCGGTCCTTTTGCAATTTTCCGGCGCACGCACAAGAACCCTACGTTTGTTTTGTAGAAAAAGGTCACGGTCCATCGGTTGTCAAGTCGGAAGCGATTGCCTGAAATCTTCTAAAATCCAGACCGGTTGCGAAAAGGCGAGCTGACTTACAGCAGCAACCGGACAAAGGTTAGAGCATGATCGCATCATCAGTGGACAGCTCATACCATCCACTGACCCACGCTGTTGTAATTAACCCCATTATTATTAATCGATTGCACAGCACAGCTCAACCGTGCATGTGCAAGAGATTCAGGAAGCTCCAAAAAGTTCTCGGCACCATACCGCGCACCAACCCCCTCGAGGCGCTGACGACGGCCGCAGGCGGCTGAAGAGTGAAGACTCGACGCTCGACGGGCGCCGCCACGGCCCACGACTGTCCTCGACGAGATGGCGCCATACCGAGACAAGGAGTTCTTTCGCGAAGTCCAGCCGCCGGGGCCCTGTGACAGTACTAGCGGCTGATTGGCCTGCGGGTCCCACGAGGCAGTGACTCACGGGGCGACCACATGTGCGGCCCGGCCTGCCCGGGGCGCTCGCAGCCGATCCGATCGGCGCGAGGCCGCAGATCCAGCCTCCACCGCAAATCCTGGCTTCCGGAACCCCGATCTGGGGCCAGGTGGTCGGTCTCTCCCGCGGCGCGGGTCATGTGGGTCCATTTACTCGGGCTCACTCCCGCGTCAGAGGCACGCAGGCACGACAGTCGCGCACGCCGCCGCGGCGCTCGCGTTCAAGGAGGCTCTGGCGTCACCCACCGTCACCGACTCCATCAAGTGAGGACCGAGGAGTCACAGGTTTCGTCGAGGGACCCAACCGTGCGACAAGCCCCGGCGCCGATCTCAGGCCGACACATGCCCAGCAGCAGCTACCAATATTCTAAAAGCCCACGCGCCGTCTGCGGACAAGGCAACGGCCAATCGCAGCGCCGCTGCACACTTGCGCGCACCAGACCGCGCGCACCACAAGGCTGCGCTCGCTCGCTCACCAGACGCTACAACCACAACGCACCACACGATGGTTACGAGGCCGCGCGGGCGGCGGTCGCCCTCGGCCAGGAAGGCACAAGCGGCGGGCGGAGGCGCCCGAGCCCGAGCCACCGTCGCGGTGGCACGTTTCACGCCCGCGGCGGCGCAGGGTGCCAGTAAACTAAGGGCATGTAAACATTTGAAACTTTGAAACTTCACTATTCATCAAAGGGAATCTTACATGCATGAAGTATTAAACGTGTGTTAATGACAAAATCCATTTCATAACCCCCAGTAACTTTGCGAGACGAATCTAATGAGCCTAATTAGGCCATGATTAGACAATGTCGTGCTACAGTAAACAATCTCTAATGACAGATTAATTAGGCTTAATAGATTCGTCTCGCGATTTTCCGTCCATCCGTGTATTTAGTTTTATAATTAGATCATGTTTAGTCCTCCTAATCTTCGATTTAGAATTGAAAACTTTCTTTCACAAACTTTCTTTCCAATCTAAACAGACCCTAACATTAATTAATTGCCCACGCCGCTCCAGCTCCACTGGACGCGTCGCGCAATTTCAAGCGGGCTCGCCGTACTGCCACCGGTACTTTACCGGGGAGGGCCCTACCTCCCCTCCTGGCCGAAAAGGGTGGCCGAGGCGGCCGCGTGGAGGCGGTCAGGCGGAGCTGCCCGGAAAAGGACGGCGAGGGGGGCGTCAGCGAACGGCGTGAGGACAGGAAAAAAAGGCCGGTAGGGTTTTTGGTTCCCCGTGATGCGCTCCCATCACGGGCGCCACAGCTCGCTCCGCCGCCGCCACGGCCGACGGCCAGGATTGACCCGGGGAGGATGGTGACTCGTTGGACACTAGGGAGAATTATTGGCCCTCGCGCTCCGGTTTTCCACTAACCACCAAGGCGTTGGACCCGTACGCCAGTTCTGCAGCGCTGCTGTGCCGCTTAAGCAATAGTGCCGTGCGGTGACAAAAGCATAATTATTTGAGCTAATGTGAAAGCCTTTTGTTGGTAATTACGTATACTATCGTTAATTAATCGGAAAATGGATAAAATCGGTGGAAAAAACATGCTAGTCCTGATCCCCGTTTTGGTTAGCCCCCAAAAAGCAGGAGATTAGCGCCAAAAATGCTTGCGGAGGAAGCCACACCTGGCGACCAGATCCAAAAATCGCGAAGCGAACCAAATTGTTTTGACAATTTCGCTGCTCGGAGCGGACGCCGAGCTAACGGGAACGGCGATGGGTTCGGCAAAATCGAATGCGGTGGCCGGAGTAGGAACAGATGCAGCAGGCACCGGGCAGGGCAATTCAATGACGTGAGCACGGGAGGAATTAATTCGCGGGTGGTGGTGATTGTACTATACTTACGTCCGTCAGCGACGGTATCGTCTTCCGTGGAGGCGGCCTTCCGCTCCGACGAATCTCCCAAGGAGTCCACCTCGGCGTCCGCCTCGTGGTACTCCGCAGCGGGGTCGACGACGGCGCCGTCGGACTCCTCGGTCGCCGGTGCCGGATCCTGTTGCGCGGGATCCTGCTCCGGCTCCGGCTCGGCGGGGAGGTCCTCCATGGGCTCGTGGATCACCGTGGACGCGGCCTCCTCCTCGGAGTAGCAGCAGGACCCCGCGGCCGCGGCCGCGGCGGCGCGCGCCTCCGCGACGCGGCGCAGCTCGGCGGTGACGTCGGCGACGGGGTAGAACTTCTGCATGTGGAGGACCTGGAACCAGTTGGCGCGGCGGCGGTGGAGCGCGGCGAACGCGGCCTCGTACTCGGCCCCGCCGCCGCCGATCTGCGCGAGGTGGCCGCACAGCGCGTCGATCATGGCGTTCGCCGCCGCGAACTCGCCGCGGAACCAGCCGATCACCGCGTCCCTCGCCGCCACCTCCGGCGCCGCGGGGCCGCCCGCCGCGGCCGAGCCCACCGGCGACCCCGGCATGCCCGCCGCCGCCGTCGTCATCGCTCCCGCGATCGCCAGCCTAGGCTACCCTCCTTCTCCTCTCACTCACTCCACAGGCCCCCAATTCCCTACCCGCCTCCTCCCTTCCTACCTCTGGCCTCTCCACCTCTCTCGCTCGCAGAGCTTTCGTAATGGCGTTGGTCCGGCTCGACCCGCTCGCCTTGGGAAGCAGAGGAAAACGGTGTGGGGGTCTCTGCCTCGCCCGGGCGCTCGTATAAATACCTCGGCGGGTGGCCGTGGCCTGCCCCCAGGCGCGTGACGTGGCGGCGAGCGGCGGGCCGAGCCGCGGATCCGGCGTCGAGGTTGCATTGCGGTTAGTTAAGGCCAGGTCCAGCCGCTCCCTGTTGCCTGCGTCCTGCGGGGGTCGGGTTCGGTCGGTTCGGATGGCCTACGGGGGCGCGTGTGGACCGCGCGCGCCACCCACCGGCCGGGGCTCGGCCGTTCGGCACGGAGGGTGGCAGCGTCGCTCGCCTCGGGACGCATGCCGTGCGGCGCGGCCCGGGGCTTGGGGCCCACGGCAAGGCGAGGAAGGCATATGCTCATCCATCCGTTCGTGGGCGTGTAGGCCGCTGGACCACGCACGATCGCGGCCGTCCGTTTCAGAGCCCCCACGGAATGTCCCGTTTCGTTTGTTCTCTTGCTCATGGGAGGCATAAGGCATTCACGGCCGGGTGGTGTAAAGCGATTTTTCTTTCTCGAAAAGATGTTGGCGATGTACTATTTGTAGGTGCACCCATACGGATTCCAAGTGACGTGAAGGGCGTTGAGAAAAGAGAAGGCGACACGGATACGGTGGACCAGAGAAAAAGGTTCAAGGTAACTGCAGTCTGCAATTTGGTTCTCAAGATAATTTTGTGGCTGTGGTTCTGATAATTCCATGTGTTGAAGTGGTTGTGTCGTAATGTTACGATGGTTTGATATGAATATTATGGCGTTCATACATTGTTGATATAAAGGGACCTTCCTTTTTGAAAAGATGTTGGTGGTCGAAAAGGAGAAGATGACCCAAGATATGGTGTTCGTGTGGAGAGCCAACAATTCAATATCTATCTAGATTGGTGTTCTGAGGACCAAGAAAATTCTACTAAAGAAACTGCGGTTTATCAGATAGTATTATAGGTGCAGTTAAAATAGATTGTATTGAAATATAGGTCGTGTTATAATATTAAAATATCACCATGGTTTAGTATGCATGTCAAGACATTCATAGTTTGCTGATGTAAAGCGATTCTTTTTTAAAAAAAATGTTGGGATATAACATAGGTAAGATTATCATGATATAAGTTCCAAATGACGTGGAACAAAGAGTTGAAAAGAGAAGCCGGCATGGAATGTGGTGCCATGTGCCAATACCTAAAAAATTTAATCTCTGGGATGTTGTTTGGCGAACCCAAAAAAAATATAGAGGAGCTACAACGAAATAAATATGATGCATAGAAGGTGGATGTGTGTTGTAAATGTTCCAATGGTTTAATAAGGCAGGCCGACCGTGGTTCAATTATGGTATGGTCATTACAGTTTGGAAATTAATATACTTGTGTGTTCAAATCACGATCAACCTGAAGTAGTATTTCATTAAAAAATTCTAGAACACTGTAGCTTCAAGAATTGGACAAAGAGTTCCTCTAGGAATTGAACAAATTAAAGTTTCAGGAAGTCTCACAATGGCCAACGACAAATGGACTAGAATGTCACCGGCCGGCCGGTTCGAGTTACCTTGCCTACATGGAACCTATGCACCAGTTGTCCAAGCAAGTACCATCTTTCTAGAGGGCCCATCTGATAGGAACTTGCTGGAATATTTCAACAGCATGACTTCACCCGTCATTAACCCCACACTCTCTAGATTGGCAGAGTTTTCTCCTCATAGTCATGGCATTGCCCTTGAATTCAAACCATTATCTAGATCCTTGGGATCTCAATTCTAAGGTGGCACTGCACAAACATGACCGCCAAGATCAAAAGTTGTAGTGTATAGTAGTACTGCTAAACACATGCACCTTGTTTGATCTCCATGTTGATTCCCTTTTCTTAATTGACTAGCGCCTTGGAACTCGCGACATCTTGAACATGAAAACTACTGCGAGATTAGTAAAAAAAATTACTATTAACCGTGATGATATAGGATCCCTTTTGGTGACTCTTAAGTTGCTGCAGACTGTGAACCTAGTATTTTAGGGCAGGCAATAGAATACGGAATCAAATTGTGTTGTGTTGCTGGATTAGCGTGATTGTTTACATGGGCGCTGATTTGGTTCTGTTTAAATAAGGGCTTGTACATCTGGGTGGTGGGTGTGGGGGCTGTTCTGGAGTTCCCTTTTGGGAAGCTTTTGCTGGAGGAGAGAACACACACTCACCCACCAAATTATGTGGCATGTGATCAACGATTTGTACAAATCTGACCTTTTTATGGTCCTACCTAGAGTGCATTATATGGTAGCCAGCCAATCATATGGCGTGTCAATTTGGTGATGCACGTTTGGGATTTGTTTGGTATACATATGGAATCAATTGTCAGGCACAGCAATGTGACACGAGACCTCAAAATCGTTGCAATTTATTTTTTTTTCCAAATATGAACTGTTTCTGTACTGTAACTTGTCTCGTGATAGAATTTCAGCTTTGTGTTTTTGCAGCCGTTTGTATGAGTCTACATAAGCAAAATATACTCCCTCCGTCCCAAAATAAGTGTTTGTTTAGAAATTTTCAGACATATTAGTAGTCATAGAAAATGACCATGTTGCCCCTAATTATTCATGGTAGGTGTGATTGAAAACTGCGCTGTCAATAAATGCACATGCATTGGAATAAGAAAAATAGCATCAATCAAGCATTTGATTGGCTCTATGCGTTTCTCCATGCATTTTTTTCTTAGAGTTTGGGATTAATTTAATTAGATGGTCATTACTACAAGCTAAATGAACACTCTTTGTGGGACAAAATTTGAAGGCTAAACGAACACTTATTTTGAGACGGAGGGAGTACCAACATGGCTAGCATTAAATGAGGAAAGAATGTGTGTCTAATCGTCTACTGCTCTGGCTCATGCTTGGTGCTCATAGGAAAAACAACACCAACCAGAGGACGTATTAATATCACACAGATAGCAAAATTGACAACTTATTATAAAGCTGTCTATTTACCCATCTGTGTTTGTCAACAGACTGTAGTTGTCTAAACTGTTACATGCGCGTTTACAAGTTGGCCGATAATTATGTTGATGTTGTAGGAGTTTGACTTTTGGACGGTAAGCTGAACAGAGGTTGCAACAACTGTAGCAAAAGGCCTGGTGCAGATTAAGCATGGTCCAAGTGTGATCAGGTCTACCTTTTATTGGAACGGCAGCATTATGTCATCAAGCACGGGCATCGGCCACACACGCACACAATTTCCTCACCCCTGTGCTGGAGCCGTTGACCATCCATGCTCCATGGCATGGCCCTCCCCCAAATGGAACGGCCGGTACGTGTCAGCAGCAGCATGGAAATGCCATGTCCTTCTCATGTGCAACAGGGCCGGTTAATTTACTCGATGCATGGCTGGAAAAAATAATCACCATTCCAACCAATCTCAATTGCGTTCATAAAAGATCCTTTTTTTTAAGAAAAAAATGAAGCGATCTGTGAGACCGTGATGGGCTGATGGTAACATTTGCATATACTCACCAACAATAACAGCCCGTTGCGGCCAGACAAGAACCACGTCCATAATGTTAACTCGATCCGGTTTGAAAATCGCGCGATGCATATGAAAGAAATCTCCCTGAAAACGCAAAGCCCAAACGGCGCAATCAAAGAGGCAGAGGGGGCCACTGATTGGCCGTGCCCTCTGCCCTGTTGGCCCCGGCCGTGACAACAAGCCTCTCTGCTCTCTCTCAATGACGCGATCCCGTCAGCGACTGCTCTGCCGCTCGCTGCCCCCATATGGGTTTTGCTTGTTTATTTAGTCGTCGGCTAACGACCGGGGGCTGAATAATTGGCTAGTTTAATGGGGCTCTGTATGAACAAGTTTGTCTTTTCTTTCTGAATTCAACTCATGACAGGCAGTGGAGAGCTTCAGATATCTTACTTTAGCGCCGTGATGAGCCATAATGCTCCCATTAGTTTGCCAAAAAGAAAACAACTATAGTGCCCGTTATCGGGCACTGCTGATTGGGCTTTTATCAAGGAGGTTTCAAATGGTCCACGCGTTGGGCTGACAGCCATCCTCCGATTTTTTATTTCTTTCCCTTTTTGCGGCTTGCATGATTTATATGGTTGATGATGACATGTAGTAGTTTATAATATTGTTGAAAGTGATGTGATAATTTATAAACTGCAGAAACAATTTTTTTTTCACCCGAAAGGGATCATTTATAATTCCTTTACATGGATAATGCAATGGTTCTAGCGGCAATGCTGCGTCATCTCTGTGTCGGAAACGGTTGATATATGGGCCTAAACTAGGTGACATTGCAAAAGAGGTTATATAACTCGAGTTGGTGAATGAAAACATTTATTAGAAATGTGCACATGATTTCGGTTGTGCTCATAATTTTTCTCTCTTATTGTGATCAAAGTGATTAGTGTTTGCCATTTAGAATTTAAACTAAGGCCAGGTACTTTTAGATATTTAACGAGAGCAGGATTCCTTTTAGGAGTTGACCATATTGGGTGGCTGTACAAGGAGATACCTTTGGCTAGCTAAAGTTACGAGAGGTCGTAGATGCAGGATCTCATTATTATGGCCTATCTTTCGCTGCCTCGAAACGCTAAACTAGCTCGCGGCCAATAATAACAACCTCCGAGCTGAGTTGCTCTCTACTCCTCTCGGGTGCACGTCGTCGCGCCTGAATAACAGAAGAAATTCAGCCGGCGGTTTTCTAATAAATTAGCGGATCGGATCGACAGATCAAATGGTAAAATCGTGCTATTCCGATAATTTTATTTGGCCTACTATGAAAATAGGAGTAAGTGTAATTTTATTTGGCCTACTATGAAAATAGGAGTAAGTGTTTGGATGGACTTACATTAAAGGCAAAAATCAGAGGATAATTTTCGTGGTTATTGGCCAAGCAGCAGGCATGCTCTTTGTTTGTGGTGGCAAGAAACAACCTGCCACAAAACAAATGTAGCATGCCGCATATGCAAGTGATTGTAAAAGCTGTGGTGCCATAATAGACATGGTGGTGGTAACTCGGAGTGTTTAACAGCAAAAATGCCTTTTTCTTTTACCACAGGTAAGAGCACTGCTGTCCAACTATTGTAGGTGACCGAATTTCTATTGCTTAAGCCAATAAGTTGCTAGAGTGAAAATCAACGTTTGGGGAAAAAAAAACTAATGCAACGTCAATATATACTGCATGTCCGCTACTTCGGAGCATAACTTGGCCTGCCACTGGTGAGGGTATGGGGAAATTCACTCTAATTCATACCCAAATCCAAATATATATTACCCAATTCTTACCCGCCCCATTCTTACCCATATCTAATGGATGATTAATTTTGTACTAGATATTATATATCTCTAGTGGATAAATAGTTTTCTCCACATACCCTACCCTCTCCATTTGTAATGGATAATTAATTTTCTACCTATACCCTCCCCATTTGAGGTAGGTGTGGATTTGGGTATGAGTTTTGGATATTCAACAACAAGGCTAAGCACAACACATCTACAAACATTGGAGAACAATGAATGCATCATCGGAGAATAATATCTGCACGAGTTAAGCATATAGCTCACTGTTGGTTTTTAACTTTATTAGCTTGGGCAAAACAAGTGTGAGGCTAAACTTTTCGGTTAATACAGTCGGCCCTAAGAATTGTTTACCTGTTGCGAGCAGCAAGAAAGAAACATTAGATTCTAATCCTTCTCGGGGTGCTTACATGAGAACTTTTAATATATATGTTTATTAGCCACCTATGACAGATTTCAGTTAAAATAGATCTGGAGGACCTTAATGCATGGCTCCACGGTCGAACATTTTGTGAATAGTATATCACACGCAGCGGCAGATAGAGACACCGATCATTAGAGAATCTCCAAGAATGTCAAAAATTAAACTCCTCCCGCCACATCAAGTATCAGGTCTTGATTTTTCTTTTGTCTGGCGATGTCGTCCTAAGAAATGATATACGTCTCCGATGCAAATCTAGATGCAAAAGTTAAGGCCTTGTTTAGTTCGCGAAAGTTGTAAAATGTAGTTGTAAAAAGTTGTATTGAAAAACGTGTCATATGAGAAAGACATATTTTTTAATACGTTACTTTTACGAAATTTTGCAAAAATTTGCACGAACTAAACAAGACTGAAGAGGCAGCTAGCTTAGATGAGAAGTCACATGATGCAATGGGAAACGGGACCGAAGGGTTGACACGAGGCATGCAACCTGAGGTAACGCCAAGGATTGCAGCAGATAAACATACTGATACATATATTGCCCCATTTCACGCCCACCCCATATGTTTGGTTTGCGCCTAACATTACTACAATTTACTTTAGTCATGTCATGATTTCTTAAAAAGTGCGGCAAGTCACATTGTTAGCACTATATCCCATATATCATCTTACTATTTTTAATTGAATGCTTATTTTAAAGTTTTCATGTTAATCCTCCGAAAATAGGTAAGAAAAAAGATAGGTTTCTAAATTATCATAAAACTAAAACATCCAAACATCAATCCAGTAGACCCTAATTATCATTGATAATAGGTTGATAATAATAGCTATTAGATCTGTTGTGTTTCTTAAAAAACACTAACCCCTATTATTATGAAATATAACATAAATAACCCTCTAATCTTCATCCAGATTACCATCTGTGTCATTATAAAAATAATCTAATTTAATCCTCCAAATTTTCATATAAATTACAGATATTTGCCATTATATCCCAAAGTACACTAATACATGATTCTATAAACTAAGTATTTTTGTCATTTTACTATTGGAAAATAATCTAAATGTTCATATGGCTTTCACTATATGTATTTGTCTATAGCCTCAGGAGAATGTGTTTCATAATGTTTGTCCATCAGGATATCAAGAATGCACCCCTTTATGTTATTTCAACCATTCTTATCTTTCTATTACTAATTGGAGACTCCTTTTGAAGCCTCCACGTTAATTATCATTAGACGCGTTACGAAAAAAGATAAATCCTAGAAATTCTCACAAAAATCGGAAACATATGGCCATCCATCTGTAGACTCTAAGTATCTTACCCATTGGATCTATTATATTTTCTAAAACATTACCCACTTATGCCATTATGAAAATAGTCTAAAGTGACCCCCTAAATCTATAGGTAAATTACCCACCTATGCATTATGAAAAGTAAACTAAAGTAACCCCCTAATATTCATCTAAATTACCCACATATGCCATTATAAAAATAATTTGCAGTAACACCCTAATTTTGCATCTAAATTACCTAAATTTGTTGTTATTAAAACAACATGTCATTATAAAGAATATCCCAAAATACACCAATATATGATTCTAAATTATATGTTTTTTGTTAATTGTTAATATAGAAAATATTAACTTAAGATGTGTATGCATGATGTGTCTCACAATGTAGATCATATATAAATATATATAGTAAATGATGAAAACACATATTTTCATGTTCAACACGTAACCCAAATTCTAAACTTGCATCAGATATTTACCCACGTATTACTCTAAAAATTCTAAAGTACACCAACATATAATTCTTAATTATCTATACACAAGTAGTGTATTTGATGAGTGTCATCGATCATATAGACTATGTATACATGTATGGAACAAACAAACGAAGTAAAGTGAAAAAAGATATTTAATTAGTAAGAGTAAGCACAAGTTGAATAATTTATTATTATATATGGGCCTAATATCTTTCATGACATTTTAATACTCAAATAATCTTCCAATTTATTAGTCCATGCGGGAGTACGGGTTGATAGACAAGTCTACCCTAATTAGTTGATATAAATTAAAAGAGAAGAACATTAAAAAAGACCCATATGTCACTTGAATTTTGAAATATTACCCTACACAACATTTGGTTTTGATACATCATCATATAAAACTTCTTTTGTTGCAAATGCCCTCCCCTAGCCTACTTTTAACACAAAGAAGACAACACTATGTGTTTAGCCGATTGCGTCCACTTCCACCAATGTCAAGTCACCATAATCTATGCTAGCCAAAGTCAGGATTGTCTTGGTGATTGGATAATGCATGCTTATTCATGTGCTGGAACAAAGTTTTATGAATAACGAAAACTACATTTTGAAGCATCTAAGTTTAGCATCTCTACATTTGGCAAAAATGGGCTAAATTAGCTTGGGGTTTGTACGATGAGGAGTTTTTTTTTGCAGCAAAAACATGTAGGAGTGGGTCTTTACAACAAAATATCTTAAAAAGGATGGAATCTCAAAACTAGAGTGACCTATTAGGTGTTTTGTTTTAAAAAATAATTTACGAGAGGAAATCAGCGAATATATCGTCTATCATGTTAATACGAACATGGTCAGATTAATTTATAAACTAGTATTCTCTTGGTTTATGGGCATGGTCTGTTATGGTCAAATATGAGGTGAAACGGAAGGAGAAAAGGTACGCTAAAGTCGAAGACTGTGACCTAATGCACGACGCGTTGGCGACATCAACTTTGCTGTTCGCGACAAAAATCACACTAGCTGTGCGGCGTCCTTTTTAAAATGTTTTTTTTGTCCATCTCCCTCTGGAGCCAAGGAAAGCATGGGGCAGGCCTCGAGAGCGTCACCTTGGTTAGTTTCCTGCTGACAAACTATTCGCCAAGTAATCTACCGAGTAATATTAAACCCATCACTTTGCACCTGATTTGATGTTTGGACATGGGATGGGACACGGGCGCCTAGACTGCTAGACATCCATCCAGCCACCCTACATTAGCATTCTTTTTGTAAAACAAAAAATAATAATATACTAGCAGCAGCTTGCAACTCCTCCCTCTGTCTAAAAAGAATGTAACTCTCGTGTCCCAAGGAGTCAAACGATTTCAAGTTTGACTAGATTTATACAAAATAATACTAATATTTATGGTACAAAATAAGTATCATTAGATTGATCATGGAATGTATTTTCATACTAAATCTATTTAAAAGTAGAAATGTTAATAATTTTTTATATAAGCTTGGTCAAATTTGAAATAGTTTGACTTCTAAAAAAACGAGAGTTGCATTTTTTTTTTAGAGTAACTTGTGATTGGACAAGGCTCCACGAGTTCGTGTCGCCACTCGCCACACCCTCCCTATAGCGACGCCCAACCGTCGTACAAGTACAACCAAGCCGTACGGGCTCTCGAATGCAAGCGTGCCATGCCAAGCAAATACTCCTACGCGCACGGTGCACCAGATACTACGGTGATTTCACCAACTGCCACACGCTCGTGGTAGAGACTAGAGTAGAGCAGGATAGAGAATAGCTCGCCGTCCTGGTTGACATGGCGCAGGGAGCAGCTCGCCATGCACTACCAGAACCCTCCATCGGTACCGGTTCCAAAATCTCATAGGTCGTGACTAAAGGGTTTGAAGTATTGGTACCGATGTTTTACCAACCGGTACCGATGTAATTTTTCATAAATAAAAAAAAACCCGCCGTGGTGCTCCAGCTTCTCCACCATTACATTCAAGATTCAATCACCACAAAATCAATCACAAATATTCAATGCTTCTCCACCATTACATTCAAGATTCAATCACCACAAATCAATCACAAATATTCAAGCATATGCTTCAATCACCACAATGCTTCAATTACATTCAAGATTCAATCACCACATAATCAATCACAAGATCAATCACAAGACTCAATCACAAGATTCAATCACAAAATCAATCACCTCCACCCTCCCCGCTCGAGATNAGGCATGCAACCTGAGGTAACGCCAAGGATTGCAGCAGATAAACATACTGATACATACATTGCCCCATTTCACGCCCACCCCATATGTTTGGTTTGCGCCTAACATTACTACAATTTACTTTAGTCATGTCATGATTTCTTAAAAAGTGCGGCAAGTCACATTGTTAGCACTATATCCCATATATCATCTTACTATTTTTAATTGAATGCTTATTTTAAAGTTTTCATGTTAATCCTCCGAAAATAGGTAAGAAAAAAGATAGGTTTCTAAATTATCATAAAACTAAAACATCCAAACATCAATCCAGTAGACCCTAATTATCATTGATAATAGGTTGATAATAATAGCTATTAGATCTGTTGTGTTTCTTAAAAAACACTAACCCCTATTATTATGAAATATAACATAAATAACCCTCTAATCTTCATCCAGATTACCATCTGTGTCATTATAAAAATAATCTAATTTAATCCTCCAAATTTTCATATAAATTACAGATATTTGCCATTATATCCCAAAGTACACTAATACATGATTCTATAAACTAAGTATTTTTGTCATTTTACTATTGGAAAATAATCTAAATGTTCATATGGCTTTCACTATATGTATTTGTCTATAGCCTCAGGAGAATGTGTTTCATAATGTTTGTCCATCAGGATATCAAGAATGCACCCCTTTATGTTATTTCAACCATTCTTATCTTTCTATTACTAATTGGAGACTCCTTTTGAAGCCTCCACGTTAATTATCATTAGACGCGTTACGAAAAAAGATAAATCCTAGAAATTCTCACAAAAATCGGAAACATATGGCCATCCATCTGTAGACTCTAAGTATCTTACCCATTGGATCTATTATATTTTCTAAAACATTACCCACTTATGCCATTATGAAAATAGTCTAAAGTGACCCCCTAAATCTATAGGTAAATTACCCACCTATGCATTATGAAAAGTAAACTAAAGTAACCCCCTAATATTCATCTAAATTACCCACATATGCCATTATAAAAATAATTTGCAGTAACACCCTAATTTTGCATCTAAATTACCTAAATTTGTTGTTATTAAAACAACATGTCATTATAAAGAATATCCCAAAATACACCAATATATGATTCTAAATTATATGTTTTTTGTTAATTGTTAATATAGAAAATATTAACTTAAGATGTGTATGTATGATGTGTCTCACAATGTAGATCATATATAAATATATATAGTAAATGATGAAAACACATGTTTTCATGTTCAACACGTAACCCAAATTCTAAACTTGCATCAGATATTTACCCGCGTATTACTCTAAAAATTCTAAAGTACACCAACATATAATTCTTAATTATCTATACACAAGTAGTGTATTTGATGAGTGTCATCGATCATATAGACTATGTATACATGTATGGAACAAACAAACGAAGTAAAGTGAAAAAAGATATTTAATTAGTAAGAGTAAGCACAAGTTGAATAATTTATTATTATATATGGGCCTAATATCTTTCATGACATTTTAATACTCAAATAATCTTCCAATTTATTAGTCCATGCGGGAGTACGGGTTGATAGACAAGTCTACCCTAATTAGTTGATATAAATTAAAAGAGAAGAACATTAAAAAAGACCCATATGTCACTTGAATTTTGAAATATTACCCTACACAACATTTGGTTTTGATACATCATCATATAAAACTTCTTTTGTTGCAAATGCCCTCCCCTAGCCTACTTTTAACACAAAGAAGACAACACTATGTGTTTAGCCGATTGCGTCCACTTCCACCAATGTCTAGTCACCATAATCTATGCTAGCCAAAGTCAGGATTGTCTTGGTGATTGGATAATGCATGCTTATTCATGTGCTGGAACAAAGTTTTATGAATAACGAAAACTACATTTTGAAGCATCTAAGTTTAGCATCTCTACATTTGGCAAAAATGGGCTAAATTAGCTTGGGGTTTGTACGATGAGGAGTTTTTTTTTGCAGCAAAAACATGTAGGAGTGGGTCTTTACAACAAAATATCTTAAAAAGGATGGAATCTCAAAACTAGAGTGACCTATTAGGTGTTTTGTTTTAAAAAATAATTTACGAGAGGAAATCAGCGAATATATCGTCTATCATGTTAATACGAACATGGTCAGATTAATTTATAAACTAGTATTCTCTTGGTTTATGGGCATGGTCTGTTATGGTCAAATATGAGGTGAAACGGAAGGAGAAAAGGTACGCTAAAGTCGAAGACTGTGACCTACTCCCTCCGTCCCACAATATAAGCATTTGTTGACTTCTGCTGTTTACGTTTGACCATTCATCTTATTCAAAAAAATTATGAAAATATTATTTATTTTGTTATGAAATATTTTATCATCGTATATATTTCAAGTATATCATAATTGTTTTTATATTTTCATAAATTTTTTGAATAAGACGAATGGTCAAACGTGATCCACGGAAATCGATAAATGCTTATATTGTGGGACGGTGGGAGTAATGCACGACGCGTTGGCGACATCAACTTTGCTGTTCGCGACAAAAATCACACTAGCTGTGCGGCGCCCTTTTTAAAATGTTTTTTTTGTCCATCTCCCTCTGGAGCCAAGGAAAGCATGGGGCAGGCCTCGAGAGCGTCACCTTGGTTAGTTTCCTGCTGACAAACTATTCGCCAAGTAATCTACCGAGTAATATTAAACCCATCACTTTGCACCTGATTTGATGTTTGGACATGGGATGGGACACGGGCGCCTAGACTGCTAGACATCCATCCAGCCACCCTACATTAGCATTCTTTTTGTAAAACAAAAAATAATAATATACTAGCAGCAGCTTGCAACTCCTCCCTCTGTCTAAAAAGAATGCAACTCTCGTGTTCCAAGGAGTCAAACGATTTCAAGTTTGACTAGATCTATACAAAATAATACTAATATTTATGGTATAAAATAAGTATCATTAGATTGATCATGGAATGTATTTTCATACTAAATCTATTTAAAAGTAGAAATGTTAATAATTTTTTATATAACCTTGATCAAATTTGAAATAGTTTGACTAAAAAAACGAGAGTTGTATTTTTTTTTTTGGACGGAGGGAGTAACTTGTGATTTTACAAGGCTCCACGAGTTCGTGTCGCCACTCGCCACACCCTCCCTATAGCGACGCCCAACCGTCGTACAAGTACAACGAAGCCGTACGGGCTCTCGAATGCAAGCGTGCCATGCCAAGCAAATACTCCTACGTGCACGGTGCACCAGATATTACGGTGATTTCACCAACTGCCACACGCTCGTGGTAGAGACTAGAGCAGAGCAGAATAAAATAGCTCGCCGTCCTTGTCGACATGGCGCAGAGAGCAGCTTGCCTTGGCTCGGTGCCTGGCGGCGTGGCGCGCAGCATCAGTCCAGGTCCAGGTGACCGTGACCGCGCGACCGCGACACGAGAGGGGGATCTCGCAAGCGCCAGGTCAGTAGGTGACCGGGTTGCCCATTGGCGAGCCGCGGGCAGGGGCATCTCGGCCTCTCGGCATCGACGCATCGTGGCGCTGGAGCCGATGGAGATTCCGAGGCCGGCCCGGGGGAGGGGAGATGCCGCTGGGGCGCCCCGTTCACACGTGCTGCCGCCGGCCGTTCCCTTGAGGCGGTGCGGGCTCCGTACGCGCCCGCGCTCGCCGCAGGCGCCACCAGGCCAGTCACCTGAGAATTGGTGACTCCTGCGTCCAATCGGCACGCCGCCGTGGCTGATCGCGCTGCTACTTCCACATGATTGCGTACGTCGCGGTCGAAGATTCTGGAATTGGTTGATCGTGATCGGGGAGGGCCCGGAGGGGGAGGACTACTACTGGCCCCACCGGGCGGTGACCAGGGGAGCAAGGGTGGCCGCTCGAGCCGGGGCCGAGATCTAGCGTGGCATCATTACGAGGCGCTGGTGGCAAATGATTGCCGAAATTAATGTGCCAGCCAATAATAGCTCGTCGATGTTTGCCTAATCCCCATCCCTTTGCACGAACCGTGTGTTTTGGCTCGATCACGAGTTCGACGTTTAAAAATGGTTGTGGCCATTTGCCCATTGGCCAACATCATCGGCATCTTCTTCCAATGGCCACTGCGTGGATCGCAGTCGTAGGTTAATGCAGTGTTGCTTGCCGTGTCGTCAAGCACGGCATCGAGGCGCCGGGCGCGTCGCTGCCCCGATCAATGCGTACCCACACATGGACAGCAAACGTTGGCGGCTCTTTGGTCCTAGAGAGGGCGGCGCCCCCATTCGTCACTCCAAGACCAGAGCCTGCGAATCAGATCGCAGCTGTCCTGGTCCTCCTCCTGGCCGCCGCCGGCCAGTCAGGGTACCGTCGTACCGAGACCCGGCTCCCCGCCACGGGTCGAGCCGGCTGATGTCACGCAGCTACGTGTACCCGGCCGTACGCGCGCCGTCAGAATGCCAGACCGGCCAGCGACCGCGACCGCCGGGCGCCGCGCGGCGGATTCGAAGCACGGCGTTGTTTAGTTACACCGATTCGATTAAAAGTGAGGTATTGAAAAACGTGGCCTTTCTCTGTAACACGTTTTCTAATGATACTTTTTTACAGAAAATTTGATCAATTCGATCAAACTAAACAAGCCCATGTCACTGCGCGTTTAGGGATGAAAACGGACGGAAACGGGCGGGAAAACCCCTCTCCCATTTCCGTTGCCATATTTTTTTACCGGAAACGGGATAGTCGGAAACGGGATCGGGATCGAGATATACGGAAACGGGATCGGGATATACTGTTTCACGGAAACGAACAAATATGGGCGGAAATATGTCGGAAACGGACAGAAGTCGGGATTTAAATCAGGATCAAACGTATTAGTGTTTCATTATAGTGTGACGACACTTTACACACACAATTAAATATACGATAAACAAGTACCAGTAGTTAACAAAATAAGGCTAGCACTATCAGTTTATAACAACACAAGTAAGTTTATTATCACGGACTCACAAAGCGGCTTGCGGCGAATCCTACTATGGCGGGGGATCTAAGCTATTGGTCCATCCCGGATAATATTAATACGGGTCCATCCCGGTTAAAAACGGGATCCCGCAAATATGGGCGGGATACACCCTCACCCATATCCCGTCCCGTTTCCGTCTACCTCTATCCTATTTTCCGTCCCGTTTCCGTATTTTCCGTCCCGTTTCCGTAGAGCTAGAAATATGGATCAAATATAGAAATATGGGCGGACGGAAACGGGATTTTTTCTGTCCGTTTTCAACCCTATGTGCGTTGGGGAGGGGGGGAGGGGAGGAAGTATCTCGGCGCCCGGTGCCGTTCCGGCGCGGGGATATCCCATCTCGCGTCGGCGTCACCGCGCGGCCAGCACCAGACCGGCCGCCGGTCGCGCTTGCTTCATTTTTTGTTCTTTCCCCGGGCAGTTGGGCCGACGTGGCCCGGCATGCACACGCAGCGCTCCAGCGTCAACCAAGCGTCCAAGGTGCCGTGACAGCTGACGAGGCGTCCGTGAACCCTTCGTCAGGCGCGGAGACTGGCCGGCGTGGAACGGCAGGTCCGCGCCTGGCGAGCTCGCGGGCATGCGCGGCTGGCGAGTGACGAGAGCTAGCGACAGCGGTGCCCGTGCGCGCCGATGGCTGGGAAATTTCTCTGCCGGCGCCGGAGCCGTGCGGCCGTTTGTTTCTCCAACTCCACCTGACGCGCGGCGCGGTACGGTGTACCAGATGGAAACGGTGGTCTGCGACGCGATGTTTGCTGATTTTCTAGAGCTTGCGTGAGAAAGTATTGACTAAGCAACCAGTGCTACAATGTACCGAATACCCCCACTTGCAAGAGAACAGGTATATCACTGCTTCGAATACCCACTTCTCAGGCTTTCAAGTCTCAACATGAGGGGCAGGCGAAAAAGGCTGTGATTTCACCGACGCGCGCTACACTCAAACTCAACCGGTGTCCACAGCAACTTTTGTCTGTGGGAAGAACATATGACTCTGGTACTACGTGGTTAGTATAGCTTAATAAGCATGGTCCAGGCTCAACTTGCCATACCCTTTATGATTGATCAGAGACGCCTCCTCTTGTGCGTGCGGTTCAGACTATCCCGGCCCCGAGCTAGCTAGAACGCCTACCGAACAAGCTACTCCCGGTACCGTCCGATCCTGTGGGGACTGGCGAGGGACCGGCACGGCACTTTGGAGCTGCACAGGTCTACTCTACAGTGCACAGCCCACTTCGAGGCGCCCGTGGACATCGGCAAAACCAATCGAACGAGCGAGCCTGCGCTTCCGACGGGATAGCAGACCAGATAAGGCACATCACAGTACGAATCCCTGCATCCATCCGTTGCACCTCGGCCGATTCCTGCGCGTACGGCGTGCGGCGCGAGCCTCTCGGCTCTCGCTCGCGTCGCGTGTCAACTCCACGCCACGCGCACCCAGCGCCGAAAGATGGGTATAGATGGCGCCGCGAGCGACAGTGCCGCCGGCCGCGGTTGGTCCCGCGTCGGCTTTCGCATCTCAGGCGGGCGCGGCAACTTGCGCGGGCATGCGCTGATGCGCAGTACCCGCCTGCCTCTCTAGTCTGTACCCTTGTTGCTGGCTGCAGTGCCCGGCCGGCGGGCCAAATTCCTAGCTAGATGCTGCTCATGGCTTGGTGCTCGTGTAGTCGTTCCACATCAGGCAGGCAGAAAAGGTTGCCAGTGCTGACTGAAACTGATCATCCCCTTCACTCACTGCAGATCGACGGGAGGAGCAGTGGAGCACAGCACCGTGAAGGCAGGGCGTTTCAAGATGAGCCAATCATTTGACCTGCGTCAACCCTTGCTTCCTCCTTGATTTCTAAAGCACAAATGGTGGAGGCGTCGCTGTCCGAGCTAAAGATCGCGTTGTAATGCCCCCAAATAACAAACGTAATCCTGAGCCTCCACCTTTTGGCCCGTAATCTGCCTCCGCTTTTGAGTTTTGACTTCTGCAAGACCCTAAGTACTAAAAGTTGACGACAAAAGATCAGTGCCGACGTCAACCATGTACACAGCCATTTGAGCTTTTTTTTTTGTTTCATTCCACACGCGTGAGAACCACGCTTCCAGAAGCTACCTTTTTTAACAGAGAATTAACCTTGTCGAGTTCAACCAGCATGCTTATTGAGCTTGACTGTAGAATACTAGTGTTTCCTTTTCCTGGGGAACGAGACGAATGGTCCTGTTCTGAACCGTACCAGTGGATCTCGCTTTGTCAGTGGACGCAGCGGAGCTCTCGCTCTCGAGCGGTGGTGTGGGTACTGCCGTATCCGCCGTATGGTGGCGAGTATTCGTTTTCAGCGAGGAAAGCCGCTTTCTGCTTGGCATTTCCGATGGAGCAGAATACCACGCCAACCGCAGCGAAGACGCCATCAGAAACGGCCAGTTCGTTCGATCTTCGATCCCATTGGCGCCTCACTTCACTCGCCATCCGCCGCCCACTGCCCACTGTCCACCACTGCTGCTTCCGCAGTCTGCTGAATTGAAGCTCACTTTCACCGCATTGAAGTGCCCCCTCGCTCCAATCGGGAAACGGAGACAGCGCGACCTAACCACGAGCAGCGAGGCCTAGCTAATCCCTTTGTTAACCTCTCAACTTGCTCCTCTTGGCCATCACTGTGTTAATGTTTATGTGCTTTGGTACACGTCAGTAGTGTTAAGAAGGGTTTTCTCTGTAACTTAACGCCGACACCACCAAATCTGGGCGTTTCCTTTCCGGCGGAGGCGTCAGGGAGGGCTTTCCGGCGGCAAGTGACTGTGTGGGTGAGCACTGGATGCTGACACCTCATTTGAGCAGGCAGGGCCCGTTCAATGCACAGTGTCCTACTGGCTCCCCGGTATATATTCTGGGGTTCCGGAAAGGAGCCTGCCATGCTTTCCTATTGCAAGGAGGATAATCGATCTTAGCTATAGTTGCTTTGATTAGCAGCCAACTTGTTCGGATGCACACCACAAATCGGACTTGGCTAGCGTTGTTTAGTGGCTCAGTTGGGGCACGATTAAGAAGCTAACCATTTCGGTGGTTTACGCGTGCGCCACCTGCCCGGTGAGCAGTGTGTGAACGGTAGATTCTTCCTGCTCTTGGCTTCCAAATTGGAGAGCGAAAGATCCTGGACTGAAATACCGTGAATCTCTTGTTCATCCCTGCTGCTGGCTGTGACGGGTGTTAGCTAGATATGCCATTTTGTAGCTTGTACTCTAGTAGCAGGTGGTACTAGCTTCCACTCATGTTGATTTTGATTCAACAGCTGCAGGGCACAGATGTCCGACTCTTCCTTGCGAACTGGTTGGTGCATGTAATGAAGAATTTTGGGCTTGGCCTATTAATAAATTCAGAAAATTTATAATAAAATTCATATGCCCATGTGAACATGAGGAAGTGGTGGAAAATTTTGGAAGTCCTATCTTGCTAGTAGAAGAGTGGGATGACGAACTTAAATAGGAAAAGTATCTTCACTCCTACAAGTTATGTACATGGGAAGAGTAAAGAAACACCACATGTGCTCGCTCGTCAGCGTGTGGCACCTGCGTGAATGGTACGCCGAAGTCCACCCTCTTGCGGCACTCTATTGTATATTCTCTTCTCGCTGCTGCACAGCCACCATAGTCTAAACGGCAGTACTTTGATCTGATCTGATTTTTAATCATGTGTTCCTAGATCATGGTTATGCTATTTGTGTTAACGTATGTTAAAGTTTTGCCTGCTAGTACTGTGTTCGTCATGTTTTATTGTATTCAGAATTTAGTACGTACTAAATTTACCTAATTATTCAGCGTGCACCTCAGAGTCCGAGGTACTGCCCGAGATTACCATGTGTACGGTGTCAACATCCAATCTTACTCCAGCGCTGACATAAGCCGGGTCTCGGCAAAACCTTCCCCACTCTAACCGCGAAGCTCCCCCACGTCACGTCAGGCTCAGGGCGATGCCGCGCCGTCGCGCGTCCAAGTGTTTGGGCCGACGACGAGACGAGGCCACCGCGAGTGCCGTGGGGTCCCGTCCGCGCCTCTCGCTTTAGGCCTTGTTTAGATTGGGAGAATTCGATTGAATTCAATGATTGGAGATGCATTGAGAATTGAAAAAGTAGAGAGGGGACACGTAGTTCAATGTGTTGACTTTTGATTGAATTGGTGCAATTTCACGAATTTAAACAAGGCCTTAGTTGCCATCGGCGTCACGGAGCCCAAGTACGAACCAAAGAGAGGACCGCCGGGAAAGGTGACACTGACACGCCTTTGCCAGGAACCCATCGCCGTCCCGATGTCCGGAGCGACGCGCCCACCGGGCACCGGCCGGGCCGGGCAAGTGCTTTTGTGCCACGGGCACGGGTGCTGCAGGGAAAAAAGAGAGGGTGTGGAGCTGTTGCTTCAAGGCCACGGAGGGATCGGTTTCGGATGCCGTTTGATCGGCCAGGACAAGAGCTTCGTGCCTCCTCGGCTTAGGAGGGCAGTCAAAGCAGATAGATGGATTGCCAGGAATATGTGCCAACTTCAATGTCCAAAGTCCCAGTTTCACGTTTCTCCCGAGTCTCACTTTTGAGTATCTTCGAAAGTGCTTAATATTTTTGTTACTTCCAATAATCGTGAATCAGTCTTTATTTTTTGTTTTAAAAACTTGAAAAAGCACGTTTGGGATACTGTTACGTCTACGCATATAAAAGCATCCATCTTTCGCCCCGAGCTTGAGTCTAAGGCCCTGTTTGGTATAGATTCCAGCCGCTCCAGCTCCCTCTGACACATACCGCAGTGGCACTGTAGTACTACTGTTTATGGGAGCTATTTTTCTCTTTCCTCTTCTTCCCTCTCACGGAGCAGTTGAGAGCAGCCGAAGCTGCTAAAAACTCGCTCCCCGCAGCTCTGTCTGACACAAAACAGTGGCGCTACAGTGGTGAAGCTGGAGCTGGCCGAATCTGTACCAAAGAGGCCCTAAGTCCTAGCTGAAAGCTACATGTATTGCTGATTGCATCAATCCCTGCTCATCCAAACACTTGGCCATTTGGCTCATTATCACAGCTTGGTGCTTGCCAATTATTTTTCCCTATCAAATTTTGTAGTTTTCGTTGTTCTATTGGGTGTCCAAATTTCGATTGAGTTCCTCTCCCAGCTTGTCTTCCACAGAACGTGGCAGGAAAAATCCGAGCAGTGGGGTCACCTGAAGATTGTCTCTGCTCAGGCAGCAAGCAACTGGGAGATGCCAGTCCAGCTTTTCGCTCTCACTATCTTCCCAGCTCCTACCATTCACTCTGCCATGATCACGATGTTGATTATTCTCCCAGGAAAAAAAAATATATCACGATGCCGATGATGCCCTGCAGACATTGCCGATTTGCAATATCAATTTTTTTTTAAAAAAACAAGCATTTCTCTAGGATTGTCCTTGATTTGATAATACTAAACCATCACCATTTTAAAAGAACAGCCTAATTTTACTGAAAAAAGATTCAGTAATCCAAAAGCACAAGATCGATCAGTACGAATTGCATGGCGATGGATGAGAAAGCTGCATTGTTTCCCTCTGAATGTGGTACTTGAAGGAAGGTTCTTGCAGCTCGGAAACTGACAGGCACACCCTAGAAAAAGGGCTTGCGATTAATTGCACAAGCAACAGTAGATGGCTAGATGCTTCTCTTCTTTTTCATCACAAGCGCGGATGACTGTTCGGTTGCCTGAAGCCCAGATCAAAGCTCGCTCACCCATCAAAAGATTGCGCGCTTTGAGGGGATCTTCACGTGGCATCGAGCGATCCGCATTGAAAGCGAAAACAAACTGCTCAAGTGGAGAGGCTCTGGCTTCAGCATCACTCTGCCTGAGGGGAGGCTCATCTTTAGATGTGGTGGTAGTTTCCTGAAAGATGTAACTGATTCTTCCCTAAGTTGAAATTTTCTTTGTATCATTCAATGTTTAATTAATCACAAGATAATTTTCCTGGCGAAATACCTGGTGTTGCACGTTTCTGTCGATTTAACAGTAAAATTCTTCTGCATTGTTTAAACGTGAGAGTTAGTGTAGTATGTGGGCCATTTACATTTGTATATATGTCTGATAAGAGTCGAACATATGATCTTCTCGTCGACCAGTGATAAGATAACATGTTTGTCCTAAGATTTATCATGATGACCACAATCTAGTTACAAATTCAGTAGCCCTTTTCCGGTTACAAATTCAGTAGGCCCTTTTCCGGTTTCAGTTCCATTTCCCCGCAGCATGAAGAATCCAATCTAGTATAGGTTGTGCCCTTGTCGTCTTTAATCCTGTATAGGATGAATCTGATTCACTTTAATTGCTACTTACTCTACTCACAAGATACTAATTTACTCTAATTTCCTCAAAGAAAAATATAATTTAATCTAGCCGCAAGAGTTGCATCGATGTAACCATCGGATCTAACATCGCCCAATTCAGCCTCGACAAAGAGGCTATAGCTTTATGCCTGCATAAATTCACTCCTGCTTTGTCGTACAACCTGCCCAGTCGCATGGCAGCAGAACAGAGTCTGATACTGAACTGATTACCGATCCGCAATGTGCTGCCTTTTCCTTCAGAGTTTCTTGATGTCATGCTAGACAGGTTCAAGTGCTCAACCCTTATGAAATTTTCAGACACAAAGCTCAAACCGATGTTCGTTTATCTGTGACCACATTACATAGTGCACATTGTGTAGCAGAGCATCTGGATACCAACTAGTTCATCTAGGGCCCTGTTGTCAGAGACAGCCTTATTACACAGCTCCCTCTCCCCAATCTCAGCACCCTAATAGCTAGCCCTGCAATGCAGTCCTGCATCATGGGGCATCGCATGCTCCTACGGGTCACCGATCGACCGGGGGACGACGGGCACTCGATCGATGGACGCCAAGACACCACACCACCAGCCCACCACCACTGTCCATCCCGGCCGGGTGCCCTACGCGCTACACGCAACAGTGCAGCGGCCCGGGCATCGGATTCCGATGCCCTTTCCATCTCGTCCGCCCGTGCAAAGAGAAACGGGATCGCCCATGCATCCGTCCCTCCGGGCTCGGGGGCTGGTGATGAGTGCACGCACACGGGACTGCAACAGCCGGTGCCGCCGGCAGCTAGTGGGATCTATCTATCTATCGCGCGCCTATCCCGTTCCCCGATCGCATTCTTCTCCCCCATCCTCCGCATCCTCCAGTCCGGCCCCGTAATGACTGCACCGGCGACGTGCAGGTGCAGAGGCCAGAGCTAGCGGATATGGCCCTGCCCTGGCCGGGCTCCAGAGCGAGGCACTCGACGTCTCGACGCCGATCGCGACGCCGGCGCGTACGTGTCCGGGAGCAAAAGTGCAGCGCAGGCGAGAGCTCCGTGAGCTCGGCCTCGGCCGCTCGGCGGTAGAAATGTCCCGAGGAAAATGACACGTACGGAACCCGTCTGAAAAATGACTCAAATCTTGTCTGTAACTCTTTGTGCTTTTGTCATGGGAGAAGCGATGGGATTCTGCTCCATCGATGGACCGATCATTGTAGGTGCATCGGTCTCTGCAAGTTGGAATAGGATACGGTGCCGGTAATTTCGCGAGAGAAAAAAAGGTGTGGCAATCAGTGGAGGGCGTGTATAGAGACTTTATCCTGTTCTCGCTAAGGTATGCGCGCATCGGATACACACAATGCCATATTCCGCCCGTCTTTAGGTCAGTACTCAGTACTCGACCCCAAAAGCCTACGGCGTCAACTTTGTACGGGTGGCCCATATGTAGCAGCGCCATCAAATAGTTCTGCCTGTCTACTGCTCCTTTTTCCTATTCCTTTCCCCCCTTTCTTCAAAAGGTTGATATTTTCCTCTGAGAGCTTTTATCTGGACAAGCATTTCACAACAAAAAATAGCAAGAATTTTTATAAATCGTCACACGATCAAGACAAAGAAACAAAACCCTTGTTTTGCAACTAACATAGCAATGCAACTAGGCCTAGAAGAAGGTGGCCAACCATGTCAGAGAGCACATTTCCAGTGATTAGTAGTCAACCCATGCCGTATCAAGCGTTCGAATGTCCAACAATATTGTAGACAACCAACCAAAAGAACGAGAGGCAAGCCATCCAAATTGTTTCTACCCCTCAACCCCATTGCTTAGATATAGCGGGGCCTTGGAAAAAAATCTCGGTGGATAGATGTAGCTTGCCCGGTTTTTCCCCATAGGAATCTTAGGAGACCACTCCCAAACAAAATAGTCGGATTCGAATGAATCCAGGTGCACTTGTACGTGGCCATGAGGTCCCAAAAGCGCAAATATTCGATTACAACATGAATCATGAGAGCACCATACTACCAGAAAATGACCCGGTACCAAAGGGGTCATTGGTACCAGGTCTAAATTTGGTAGGCCCCGAGGACCCTTTGGTACCGGGTCGTAACACCACCCGGTACCAAAGACCCCCTTTGGTACCGGTTGGTGTTACGACCCGGTACCAAAGGCCCCTCCACGGGTTAATTCAAAAGGAAAGTATCTGGGACTTGGTCAGCTGTGGTGTGTAGGTGAGATGGTAAGGAAGCAACGCGCGAAGCCATAGGTCGTGGGTTCGAACCCCACGCGCCGCATGCGCGTATTTTCGCGTGAAAAATCGCGTGACTTGTGACTTGCGCGTGTGTGGGACCCTCCCCGGAATTTAAATTATTTTTTTTGCGCATACCAACCGGTACCAAAGGCCCCTTTTGGTACCGGGTACCAAAGGGGCGACCTTTTAGTCACGGATGCTCGGTACCGGTTCCAAAACCCGGTACCAAAGGGGTTTGGAACCGATACCGATGGCTCCTTCTCCGGTAGTGATCGATCCTCACCCATCAATTTCCAACAAATGCACCCCGGATCGTTTTCGAATTGCGGCGCCTCACGTAATAGTTTACAGTAAAACAAACAGCAATATTTTTAGTTAGTGAGCCATCAAGCCTTGCGTTTATCAAGGTTTTTTGATTGTCTAGTTTATTAGCTACTAGGAGTGCTTGCTAGGTTGGCAGAGTGGTCATTGAGCTCCCAACTCGCATCGGTTAATAAGGTCACATTTGGATGCTCACCCTCGTCAACCCTGCCAAATGTAGACCACGGCAAAAATTTGGCGGCCAATTTCATCCGTGAAGGATTTGGTCGGCTAGGCATGCAAAAAATAAACTGTACAATGCAAGAAAGAGCGCGCCAAATAGCAGCCAACATCCAAATAGCGCAATCGCTCAAGGTCATTGGCCAATTTTTGGCCTGGCCGCCTAGGCCCAGGGGCGGACTCACGTTGTCACTCAACCTTTTTATGCCACTGTAATTAGCAAGTTTTCACCTTGCTAAAGCTTCCAAAATTTAGTTTATCTTAAGTGTACCCTCACTCAATATTTGATCTAGGTCTGTCCCTGCCTAGGCCCTAGGGCATCAATCCAAATAATGTACCCTGAACTCCAATGTTCACCTCCTTTAATGAACGCTGAGCTTTTTTTTAAAAAAAATCTCGATGGTTAGCTCATTTATGCCCATTCTGTGCTAAAAGGCACATTTGGATTACTGTCATTCTGCCATCTCTCTGCTTGCTTTGCACTGTTAGCGGCATTCCAGCAATCGCCTTTCTAAACCGGTCTTAAAGGGAAGGGACAAGCCTCTCCTACAAGCCACAAGTACTACACATGATCTGAGAATCTGCTTTCGGGGGCTGATTGTAAAGGAGAATGTCCATGTGTTTGAGCAGGAGCACGGTATGATTGGGAACATGGGCATTTGTAACCACCAATGCCCATGGGCTTTTAGGGTTTTGAAATAAAAAAGTTGCCACCTTTTTTCCTGGTACCTACCCTTTTCTCTCTCTATTTTAAACCCCCGGGTGTCTCGAAGAGGTTCTTTGCCGCGATTATGTACGAAAGTGTGATACAATAGGATAGTGATGATGGATTAGCAGGATCCAAGTACTACGCTGCAAAAGATTAATAGTGATGCCATCTGTTTGCTTATTTTAGAAGAAAAAACAGCTAAACCCTAGGGTTGGTGAAATTTATAAAGCGGTTTGGGATGGTGCTTGTTATCCACAACACAAGAAAATTCAAATAATTTGTGGCTATGATTGTTGCATAGTACTAGATTAGTGAGACATTAGATTAATCTCAGTGCATTAAATAAGTGACATGCATGATTTTTTGGTGACATATCATACCATTAAGGAAAAGAGGCCATGTACTCTTTTTTAGTGACACGTCATACCATTAATGAAAAAGGAAGAAAGCTATATCTTCATGCAGATATAGTTTGTGCTCGATATCCAAAATTGAAAAAAAAATATGTAGGTGCTACCATCCCATTGTCGTAAGAAACAGGACCAAAATACTATGCATTGGGTATTTTGTTTGGTTATACCGTACTATACTTGTATTATTTATATAACAAGACAACTTTATAAAAAGTGGCATGATACAATGCACTAACCTTTATGCTCAAATATAAGGCATCTTAGTCACATTTGAGCAATTGTTCATGAAATAACAATTGGCAGGATTATTTTGGCCGGTCGGTGCATTTGTTTAAGTAGGCTCCTTGTTATCTATGGCCTTATTTCAATCCACATAACTAAACTTTAGCTAAAAGACCTGTTTGGATCCCCAACTAAACTTTAATCTGTCTTACCTACCACCCAGCTAAAGTTTCAAACTAATGGACCCATCTCCAAGAAAATTACGTTCTTATTTCCGCTTTTACTGAATTTGGCATCTTTTATTTTTCTTTTTCGTTCATGCCCGCCATTCGCCCCTTCTATCTTCCCTCTCCGTCCCATACCGCAACCGTAAGTGTCCTAATCTTTCTTTCCTTTGTGATCGGGGCCGGTTAGCTCGAAACGTAAGCATGGGCCTGCAAAGGCGCGTGATTCGAAAGCACGGCATGGCGGTCCATGAGGAGGTAACACCGTAACAGGCGCAGAAAGCTACAGCAGCGTAACAAGCTCGACCTGCCTAGCTAAAACGAGCAATACGACCCGTGCGTGCCCATAAACCAGCCGTATCTTTTTGGTAAAACAAATCCATCACGAGCCCTTTTTTCTCCCTCCCGGAACCTACCTGCCTGCCTACCCGCCATGTTCGTTCCTCCGTGTGGCTCATGTGAGGCGGGCGGGCACTGGCATGGCGCGGGGATTTGGCCCGTGGGGCAGAGGCGCGAGCGCGATCGCAACAGTAGAGGGAAAGCGCGAGTGGCCGGCAGCCCGGCACACGGGAGGGGTGGGCGGACGCGCACGCTTGTCCCATCCCGTCCCTTTGCTTGCTTTTGCACGGGTGGCTGGGGGCAACCGCCGCGCCGGCACGAGGGGAGGCGACGGGGAACGGGCGGCCGCGCCCTGCCTTTTTCCCGTTGGCCTAGCACAGCAGCGGGGCGGGCCCCCCAGCAGCAAGCGCCCGCCCGGCTCGCGGCCACGGGGAAAAGCCGGAGAGGTGCCGGGGGGCAATCAATTTCCCGCGGGGATGTGATCGTGTGATACTGTTCTGACGGCCGACGGTCGACCAAGTGGTGGGATTTGGCTTCTCGAGGGAACGGCATTACCCGGGGAGCGTGCGTAGCAGGCCACAGCCCGTGGTACTAGGCCGTAGCCTACTAGGGTGGTGGTCCGGCGCCGCCGCGCCGGTGCGTGCCGACAGGGAGGGATGGTCGTTCCCAGGCACAGCGGTGCAAATGTGCGATAGCCTGGACGCACCAATGCAAATTGACAGCCCAACAGCCCACAGTACTCCTCGACAGTGGGACGGCAGGCCGACAGCCCAAAATAACATTTTCGTTTTTCATGCACCTATTCTGCCGTACTAGCTTTCAACTTTTCAGGGTGAACGAATGCTGCGGCTCGTTTAGTTCGTGGAGAAAGTTTGCGAAATTTATTGTAGCAATTTTAAATCAAAAATTAGAAGGACTAAATATGATCTAATTATAAAACTAATTACACAGATGGACGGAAAATCACGAGACAAATCTATTAAACCTAATTAATCCGTCATTAGAGATTGTTTACTGTAGCACGACGTTATCTAATCATGCCCTAATTAGACTCATTAGATTCGTCTCGCGAAGTTATCCGAGGGTTATGGAATGGGTTTTGTCATTAATTCACGTTTAATACCCTTAACTAGTGTCCTAACATTTGATGTGATGAGTGAATAGTAAAATGTTGTAAAACTTTCATCAACTAAACAGGGCCTTAGGGCCCTGTTTGGAACTGCGGTGAAAAAAAACGCTTCTCAGATAAGCTCTACAAACATTGAAATATCGCTTATTTGAGAAGCGGGTTTGAACCAGCTTCTGTGTTTTAGTACAAATAGGGGCGGTGGGGAGAAGCGCGGCCAAAAAAAGCTGCAAAAAAGCGGATCGTTTGGCTTCTAGTTTCAGCTTATTTTGGCCATAAGCTGAATTTAAGCTGTTCCAAACAGAGCCTAGATCTGAACTTGAACACATTTTCAAGTCCCTAGCACATGCCAAACAGACCCTTACGGATTCGGGATTCAGAACAAACGCGGCCAAGTCTTCTGAAAAGAACTGCAATTCTGTATACTGTAAAGCACGCCCTCTTCGAGTGAACTTTTGAAGTAGTGAAAAATTCCCCGAAGAAAAAAAAACAGAGCAAACACCATGCACAGGCACAAAAGACACAAAGGTGACGATTATTGGCTGAATGATACGGTAACACGAACGTGGCCGTGGCAGGGTTAAATTAGACAGACTTGAACTACGAATATACATATGTTGTACTTTGATCTCGTCCTCGGACGATAGAGTCAGACTCACAGGACTGTATACAGATTACAGTTCAAAAGACCATGCAAAGGACGACGCCCTGACCAGGTCAGTTCGCACAAGGTCCCACACTTCCCGCTGATGGAGCCCACTAGTTGTCAGACTGCATGCTCCTGAGCATGTTCAGGATGGAAAGGAACAGGTTCAGGATGTCAAGGTAGAGCCCAACAGACGCCCAGATGTACTCGTCATAGGTGTGGCGCCTGATCAGGTTCTCGGTGTCATAGAGGATGAAGCCTGAGAAGACCAAAGCTCCAAGCCCACCGAACAAAGCAACTGAAACAGGTCCCAATGGGAAGAAAATCTGCAACACAATGTTCAACAGAACAAATGGTTATTGCAACAGTTGATTGCTCGAGTGGTAGCATAAAAGTATTTGCGAACAGAGTGCATCCTTTTATAGTTTTTATCATAGGCATTACCTGAAGAAAGCTTGTTAGAACAAGGATAGTAAGAGCAGAAGACAGAATAGGCCCCAGGTAACCGAATTCCTTGCCCTTCTTTGAAGCCCAGAAAGCATATGCAGTCAAAGAAGCGACCACACCAGCAGTCAATACTAAAGCCTCGAGAACAATTTTGCCTGCAATAAGTAAAAGGTTGTTAAGCAAAACCCACATAAGCATAAATATATAGAAAAGAATCAAACTATTTGAAGAAAAGTAACAAACCTTGAGTGTTAGCACAAGCCACACCAATGCTGAAGCTCAAGCACAAAGTGAACAAACCCAGGAAGACGAAATTGTGTGGGTGCTTGTGCTGATAGTGATACAATGGGATCATCACTGCATCGAATATCAAAAAAGCAATTAGCAAACAAAAAACAATCTGCTAATAGAAAATAAGAATCATGGAATTTCCTCAGTTTTTGTCAAAAGAGAAAGGTATATTTTGGGGTGCTAAGAGGATACAATGACGCTGGCAAACCTAAGATAAACATTAACAAGTAAAAAATAAACCCAAAAAACTTCATGCACCTCTGGTCCAACAATTGAGACTGTTATTGGTTCCTCCATAGTCCACAGATAAAATCTATTGATTCAATTATCCAAGCATTCTCCTAGGCCTGTTTGTCTGGGAAAGACAACCCACGAACCCTAGATAACCCGAACCCTCAATTAGGTCAAGCCATTTGCTGCTGAAAGCACAGTCAAGCCATAAATTATACCACCTCCATTTCATTTACTGGACACTGTTGACTGACTGATTGATCTTTGCTGTTACTTATTAATCACCATTAAAGCCAATAGTTTCAAATTCATATTGTTAGATGTACTTCTGATTACATGTTTACTTATGCCATTTTTATGCTACATAAAATGGACATTTCAAAATTTATTAATGGTCCAAAACCTTGATCAAAGTCAAGTCAGCAATATCAAACAAAACCATAATGGAGGGAATATGTATACACCCGGCGATAAAGCTGCCCCCCTACCATGAACTGTGAAAGGAGTAGGATAATTTTTGGATAATTCCTTGAATGGCAAATGACACCCCAATTTCATGCCTCCTTTGCACATTGCCATACTCTTCTCTTCTAATATTCTCACATCATTCTTCCACTCAAATCCCAGTACTGATCCTATTCTACATTTTCCTCAGGGACTGTGGCCGTTTCATCCACCTTTACACCACATCAATGGCATAACAAAGTCAAAGAAAGCTTAGAACAACAACGCATCTCTCTTATTCCGGTTTATATTTGTATTGCATCATCTCCGACACGACCATGATATCACAACACGTTATCAGCACGATAACACTCCCACATGGACTTCCGGGTATAATACAAGATGTTAGATGAAGACAACTAACCGGGAAGCCTAAGTGAGACAATTATCGAGCCATAACATGTTGCAACATTATGGTTGAGTTGAAGATGATCAAGACAAATATCAAACCGGAACAAGACAAATAGGTAGTGACGCCAAGCTCTCTCAACTTTGTTATGCATTTGGCATCTCTTAATGTTGTAACATGGGTTTAACATGCAGAGAGTTTAACAGCACTGCCTAAAGCTCGTTAGAGGCAAGCAGCTCCCACTGCCTATCAATTTACACAGAGAACCAATTTCTATGACTAAGCTCGTTAGAGCACAATATGACTACAACACAGTTATATTTTCCCAATTTAATACATTTGATCACTAGAAATATAACCCCAATTCAACAACACGTCATCAGCACAATAGTGCTCGCGTAGGTAACTTGATACAGCAAACACATGTTGGACCAGGCAATTTACTATAAAGCTTGAATGAGATCATCTGCTCATAATGTGTTGCGAAATTGTGATAAAATTGCCAAGGATCAAGCATTCGATCATATAAATATTCACCTGGAACAGTTGACCACAGAAACAGTCTGCTTTCCCAACTAAACTATGTAATTGGCATAGAATTCATAAATAACATGGGACTAAAGTACGGTATTAGACCTAACAAGCCAATTGCCCTTAAGAAACCTTAGTTAAGTTTCCACACATCTATAATATCTATACAAGCCACCCCACCAACTGCAATTGACTTTTGTAAAGCACGTAACATGACGTAACATGAATTGCAAAGCAAAAAAGAAATATGAACAAGCACCAATTATATTTTGCAAAGCTTGTGATATGGATCGAAGCTTGGATTAGCTGCATCCTAGATCCAGATCCAAACAGCTATTGGATTCAGATCCAAACGACTATTCGTCGTAACCAGCACAACATAATTGGGACATTGCATCGACATGTCTGAATCTGGATTCAACCAACGCATCAAACTAACCGCTACACCCTAATCAATCAATACCATAAAACAGACACGGAGATGAACACGGAGGCTTACGGATGAAGGGCAGGACGGCAAGCACGAGCGCGAGGCCCGGGGAGTCGGAGAGCGTGGCGTTGAGGGTGGGGTGGAGGACAGTGAGGGCGGAGACGGCGGTGGTGAGGAGCAGCTGCGCGGCGAGGATGCCGTAGACCTTGCGGACGAAGCCCCAGCGGAGGGCGCTCTCCCCGCGCGAGATCCCCGGGTACAGCGTCTCCCCGGTACCGGCCTCCAGGTCCACCGCCGACGCCTCCACCTTCTCCTTCATCTCCGGCGCGCGGCGGTACCCCGCCGGCGCGAGCGGCTGCATCTCCGACACCGACGCCATCTCTCTCTCTGATCGGATGAGGGCGAGAGGAAATGGGGAATTTTGGCTCGAGACGCGGGTTGCGCGTCGCTGCGGATGGAACACGACTTGTGGGGGCGGCCGACGGGTGGGGTGGGGATTTGTAGATTTTGCTACGCGGACTCGTGGAGTCCTGCCAAACTTGTCCTCGGCCACTGGATAGTGGGGCCAAATCGGGCGGAGCCGCGGAGGCGTGGGCGGAGCACTCAAAAGTCAAAACTCTCCCTCCACCGATAATCTGAAAACACATTGACTCGCAAATTCTGCCCCGTTGACTTTGTATAAGGCCAATCCCAGTCGTAGTTTCATAGAAATCTCATACACATTAAGGCCATGTTTGGTTACTCCAACTTTTCAAATTTTTTTGAATTTTCACTATTCATCAAAGGGAATCTTACATGCATGAAGTAGTAAACGTGTGTTAATGACAAAACCCATTCCACATCCCCGGGTAACTTCGCGAGACGAATCTAATGAGCCTAATTAGGCCATGATTAGACAACGTCGTGCTACAGTAAACAATCTCTAATGACGGATTAATTAGGCTTAATAGATTCGTCTCGCGATTTCCCGTCCATCCGTGTAATTAGTTTTATAATTAGATCATGTTTGGTCCTCCTAATCTTTGATTTAAAATTGCTACAGTAAATTTCACAAACTTCCAACTCCCAACTAAACAAGCCCTAAATAAGATGACACATTAGCATAGATGATGACATGACATGATAACGATGAAGAGAGAGAATGAGTTTCATCCGGATGAAACTGTGTATACACTGTTTCCAAGACTATAAAACTTGATGAAACTACCATTGGGAGCTATAGAGTTTCATTTAATTCCTCTCCATCCAATCATGTGCGTCGCAATAAATGATTTGTTTTGCCTATGAAACCACAAAATGAAACTATCCATTGAAAGGCCATATTTCATCTATCAACTCAAACATAGTTAGATGATATGGCACTCTTAGAAATAGTTAGATGAAACTCCCCACTGGGAATGGCCTAAGGCCAGTTTTAGTGGAGGTGTCGTGGAGGGTTTCATGGCAATAAATTGTTAGACATGTCAGCAAATTGGCAGGGTTTTCATGAGGGGAGGGAAGAAGAGAGCTTCATGGCCATGACACTTCTCGTGCACAGCTACCTAATCCTATGAAACTGTATGAAACTTTCATTGAGAGCATTTTGTTTTATCACATAACACATTTGATCACAACACCATATCGGAATTAAATGTTATAGTCTGCCTATGAAACTGCGCCATGAAACTATGCACTGAGAGTGCTAGTTTTATTCTCCTGAAAAGCTGACGTGGCAGTCTAGGTAACTGTGCAATGAAATCCCCCGCTGAGACCGGCCTAAGCCCAATATCACTTCATGCGCGTTTGACTTCTGGCTGCCGCCCCAATGAGAGCATCTCTGTATATTTCAAACTGCAGCATTTTTTCAATTTTTGGGCATTAGTTGCTATATAATCCTGGTATATATTTATAGATCGGCTAGCCTAATGAAATTTGATATTAAAAATTAGGTGGCCTTAGTAGTTGTTATAAATTGCTGAATGAAGCCACACAATCCATTTCATTTTCTCTATTTTGCTTCCACAAGAGATTGTTCTGATTTATTATCTATTTAATTCTAGAGGTTGTTATGTACATATTCTCCTATGACATTTTATCATATATCTTTGTCCATACAATATTCTTTTGAAGAACTAGGCACGCTCTAATTAAACAACAATATAATGTAATACCAACATCGTAATAGTGTTCTCAGGCACATGTCTCCAACCAAACGAAGTATCACCTAGCTTGACTGGCCAGGAAGATTTCTTCAAATTTTCAGTCAGCTCTCAGGCAATATTTTTTGCTAGGTAACTTGTTCAGATCTTCAACCAAACAAAACAAGCTTTAAATTTCGTAGTCCGTAGAAACACCTACAGTCTCGTAAAGGGATCTCCATGTGTTACTTCAAATGGAAAGCATGTCTAACTCCATCACATGTAGTATTGTATAAGTGAGATGGTACGGAAGAATTGCACAAAGCTCGAGATCATTGTTTTGAATCTCATGCACCGCGCACACACATATCTCGCATGCACCCACTGGCTTTAATTTGAGCGGCTTCAGCTGAATCTTTTTTCCCTCATCACACGCAGATTTGTGGCCCAGTAAAGTGCAAAAAAGAAATAGGCTTATCTTTACCTAATATTAAGTGCGGAAAGATTAAATATTTTTGCCAGTCGTGTGCAAGCAGTGTTTCCCCCATTGCAACTCTCGGACGTTGCTAGTATCTTATCCATCACGGTGGAAAGTGGGATTATCTAAAGGCAACGTATCAGGTGCAAACCAACCTCCTCGTGCAAACTATGCAAACCTCAATCTGGACCACATGATCTTGATCCAAGGGGGCGCGTAGAGAGAGGTGATAGTTTGCACGGGAGGTTGGTTTGCACCTGATACGTTGCCTTATCTAAATTCGTATCTGTAAAAAAGAGCAATAAATATAGATATCCGCCTGTTCAAAAAGAAATTCCGGATCCGCATCCGTTTGTAGGGATGACAGCTGCACATAGTAATTCTATTCAGATGAATATGATTTCTATTCGGAAGAAGTTAACTAGATACTAATAATTGCCGTTTGGGATAATCAATCGAGATTCATGGTATTCGAGTCCAAGTACAAATAGTTTAATAAACGAATAAACAATGCATTGTATAGATCAACTGCCTACATGAGATCTACTCAAACTCGTAGAGAAAGTTAGTTTCCGTTACCAATGGAGACGGGTACAGCGTTTCTACCTCATACAAATAAATCTCAGGAGCCCTCAGCCCTCCGCGTGCACTGATCAAATCAAGTGTCCCGAACCGCGTAGGGAAAATTAAAAGACCAAACAACGCAACCTCCCCCCGGCTCGTCCTCCCCAGCGTACCCACGGTGGGTGCTGCTCAAGCCGGATTGCAACAAGAACGTCGAAGGCTCATCTCGCTCCACGCCGGCCAAATTCAAGGCGCTGGCCACCGCCCGCACCACCTCCGGCTACCCGATCCACGCCTCCCTCCGCCTCGCGGTGCCCCCGGCGGCGTCGGCGGTGTGCCTCCATCTCCAGATCCCCGACAACGTCGACGCGAGGTACACCACGGTCGCCACGGCGCACGGCGACTCCGTGCTCATCCAGGTCACCGTCATCCATGACCCCCGAGTACGAAACCGCCACGATTGACCACTTCGTCTACAACGCTGGTGCCGCCGCGGAGCCCCCGCAGCCGCCGTCGTTGTTGATGCTTCCGCCTTACTACATAACTGAGGATTACTCAGGTCGTCCTCGGGCTCGAAAACTGCGTACTCGCGCCACCGGCCTCATCCGCTACGGCGAGGACGAGCTGGTGGTGGCGGAGCTTAGCCTGAGGCCGGCGAGGGAGGACTCGCTGGAGCTGATGATGGCGGAGCTCTTGCTGTTCCGATCTGGCGAGTGGATCCTCAAGCGCCCGCGGATCAGCCATGGCGGCCAGGAATTCGGGGAGTTAGCTTTATGGCTGCATACCGACACCGTCGTGCCCGTTGGTGACCGGGTACTGTGCCGGATATTCTTATCCACGGGTCTTCTGTTTTGCGACGTGTTCGAAGAGAACCCTATTACAACCAAAATTGGCAATTTGGCCAGAAGGATTGCAGGAAAGCGGCGCATGAAGCAGGACCGAAGATGGCGCAAGGAACAGGACACGTCCAGACCGGTCAGACCGGTTTGGGGGACCGGTCAGACCGGTTTATCCTGTAACCGACTAGGTTTAAGATTTCGAGATTATAACGAGTTGTAACTTGGTTTCCTTGCGGGACAAGACCTATCTTCCCTGTAAATATAAGGGGATTCGGCCGATTGAGGATATACCCAATCGAATCAAACAAATCTACTATTTTTACCTTTACTTTTTTTGTATCTCTCAAACCCTAGCTTTTCCAACCTCTACTCGCTGTTCTTCCTGCGTCTCCGCGACGTTTGAAGGCGTTCTAGGTGGCCTGCCGACCCTAGGACACCCCTGCGCACGTTCTCCCTGACGGATCTATCCGGGAAGCGTGTTTAGGGTTCGCTCCCGTTCCTCCTGGAGGAACCGGTCTGACCGGTGCTTCTGACCGGTCTGACCGGTCCACGCAGGAAGGCTGCGAGTAGCACGTTGACATACTGCGCGATCTAGCGTTTTCGTGTGTTGGCCTGAATTTTGCGTCAACATACTTTTGGCGACTCCGCTGGGGAATTGGAGATCCAGTTCGTGCAGCCGATTTATCTAATTCCAGTCATATGGGTTCCAACACCGAGTTTGATCTCGAGAACATCATCGTCATCAAGGACGATGAACTTTCTGCTGAAGATCGCCAAGGGCTCGAGCAGTACCTGAAGAAGAAGGCAGAAGAAGAACGCATCTACTACCTGTCGCACTTCAAGAAGGACCGCAAGGGCGTGGTCACCAAGATCAAGGAAGTAGATCCAACTGCTACATCTTCAGCGGTACCTCCTAAGGTACTACCTGATGAAAACTCTCACGAAGTGTTTCTTAAGTACATGGAGGATAAGATGGCTGAGAACAATATCAAGTTGGTTAATTGGATGCATAACAAGTGCTTAGAATCGGAAGGCAAATAGACTATGGCTGGACAACCTGCCGCCGATCCTAGTTTATTGATTCCTAAAATTCCTGTTGTGCCTAATCTTAAAACACCGGCAGCAAAACCCACAGAACAACCTATGTTTGGCATGCCGTTGAATTATTTTGAAGGCAAATCTGTTATACCATCCAACCCAATGCTTACTTGGCCTGCTGCACCTCAGCCGTTTGCAACTTTGTCTAATTCGATTAATCATGGCCGAATTAACAATGAAGTTGTAAATTTTATCACGCAAAATCTAAACTATGGATATTCTGTACCCCCATCAGTACAAAATTTATTTGCACAAGGCCCAGTACCTTACGAACTTTTCGGAAGGTTCGGCCAACAGATGCAGGGACAGGTGTCGGCCAACCAATCTGGCCAGCACCAACCAGTCAGACCGGTCTCCAGGACCGGTCAGATCGGCCCTGGAGGGTCAGATGCGGCCAATCAGCTTGTGCCGCACCAACCGGTCAGACCGGTGTCGGGAACCGGTCCGACCGGTCCTGGGGGAACAGACACAGGGAATTTGTTTCCCATTCCCGTGCAAAATACTCAACAACTAAATCCACAGGTTAATTCATTAGAGTATTTAGATAAAATATTTTCTAAGCACAAACTTGATTTGGCTTCAGCTCTTAAAGAGAATTTGGGAGTAGATGTCAGGGATAAGGCTNAAATTTGTGCATCATCTCCACACATGCAACAACTAACTATATATTGATTCTCTATTACAAATTCATAATAAAAATGAAGATTCAATCTAAAATCTCTTATTTCAATCCATTCCACAAAACACAAATTACTCAAAACATAGAGCATGAAATAGACCATACTAAACGTCAAAAAGAGAGAGGATGAAGTTGCTAACCTTCTAGCGGACTGGTTTGCAAAATCTCCAAAAGTTATGGAAAAATCGGGCATGAGCTCCCCCAACCCGAGCTCAATGGAGGATGAAGAAATGAGCCATGGCTCGGGCTGGGGAAGGAAGAAGGGGCCTTATACGCAGAGCCCCTTTGGTACCGGTTGGTGGCACCATCCGGTACCAAAGGGGGTCACATTGGTACCGGTTGGTGTCACCAACCGTTACCAAAGGCCCCGAGGCTCATTGGTACCGGGTGGTGACACCAACCGGTACCAATGTGGCCATATAGGTACCGGGTTGTGCCACCACCCGGTACCAATGAGCTCGCAGAATTATTGGCCGTTGGACCCGGTACCAATGCTTCCATTGGTACCGGGTCCTTTCCATCCGTGACCGATTACGGTGGATGGATGGCGGGTTCTCTGGTAGTGACTCGTCTACAATGCGGAGCCCCCGCAGCCGCCGTCGTTGTTGATGCTTCCGCCTTACTACATAACTGAGGATTACTCAGGTCGTCCTCGGGCTCGAAAACTGCGTACTCGAGCCACCGGCCTCATCCGCTACGGCGAGGACGAGCTGGTGGTGGCGGAGCTTAGCCTGAGGCCGGCGAGGGAGGACTCGCTGGAGCTGATGATGGCGGAGCTCTTGCTGTTCCGATCTGGCGAGTGGATCCTCAAGCGCCCTGCGGATCAGCCATGGCAGCCAGGAATTCGGGGAGTTAGCTTTATGGCTGCATACCGACACCGTCGTGCCCGTTGGTGACTGGGTACTGTGCCGGGTATTCTTATCCACGGGTCTTCTGTTTTGCGACGTGTTCGAAGAGAACCCTATTGTTGACAACCAAAATTGGCACTTTGGCCAGAAGGATTGCAGGAAAGCGGCGCATGGAGCAGGACCGAAGATGGCGCAAGGAGCAGGCCACGCCCAGACCGGTCTGACCGGTTTGGGGGACCGGTCAGACCGGTTTACCCTGTAACCGACTAGGTTTAGGATTTCGAGATTATAACGAGTTGTAACCTGGTTTCCTTGCGGGACAAGACCTACCTTCCCTGTAAATATAAGGGGATTCGGCCGGTTGAGGATATACCCAATCGAATCAAACAAATCTACTATTTTTACCTTTACTTTTTTGTATCTCTCAAACCCTAGCTTTTCCAACCTCTACTCGCTGTTCTTCCTGCGTCTCCGCGACGTTTGAAGGCGTTCTAGGTGGCCTGCCGACCCTAGGACACCCCTGCGCACGTTCTCCCTGACGGATCTATCCGAGAAGCGTGTTTAGGGTTCGCTCCCGTTCCTCCTGGAGGAACCGGTCTGACCGGTGCTTCTGACCGGTCCACGCAGGAAGGCTGCGAGTAGCACGTTGACATACTGCGCGATCTAGCGTTTTCGTGTGTTGGCCTGAATTTTGCGTCAACATACTTTTGGCGACTCCGCTGGGGAATTGGAGATCCAGTTCGTGCAGCCGATTTATCTAATTCCAGTCATATGGGTTCCAACACCGAGTTTGATCTCGAGAACATCATCGTCATCAAGGACGATGAACTTTCTGTTGAAGATCGCCAAGGGCTCGAGCAGTACCTGAAGAAGAAGGCAGAAGAAGAACGCATCTACTACCTGTCGCACTTCAAGAAGGACCGCAAGGGCGTGGTCACCAAGATCAAGGAAGTAGATCCAACTGCTACATCTTCAGCGGTACCTCCTAAGGTACTACCTGATGAAAACTCTCACGAAGTGTTTCTTAAGTACATGGAGGATAAGATGGCTGAGAACAATATCAAGTTGGTTAATTGGATGCATAACAAGTGCTTAGAATCGGAAGGCAAATAGACTATGGCTGGACAACCTGCCGCCGATCCTAGTTTATTGATTCCTAAAATTCCTGTTGTGCCTAATCTTAAAACACCGGCAGCAAAACCCACAGAACAACCTATGTTTGGCATGCCGTTGAATTATTTTGAAGGCAAATCTGTTATACCATCCAACCCAATGCTTACTTGGCCTGCTGCACCTCAGCCGTTTGCAACTTTGTCTAATTCGATTAATCATGGCCGAATTAACAATGAAGTTGTAAATTTTATCACGCAAAATCCAAACTATGGATATTCTGTACCCCATCAGTACAAAATTTATTTGCACAAGGCCCAGTACCTTACGAACTTTTCGGAAGGTTCGGCCAACAGATGCAGGGACAGGTGTCGGCCAACCAATCTGGCCAGCACCAACCAGTCAGACCGGTCTCCAGGACCGGTCAGATTGGCACTGGAGGGTCAGATGCGGCCAATCAGCTTGTGCCGCACCAACCGGTCAGACCGGTGTCGGGAACCGGTCCGACCGGTCCTGGGGGAACAGACACAGGGAATTTGTTTCCCATTCCCGTGCAAAATACTCAACAACCAAATCCACAGGTTAATTCATTAGAGTATTTAGATAAAATATTTTCTAAGCACAAACTTGATTTGGCTTCAGCTCTTAAAGAGAATTTGGGAGTAGATGTCAGGGATAAGGCTAGGTTATACCAAAAGCCTTATGTTCCTAGATTTGATTTAGTTCCTTTCTCCACTGGTTTTAAACTTCCTGATTTTGTCAAGTTTAATGGGAGGATTCTAAGAGCACTTTTGAACACATAAGTCAATACATGACACAATTAGGTGATTCTGGTTCTAGTGAGGCTTTAAAAGTGTGTTTGTTTTCTTTGTCTCTAACTGGTATTGCTTTATCATGGTTTGCATCATTGGCTCCTCATTCTATTACTTCATGGGAACAGTTAGAGCAAAAATTTCATGATCACTTCTTTTCAGGCAGCAATGAGCTTAAATTGTCACATCTTACATCGGTTAGGCAATCACGTGATGACACTGTTAATGAATATATTAAATGTTTTCGTGATACTAAATACCGTTGCTTTGGTGTTAATATTGCCGAAAAGGATCTTGCTGATTTGGCTTTGAATGGTTTACGTTCTCACATTAAGGAAAAATTAGAGGGCTTTGATTTCTTTAATATAAACCAAGTGCATCAAAGAGCTTTGGCTGCTGAAAGCTGAAGCAAAGATTTAAAAGAAAGCCATAGAACTCATCGGGCTAATGTGCATAATGTAGAATGTGATTCTAGTAGTTCCGATGAGGAGTCTCATGATGTGTTGGCTGCTGAATTTGTATGGCCAACATCTAACAAAGCTTTTACTTGCACATCTCTTAAGCCGACTCATAGGAATCGGCAAGAGGAGATAAAGTTTACTTTTGATGTATCTAAGTGCGATAAAATTTTTGATTAATTGCATAAGAATGGATATATCAAATGTTCTTTTGCTATTCCATCACCGAGGAGTTAAAGCGACATGCTTATTGCAAATTTCATAATTCTTTTTCTCATGCAACTAACGATTGCAATTTCTTTCATCGACAATTCAATCGGCTGTAAATGATGGACGATTGAGTTTGAATGAGATGCAAGTTGATAAGCGCCCGTATCCTGTCAACAACATGGTGGTTAATACCATGGATCTTCAGAATGCCAAGATGTTGGTTCGACCAGACAATGCCGATGCAGGAGGAGGCAAGAATGTTGTGATTGGAGAACCAAGGAAGGTGATGGAACATGACAAAATGCTTGGGAGAGAAGTGGTGCTTAAGCAAGCTCCTGATGGAAAGAAAATCTTGACTATTACAGTGAAGACTTCTGAAGTTGGGGGGCAATCAAGCTCTCAAACGCGGGATCAAAGATCGGTTTTCCCTGCCCAGGGCAAACCGGTCAGACCGGTTGCCCAGACCGGTCAGACCGGTCCGGTCCAGAGGCCGGTCCGAACGTTTGTGCCTAAACGTCCCGAAGTTGGCACTTGGAAGATTATCCAGGACAAAGATCAGGGGAAGGTTTTCAAGCCGAAGATGACCTTTGATCAAGTTATGGTTAAGCATATGCAAAACGTGGCCGTTCAACAAGATCAGCCGCTAAAAAAGAGACCAAGATTACCACCAAGGGATTCTGGTGTGAAGGAAGCGCCAAAAAGACAGTGGGGTCAAGGCTCAAGCTCATCCAACAGTGCTGGTCCTTCTAGGCCATGGAGGACGTATCAACCTCCCTCTCCACAACCAATTTGGAGAGATAGTATAATGTACGTGCCTTACTGTCCTGCACCAAATCAACCACAGCCTGGGGTTCCTGTACATGCCAAAATAAACCCACCACAGCCTAGGCCTACAGGTTTTCAACCAAGGTAGGTGTTTGTGCCTCAGCAGCACAGACTGGTCAGACCGGTTCCCCCAACCGGTCAGACCGGTTGCCAACAGAGGCCGGCGTTTGTACCTCAGCAGCCCGGACCGGTCAGACCGGTCACTGAGGTCGGTCAGACCGATTTCTAGAGAAGGCCGGGCAAGGAGCCGGCTAAACAGGAATATCGTCCTATTCAGAGGAAGGAAGAGCCTGCACCTATTATTCCAAAGCCAGGTGTGAAAAGTGTGATTCAAATTGGCTCTATGGCTGTTAATCCATCAATGGCCGACGCACCTAATGTTATTGGTACTTCGGCCGTAAAAAAGGATCCATTGCCTCAATACACGCAGCTAAGGTGGTGTCCTCCTGGTTTATCTCATTCTCAGAAGAGGAGATTGCAGCGGTTGCGTACTCAGAAGCAAAGGGAGGAAGAATCGACAAAGAAGAGGGAGGAGTGGTTCAATGAGGCTAAGCCGATGATTCCGCTATCTGGTCAGAGCTCCAAAGATGGTTCTGGTGTTCAAGACGTTCAAGTTGAAGAACCAGAAAAGGTCGAGTCATCTGCAGCAAACTCGGCTGATCTGCCCGCAACCGATCAGACCGGTGTCCCTGACCGGTCAGACCGGTCACCCCCTGTTCCAGTTCCAGCAACTGGAACCGGTCAGACCGGTCAGGAGGAACTGGTCAGACCGGTGTCGCCTGGAGAGTCGGTAGCCGACGCGTTTTCTTCTTCGGCTAAAGTTTCGATTCCGTCCGCTGTTGTTTCAGATGTTCAGATGGGCGATGATGATGAAGCTGTTGACTTTGAGCCTTCACCCAGCAGAACAGACATGGAGGTCAATGTTATCTATATGAACGCCGATTATTGTTTTATTAGAGATGATGAGAGGGTGGCTCAAGTTGATTTTGCTCCCAAGAACGCCGTGTTTCAGAGGCCCTCAGAATCGGATAATCATGTAAAAGCTCTTTATGTGAAGGGTCATATTAAGGGAAAGCCGATTTCTAGGATGCTCGTTGATGGTGGTGCTATTGTGATCCTCATGCCATACACTTTGTACAAGAAATTGGGAGGTTTGGACAACGAGCTCATCAAGACAAGCATGACGATCAACGGTGTTGGAGGAGGAGAACCGATGAGCGCCAAGGGAGTTGCATCATTGGAGCTCACCGTCGGGAGCAAGACGCTAGCAACTGCTTTCTTCGTCACGGAGGCACAAGGTAATTTTAGCATGATCTTGGGGCGCGATTGGATTCATGCAAATCAATGTGTGCCTTCTACCTTGTATCAACACTTGATTCAATGGGTTGGTGACGAAGTTGAGGTGGTTCAAGCGGATTCTTCGGCATGTGTTGCTATGGCCGATGCATCTATATTGGAGACTCATGATAATGTCAAGTGCTTTACTGGAATTGATATTTCAGACTTTGAGTTCTTTGCTTGTGTAGGATCTAGGATACCGACTAGAGGGGGAGGTGAATAGGCGGTTTTAAACTTCAATCACAAAACTTAACAAGTTTTATTAGTAACACAAGGTGAAACCTATTTCTACCAAGTCTATGCCTATGTCAAGGTTTGCAACCTAGGGTGACAAGATACAAATTAATCTCTAGGAAAGTAAATTGCTCAAATTAAATGTAGTAAGCAAGTAGAGCAAAGAAATAACCGAACAAGAGAGACAAATTTTATCCCGTGGTATCGATGACTTGCTGGTCACCCCTAATCCACGTTGAGGTGGATCCAAAGCTTCAACCGCTCCTCTATCAAGACCTCTCTTGATGTATGAGCCGGCTTGAATCAATGAACCTCTCCAAACCTCGATTCCACTAGTGTTGCTCTTCCCACTCCGGTGAGGTGAGCACAAACCTCTCACAATCAAGGCGGGAGCAACTTCACAATCTTCTTCGAAGTGCTTCAACCGGCCACAATCACCAAGCCGTCTAGGAGGCGGCAACCTCCAAGAGTAACAAGTCGATGACGCTTGCTTGATGAACTTCTAGTGCCCCAAAGCTCAAACTCTTGATGCAATGCACTAGAACTCTCTCACACTCACAAGGATGCTACTCTAAGCAATAGGAGTGAATGAGAGGTGGAAGAAGGCTCAAGTATTGCAAATGTGCTTCAGAAGTGCCAAGAGAGCCTCTCCCAACCCGTGGGGGGAGTATTTATACTCCCCCACCTCCAAACTGGCCGTTACCTTCAAATCCCGTGAAAACAGGGGACCGGCGGACCGTCCGCTACCCACATGGCGGACCGTCCGCCTAAGCCCCAACGGCTACGTCCCAAAAGTCAAACGTGTCAGAGTTTACCGTTACGCGATAGGCGGACCGTCCGCCCCCTTAGGCCGGACCGTCCGCCTCAGAGTTAGACGCACAGTTCTCCACGCGACTAAGGACCCACAAACCATAACCGCGGACCGTCCACCATATAAAAGAGGCCTGGAACCCCTAGAACACGCTCCTGCGTAAACGGTCCGCCACCTACGGTCCGCCTCACAAAAAAGACAGGCGGACTGTCCGCCATTTCCAGCGGACCGTCCGCCTACAAAGACTCAGCAGACCCTTCCAACACTTAGTCAATTTCACATCAGGATAGATGACATGCGGACCGTCCGCTTGCCACTGACCGGACTGTCCGCCACCCGCGGACTGTCCGCCAGTAGCCTGCGGACCGTCCGCAGTACCACATTCAGCACACGTTATTTCTCTTTTCTATTCCCACTTTCTCAACGAAGTTAGATCTCATGCATGCAATGCAACCTTTTGAGCAAAGTGGCACTAGAAACTCGTCATGCAAATGAAATTGACCCCTCTTGATAGTACGGCTATCTAGCCTATTAATCCGGTCAAAAATCTTCTTTAAACACCTCATGACCGGTAAAAGAAAATATCCTATCTTTTACCTTTGCCTTGAGCTTCCTTGGTTCCAACATACATATCCAATGTTAATTCACCATTGAAACTCAACTATCTCACCGGACTAACCTATTCTCATATCCTGAATGAAATAGTTAGTCCAATATGGTTATCATTAATTACCAAAACACAATTAGAGGGCCTAGATGCTTTCAATCTCCCCTTTTTTGGTAATTGATGACAACCATTGAAAGGAGTGATAAGAGAAGGTTTTTGAACTTTGAGAACGCTTACCCATTTCAATGAAACCAATATTTATGAATGGATAAAAGAACACAAACTTCATTTTGTAGAGAAGAACTCCCCCTACATATGTGCATATAATTTTGCATTTGGAATACTTCATATGCATTTGATAAGAAAATTCCGGAGTTTCCCCTACAAAAAGGCAATCGAGGCTACACAAGATATATATAATATTCAATGAGCATAAGCGATAAAGGGTTAGCCTCGAAAAACCACAAGAACTAGAACAAGCCATATTAAGCTAAAGAAAAGCAATTACATCCAACAAGGTTCACACACAAGTTCTAGTTCCACACAACAAAGCATAAGATATTACAAGCACACAAGTAGTTCATGTAAAGCGAAAATTAAACATGCATATGCAATGTTTCCATGATCCCAAGCCCAAAGTTCTCCCCCTATCTCCATGAATCTTCAAGGAATCACTCCATCACTCCAAATTCTTCTCCCCCTTTGTCATCAAAGACCAAAAGAGGGTCCTAGTCATCCTGAGGCGGCGGCGGAGGAGGATAAAATGGCTGGTGAGGGTAGAACTGTGGAGGAGGCACTGGAGCCGGATAATATGAGTAGAAGTGATCAGTGAAGCTTGAGAAGGTAGTCTGAAAGTTGTCAAAGCGAGTCTCAAGCTGCTGCTGCCTCTCCATAAGCTGCTGATGCTGGCTATCAAGACGAGTCTGCATGCTCTCAAGATTGGCATTCATCTGCTGCCCATATGCCTCAAAGTGGGTGTTGAAACCCATCTGCATCTGCTCAAACTGATTTATCATGGATTGCTGCATAGAGGCAAAGTATGGATCAAAATATCCAGCTGGAGGTGCCCACTGTGGCTGCTGTGGCTGCTGTGCAGGAGGAGGTGGAGGTGGCATAGCCTGTGCATCGGCATCTTGAGCATCATGTGCTCTTCTTGCTCCAGAGGCACATACTCCTCCCAAGCCTCATTGGCATCCTCATCTAGATACTCAGTCACATCCCTCTCAAGAAATGCTCTGTCATTCTTGAATGGCCTGAATGGGAGATGCTTCACATTGCAAGGTCCCCTGAACCTTGTCTTGGCAAGAATGAGTGACATAATGTAGGGAGCATGGTAAAGATTTATCTCATAGTTGGTTTTCTTCTCATTGATTTGATACATAATGAGTTTCACCACATCCATCTTCTGATTTGACATGACATGCTTCACAAAATTTGGTGCCCATCCAATGAAAGCATCCTTGTAGCCACTCTTGGGAAGAACAGTGACCCTAGCAATCTTGTTTAGCACAGCTGGATGGTGCCTTAGCCCTGTAGTCTTGCAGTACACTCTATGAATATTGGTTCTTGCGGGCTCATAGAAGCGAGTGATGTCATGGAGGTTCAAGTGCAATTCTTCAGTGATGTCAAAACTATCTTCCCCAGTGATGAAGTCATAATTAAGCTCATTAGCTGCTGCAAATTCAGCAAAGGTAGCAGAGTACCTATTTGTGCCTGTCATCCATTCAAGTTTCTTCTCCTCCATGTTCACCTCAGCTGTGGCATAGAACTGACGGATGACAGCCTCATTCCACTCACATCTGTGCTCCATAAACTGCCTCAAGCCAAGATGCTCAAGCTTTGGAACAAGAGCACTCATCACAGGTTGATTTGCCATATAGAAAAAGTCAATGGTTTGATGCTTGTACACATTCTTGTGAACCATATGACCATAGAAAGCATCTTCTTGCACCCGAGTATGAAAGAACAAGTTTGCAGTATCACGGGGCAAATCATACTGATAAGGAGCCCTAGCATCTCTGTATGAGTTTTGGCTCCACTGTCTTCCTGCGAGATTCACAGTCTCATCAATCAATTCATCTTCAACCTCCTCAGCCTCTACCTCAGTATCAGTTTGCGCTTGCTCTGAGTCACTAGGCAAATATTCATCCCCTGAATCTGAGTCATCTACTCTAGGCCTTTTAGATGAACTTCCCTTCTTTTGCTTCGATGTCACAACCTTCTTAGAACGACCACCAGCACTGCCATAGAGCATTTCAATTATAAGTGATAACATTGAGAATTGAAATACCCAATAATCAATAGGCTGCTGTCCTGGTCGCTGTCACAGGTGACAGGCGGACTGTCCGCCAGGGGCAGGCGGACGGTCCGTAGGTCACCTGGAGACCGCGACCAGCACAGTAACCATCCCCTAATCCAATGCCCGATCTCTAAGTATAGCCAACAAAACTGCACCAAATCATAGCCATAACATCCCCTTGACTTGCTCAACATATTCCACCAACTAATTTCACAAATCCATGGTTGAAATTGAAATCCGCATATCAAACCCTAACCAAGAATATGAATGAAATCCATGAGAATCACTGAGGGTTTTGACAAAATACCGAGAAGACATGATCTTTGAGGCGCGGAAGGTCCGGGGGATGAGCTCCGGTTGGTCCGGGGATGCGCCAAAAAAAACTCTCCCTAAGGTGTCCTTGACTTTTGCTTTGGAGGAGAAAAGAATGAGAGAGAGAGGCGGCTGTTCTGGAGAAGAAAGAGACCGGTGCCCTCTTTTTACCCCTTCGGTCCGGCGCGGGTCCACGTCCGCCCGGCCGTCGCGGACTGTCCGCCAGGAGGGCGCGGACGGTCCGCCTCTGTCCTCATTTTCTGGTCGTCCAGATCCAAATTAATATTCTGAAGAATATTCCTTAACACCTGCGGAAGGTCCGCCCAGTCCTCGCGGACGGTCCGTGACCCGCGGACGGTCCGGTCCATATGTGGCGGACGGTCCGCTATACCAGAACTTCCAGCCCGAGAACTGCTGTCTTTTGTCACTTTTTGAATTTCTTTCCTGATTTTCTTATCAACTCTTTTCACAATGATTCCACTGAGATATATATGATCATCAACAGTATCTAGTGAGAACATTGGACCAAGAATCATGAAATTTATGCAATAAAATGAATACTAGATGAAATGCACAAATAAATTGCATAAAAGTAGAATTAGATAAGTAATAAACATGTGAGCGATGTTTCAAGCCACATTTGAGAAGTCAATAACATTGAGCTCATTTCTCAAGAAACAGAACCTTTGTTCATCCAATGGCTTGGTAAAGATATCCGCCAATTGATCCTTGGTGCTAATTCCATCAATTATGATATCCCCTTTGCTCACATGATCCCTAAGAAAATGATGCCGTATATCAATGTGTTTGGTTCTAGAATGTTGAACCGGATTGTTAGCTATCTTCACGGCACTTTCATTATCACACAAGAGAGGTATATTCTTGAAATCCACTCCAAAATCAAGAAGAGTTTGCTTCATCCACAATAATTGAGCACAACAACTTCCCGCCGAGATATATTCCGCTTCGGCGGTAGAGAGAGCCACTGAATTTTGTTTCTTTGAAGACCAAGAAACAAGAGATCTTCCAAAAAATTGACAACCACCGGATGTGCTCTTCCTATCAACCTTGCATCCCGCATAATCCGAATCCGAATACCCAACCAAATCAAAATGAGCACCCTTAGGATACCAAAGACCAATATTAGGGGAATACTTCAAATATCTTAGGATGCGCTTGACGGCGGTCAAGTGACATTCTTTAGGTGCGGCTTGAAACCTTGCACACATGCACACACTAAACATAATATCGGGCCTAGATGCGGTAAGATAAAGCAAACTACCAACCATGGATCTATAAAGTTTAGGATCTACCGGTTTACGTCCCTCATCAAGATCAAGATGTCCATTAGTAGCCATAGGAGTTTTGATAGGTTTAGCATCTTCCATACCAAACTTCTTCAATAAATCCTTCACATATTTAGATTGGCAAACAAATGTGCCTTCCCTCATTTGCTTGATTTGAAGACCAAGGAAGAAGCTCAATTCACCAATCATAGACATTTCAAATTCATTTGACATCATATCACCGAATTCCTTGCAATAATCTTCATTGGTTGAACCAAAAATGATGTCATCAACATAAATTTGGCATATGAATATGTCATTTTCAATCTTCTTAGTGAACAAGGTATTATCAACCTTTCCAATTTTGAATCCCCGAGATATGAGAAAGTCCCTAAGCCTTTCATACCAAGCACGAGGTGCTTGCTTCAACCCATAGAGAGCTTTGGAGAGCTTGCATACATGATTTGGCTTGTCAAGATCTTCAAAACCGGGAGGTTGTTCAACATATACTAGTTCACTAATCTTGCCATTTAAGAAAGCACTTTTGACATCCATTTGATATAGCTTGATATTATGAGAGCAAGCATAGGCCAATAAGATTCTTATAGCTTCCAATCTAGCCACGGGAGCAAATGTTTCACCAAAGTCCAAGCCTTCAACTTGAGTGTACCCTTGAGCAACCAATCTTGCCTTGTTTCTCACAACAACACCATCTTCATTTTGCTTGTTCCGGAATACCCATTTTGTGCCAATCACATTATAATTCTTGGGTCTCTCTACTAACTCCCAAACTTTGTTCCGGGTGAAATTATTCAATTCTTCATGTATTGCATTCACCCAATCCGGATCATTTAGTGCTTCATCTACACGGTTAGGTTCAACACAAGATACAAAAGAGAAATGTTCACAAAATGAAGCAACACGAGATCGAGTTTGAACACCCTTACTAATATCACCCACAATTTGATCAATGGGGTGATCTTTGGCGATGGCATGATGAATTCTTGGTTGATCAATAGATTCTTGTATAGAGGTTGAAGATTGTATGGAAGTGACAATTTGCTCACTAGATGAAGTTGCATTGACNAATATGAATTGTTTGGCTTTCTTCCAATGAGAAGTTCATATGGTGTCTTGTTGAAGAATCTATGACAATAAAGCCTATTTGATGCATGACAAGCGGTATTGATTGCTTCGGCCCAAAAAGAATCCGAAACATTGTACTCCGATAGCATTGACCTTGCCATATCAATCAAGGTTCTATTCTTCCTCTCAACAAGACCATTTTGCTCCGGTGTATACTTGGTTGAGAATTCATGTTTGATTCCCTTCTCATTACAAAATTCCTCAACTCTTGTGTTGTTGAATTCACTACCATTGTCACTTCTTGCTTTCTTCAATTTGTGCTCAAATTCATTTTCGGCCCTTGTCACAAAATTTTTGAATATATCATAAGTGTCGGCCTTGTCATGAAGAAAGAAAACCCATGTGTATCTTGAATAATCATCAACAATCACAAGACAATAGCAATTTCCCCCAATACTTCTATAGGTTGTAGGACCAAACAAATCCATATGCAATAATTCCAAAGGTCTTGTGGTTGACATAGCACTCTTGTTAGGATGAGAGTTTGACACTTGTTTGCCGGCTTGACAAGCACTACACAATTTGTCCTTGTCAAACTTCACATTCTTCAAGCCTTCTACTAGATCATGCTTCAATAATCGGTTGAGTTGTTTCATTCCAACATGAGCTAGCCTTCTATGCCACAACCAACCCAAAGAAGATTTAGAGAACAAACAAGTGGTCAACTTGGCATGACTAGATGAGAAATCCACCAAATATAAACTCTCATGCCTAAACCCCTTGAATATGCTAATGCTTTCATCTTTACTAGTTACTTCAAAAGTTTCACTAGTAAAAGAACACTTATAACCAAGATGACAAAGTTGAGATACCGACAATAGATTAAACTTGAGAGAGTCAACTAATAGCACATTTGAGAGAGAATACTCATTAGAGATAGTGATCTTGCCCAATCCCTTTACTTCACCCTTGCCATTGTCACCGAAGGTGATATCATCATAGTCGGATTCTTTGTCAAGAGTAGTAAAGATCTTTGCTTCGCCGGTCATGTGTTGAGAGCATCCACTATCAACCACCCAATGTTTCCCTCCGGCCTTGTAATCCACCTACAAAAAGGAATTCACTTGCTTTTAGGTACCCAAATTTGTTTGGGTCCTTGGATGTTAGTCACCAAAACCTTAGGCACCCATATGGCTTTCTTCTTAGTGCCACTAATGGGAAGACCAACAAACTTAGCACAAACTACACCCTTTTTTATCTTTCTTAAGAACATAGGATGCATCAAAGGATACGGGCTTCTTGCTCTTGCATTGATGATTAATATCAACCTTCTTCTTGCAAATGTGACATGACATATGAGTTTCTTCTTCATTTCGAAGGACCTTTGACTTGACAAATTCATTCACAACGGGGGTGAAAGCCTTTTCCCCTTTCTTGGGCAAATATCCAATGCAATTCCGGTTCAAGGTGAACTTTTGATTTGTCCAACAATGATTGAATCTTACATGGCTACCAAACCATTTAGTAAGATCCTTGGATAAGCAATCAATCTCCTTCTTCAAGGATTCATTTTCCAATATAAGAGAGGCATCACATGAAAATCCTTCACTTGTGCAAGAGCCATCATTTGTGCTACAAGATGGGTTAGAAGAACTAGGAGCACTAGATAAACTTTCAAGTTTTTCACATTTAGCACATGAGTCATACTTAGGTTTCATGGACTCTTGTGCGAGGAGAGTGTGATGAGCTTCCTTAAGCTCCTCATGCTTTTCTTTAAGTATCTCATTCGAGGTTTTAACCTTGTCATGAGAGTCCTTAAGATTTTCATGAGAAGTCTTTAGCTCCTCATGGATTTCTTGAAGAGAGAAGTATTTTCTCTTCAAGTCCGATATCTTTTCACTCTTCTTGCGCAATGGTTCATTTGAATCATTAAGCATTTGAACTAGATCATTATAAGATATTTCATCATCATCATCACTATCATCATCTAGTTCATCATATAGTTCATCATCATTAGATACCTTTGCTTCACTTTTTGCCATAAGACAAAAAGGCTCGGAGAAGAGGGATGGAGCTTCCTTGATGGCGATCCCGGCAATTCCCTTGGAGGGCTTCTCCTCATCATCATCATCATCATCATCCGAGTCGGAGCTATCATCGGAATCCCACTCCACATAGTATGCTTGACCATTCTTCTTCTTCTTGAAGAATTTCCTCTTCTTCTTGTCTTTCTTCTTCTTGTCCTTCTTCTTGTTTGGGCAATTGATAGCTATGTGCCCAATTTCATCACACTCAAAGCACTTCTTGTCTTCAAATGGATTCTTCTTTGAGGATTGACCTTTCTTGTTATAATTCTTCTTCATGATTCTATTGAATCTCCTCACAAAGAGGGCCATTTCTTCATCGGATTCAACCTCATTTCTTCCTTCATCATCATTGACTTCTTTGGTTGACTTGGCCTTGAGAGCAATGTTCTTCTTGTTGTCATCATTTGCTAATCCATGAGCTTCCTTTTGAGAATTCTTGAAGATATCATGAGTAAGTACTTCGCCAAGCACTTCGGTGGGTGTCATTTTCTTCAAGTTGGATCTCACAAGTAGTGTCACAATAGTGTAATACTTTTCGGGGAGACACCTAAGGAACTTGTGAGAGAAGTCTTGATCCGGGACATCAAATCCAAGACCCTTGAGCTCATTCACAATCTCATTCAACCGGTTGAACATGGTGGACACATCTTCATCAATTTTCATTACGAACTCATTGAATTTTCCTTTGTACACATATAGCTTTGCTTCCTTCACCGTAGTTGTTCCTTCATGTATTTCCATGAGCTTCAACCAAATATCTTTAGCGGTTTCAAGATTCTTCACACGGTTGAACTCACTAATGGATAGAGCCTCATAAAGCACATTCATTGCTTGATCATTGAGTGATTCATTTGCTTCATCTCTTGGAGTCTTGTTTTCTTGATAAAGAATGACAAAGCCGTCATCCACAATTTCCCAAATTCTCTTGTTCATTGCCTTGAGATGAACCCTCATTCTTGTTTTCCAATAATCATAGTTGTTCCC
>CM014272.1:55901637-55942947 GCA_004135705.1 Alloteropsis semialata
GGGATGTTGTGTTGTAGACTTTTCTGTTAGTCTCTCGACCACCAAAACAGTGCTAACAACAGTTGGGGTCGCTGCTACGTACAACAGCATCTCTTCTTGTGGCTTTGGCGGGACCAGTATGGGCATTTTCCGTAGGTACTGTTTGAACGCCTGGAACGCCTCTTCTGCTTCTGCCGACCACTCAAAACGATCAGTTTTACGTAGCAATTTGTAAAATGGCATACCTTGTTCGCCTGACTTGGACACGAATCGACTTAGGGACGCCATCATTCCTGCCAACTTCTGGACTTCGTGGCAGCTGCGTGGAGATTTCATGTCGTCGAGTGCCTTGATCTTGTGCGGATTTGCCTCTATACCTCGTTGGGAAACAAGGTAACCGAGGAGCTTACCCGATGATACACCAAAGGTGCATTTGGCGGGGTTGAGCATCATCCTGTTTTTACGCAAGTTGTTGAATGTTTCGGTTAAATCAGCGATTAGTTCGCCTTTTAACCTACTCTTCACAACAATGTCATCTATGTATGCCTCCACATTACGGCCGATTTGGCCTTCAAGAACAATGTGAACACATTTTTGATAAGTGCAACCTGCGTTTTTCAGACCAAAAGGCATCTTTATATAGCAATAAACACCGAAGGGAGTTACAAATGCAGTTTTCTCCTCATCGTCAATGCACATGCTGATTTGGTGATACCCCGAGTAGGCATCTAGAAAACAAAGCAATTCGCATCCAGAGGTTGAATCTACAATTTGATCTATCCTAGGTAATGGGTACTCATCCTTCGGACAAGCTTTATTCAGATCTGTGTAGTCCACGCACATCCTCCACGTTCCGTTGGGCTTCTTGACCATGACTGGGTTCGCCAGCCACTCCGGGAAAGGGACCTCTCGAACGAAGCTGGCTTTGAGTAGTCGGTTGATTTCTTCGTTAATGGCGTCTCGCTTCTCCGGGGTATATCTCCTTTGCTTTGCTTGACTGATCGGACGCCAGTTCGTATGCCAAGCTTGTGCTCGATTACCTCCCTGGGGATCCCGGGCATGTCAGATGGTTCCCAAGCGAACACATCTGCGTTTGCCCGGAGGAAAGCAATGAGCTCGAGTTCCTATTTGTCACCCAAGCCAAGGCCCACCTGGGTGGTCTTGGTCGGGTCTGCGTCATCAAGGATTACTGCCTTCGTGCCCGGCTCGGTGCGCCTGGCAGGTGGCTCGATTGGTGAGGCGTTGGCCGGCGACTCGCCAGCTGCTTGTGGCGGCGTCCCCTTGAGTGGGGTCTGGTCCACCACAGTCTGCCTCTCAACGGCTCGGTCGACAGCTCCCTGTCTCCCAATGAGCTCCTGTTCCCCGATGAGCTCCTGTTCGGGAACTTCTTTCCCCTTGGCCCTTGGTCGGTTCTCAGCTGCTCGGGAGGTTTCAGCCAATGCACCCTTGGCTGCAGCCTTGGGCTGGCTTTTTGTCTTTTTCTTGGCAGGTTCGGCAGCCTTGGCTGGTTCCTGCTCGTCACCCTTGATCATGTCCAGGGTCTTCATGTCGCACTGGACCGCGCCCCTGCGATCGCCGCTGACGGTGATCGGACCCAACGGCCCCAGGACCTTGATCATGGAATATGCAAAGTGAGCGACCGCCATGAATTTCTTCAGGAACGGTCGGCCCAAGATGCAGTTGTAGGCCGACGTGATGTCAGCCACCTCGAAGGTGAGGAACTCTGATCGGATGTTTTTGCCCTCTACGAGGGTCACCTGCAGATCGATCCTCCCCAAAGGAAAGGCTTGAATGCCTGGTATGACCCCATAGAAAGGTTTCTCCACGGGAGACAAGGACCTTCTTGGGATCCCAAGTTCGTCAAAAGCGTTGACAAACAGGAGGTTGAGGGCGCTTCCACTGTCGATCAGGGTTTGCCCGATCTTGCGGGGCCCGATCCATGGCTTGATGCACAGTGGGAGTAGCGGCCCGTCGTAAAGCGTCTCGGGGTGATCCCTTTGATCGAACGTGATCGGGATTTCTGACCACCTCAAGAGTTGCTTGCAGGGCTCGGCGCTGTTTATCTGCCTCTCGACCATCTTGAGCTGGGATTTGGAGGTTCGGGTTGAACAGCCACCGAAAATTGTAGCTACCTCTAGATCTTCGGGAAGATCTAGCTCATCATCACAATCCATGTAGTTTGCCGCGCGAGGGTTGTGAGCTGCCTGGTCACGTGGAGCCCCCTGCTTCTGGCTCTCCTCCTCCTGCTTCTGCTTCTTGTACACCGTGCAGTCCACGAAGTGATGCTTTGTGGATCGGTGAATCGGGCAGTACATCGGGAGGTTCTCCGGTTTGCCTTGACGCCTGTACGGGGGCTTGTTGTCCACGGCCATGACTTCGTCACTCTCGGTCTTGCGCTTCTTGTTTTTGTGTTTATTTTTCTTCTTGCCTTCCCCGGCTGGCTGGCTTTGTTCGGGCTTTCCGTGAACCCGTGCTCGGGCGTCCGCCATCTTGGCGGTTTCTTCCAGGATCCCGTATAGCTCTGCCACCGTCTTCGGGTTCTTCTTGGCAAGTTCCTCCGCCGTTCGCTCGTCTTTGCAACCTTGATTGAAGGCCACAATCACCCGATCATCCACCATGTCAGGGATGGTGTTACGGGTGTCGCTGAACCTGCGGATGTAGTCCCGGAGGGATTCTCCAGGCTTCTGCACACAGTTGAGCAGATCTCCCTCATGTCCGGGGCGTTTATAGGTGCCTTGGAAATTGGCTTCAAACGTCTCCCGGAGATGAGTCCATGACTTGATGCTGGCCTCGGGCAGGTTCATGAGCCACATACAGGCTGATCCCTGCAGAGCAGTCGGCAAGTAGTTGGCTTTGACATAGTCGTCACCCCCGGTGGCATCGATGATCGTGGAATAGATCTGAATCCACTCGCGGGGGTTGGTTGTTCCGTCATACTTCTCAATGTTAGTAGGACGAAACTTTTCGGGCCACCTGACCTTGCGCAGGGCTGGGGAGTACGCAAGGCATCCCCCGTGCCTGGTCGGGAGTCACGTGGCGGTGAATCTTGATGGGACCGATAGTAACCCTCACGTGCTCGGTAATCTCGATTGTGATTGAGAGTTTCCCGAGCGTCGCGAGTGCGACGATTGCGCTCGAGTTGTGGCCTCATGTCGCGCCCCTCGTGTGGGCGATAGTATGGTCGTCCGTTAACAGATCGAGACCGAACCGGCTGTGGTTCACGTGGTCTGTTTGACGGAGCTGGTGGTGCGGCAGCGGCGGCTTCGATGCGCTCTTTGGCCTTGTCCGCTGCTTCCCGAGCCTTCTTGGCTATGGTGGCCATCGGAGTCCCTTCGGCCATTGCTTCCATGGTCTCCAAGAGGGTTCGGATCTGCAGATTGTCCTGTTCGACGGCCCGAAAATCGTTGTTGAGATCTCGGGGAGCCAATGAGGATGCAACCTGCTGTGTACGGGTTTTAGCCGTTTGAAGTGTCGGTGCGTTGCTCAAACGTGGAGGAGGCACGGGTCGACGCGAGCTAGATGACTCGGCAACGGCCTCTGTCCCGTTTGCGTTTAGCACATGGATGCGACGGTTTTCAGATTGCTCTGACCCATTGCTAGATCCACTGTAGTCGAGATCCAACTGCGCAGTGCGATCTGCAATGTCTTCAGGAGTTGGCTCCGTGAAGGTGGCGAAAACTTCCCGACCGGCGCATGTGAGATCGGGATCGTGGATCCCTGTCAACTTGAGCTCGTAGTCGCCTTGGTGCTCGAACACGAGATCTCCGAAGCGGATCTCCCGTGCAGGCACTAGATGGCGGTGAGCGTAGAGATCGGAAGCGGAAGCAGAACTCCCGATCGCTCCCGACTTGACTGAACTGGGCATGTAGGGCATCGAGGAACTCGACGCGTCGGCGATCCAGACTCCGTTCACGATCGGCATGATCTTTCTTCACGCAAGGGCCCCTACCTGGCGCGCCTCTGTCGAGGTTGTACTCGTCAGATATTTGTCCGGCAGTCACCCCGCTTTGTGCGAAGACTGATCACGGTGATGAATAGAAAGACACGGGATTTTTATACTGGTTCGGGCCCTCGAGATCGAGTAATGAACCCTACGTCCAGTTGCTGCTTGTATTATTTCGTCGAGTACAGATTACAATGCGTAACAAGTACCCTCGGGTGGATTGTCTAAGATTGCAAATCAATGGAACATACCCTCTACGCACAGGACCCCCGCTATTTATATCCAGAGAGACGTGCCTTACAAGACAAAACAGACCTAAACCTAGTAGGACTCTAACTGTCTTCGGGCTTCCCTTCTGCGATCAGGCCATCGTGTCTTGTTCGGAGTCTTGGTCGTCTTGGAGTCGGTAGTCGGCAATCCTCGTGATCGGGTTCCCTGGTATTATGGCCTCAACAGAAAGGGTGGAGCATTATCGGTCAAACATGAATGATGCATGTGAAGCCATTAATTATTTTGAAGAAGTAGAAAAGTTAGGACAAGGATTTATGTCGGCTGATCCTTTAGAAAAGATAGATATAGGTGATGGTTCTGTACCAAGGCCGACTTTTGTAAATCAAATTTGAAAGTCGATTATAAAGCTGAGTTAATCGAGTTATTAAAAGAATATTCTGATTGCTTTGCTTGGGAGTATCATGAGATGCCTAGTTTAAGCCGTGAGTTAGTTGAACATCGGTTGCCGATTAAACCTGGTTTTAGGCCATATAAACAAGGCAATAGACGATTAAATCCTTTATTTTATGATCGAATAAAAAAAGGTTAATCGTTTGCTTGAAGCTAAGTTTATTCGGCCGTGTCGTTATGCTGAATGGATCTCTAATATTGTGCCTGTTGAGAAGAAATGTTCTAATAAGATTAGAGTGTGCATTGATTTTAGAGATCTTAATAGAGCAACTCCCAAAGATGAATATCCTATGCCTACAGCCGATATGCTTATTAATGATGCTTCTGGACATAAAGTTATTAGCTTTCTTGATGGCAATATGGGATATAATCAAACCTTTATGGCCAAGGAAGACGTATACAAAACGGCCTTTAAATGTCCTGGCTTTGTTGGTTTATTTGAATGGGTTGTGATGACTTTTGATTTAAAGAATACCGGCGCAACTTATCAAAGAGCGATGAATTTGATTTTCCATGACTTGCTTGGTGTTATCCTAGAAGTCTATATTGATGATATTGTTGTCAAATCGGCTGGATTAAATTCTCACTTGGCTGATTTGCGTCTTGCTTTTGAAAGAATGCGTCGGTATGGTTTAAAGATGAACCCATTGAAATGTGCTTTTGGTGTATTGGCTGGAAGATTTTTAGGCTTCATGGTGCATGAAAGAGGCATAGAGATAGATCCTAAGCAAATAAAAGCTATTGATAAGTTTGAAGCGCCTACTTGCAAGCATGATTTACAGAAATTCTTGGGCAAGTTTAATTACTTGAGGCTATTTATTTCTAACTTGTCCGGGAAAGTTAGTACTTTTACTCCTATACTTCGGTTAAAGAATGAAGCCGATTTCACTTGGGGGGCAAACCAGCAAGAGGCCTTTGAAGAAATCAAGAAGTACTTATCTTCGCCGCCTGTGCTTAAAGCGCCTAAGAATGGGGTGCCATTTAGGCTTTATATTTCGGCCGAAGATAATGTTATTGGGGCTGTTTTGACTCAAGAAATAAATGGCAAGGAGCATATTATTACCTATTTGAGTCGACGGCTTTTGGATGAGGAAACAAGGTATAAACCTATTGAAAAATTATGCTTGTCTTTATATTATGCTTGTACAAAATTGAGGCATTATTTGTTGTCTAGTACTTGCATTGTAGCATGTCAAGCCGATATTATTAAGTATATGTTGCATAGACCGATTTTGAGCGAAAGGATCGGTAAGTGGGCATATGCACTTATTGAATATGATTTGGTTTGTGAACCTTTGAAACATGAAAGGCCAAATTGTAGCTGATTTTATTGTTGAACATCGGATTAATGATGAGCATGATTTAGAAATTGATTACATGACTTTTACTCCATGGAAATTGCATTTTGATGGATCGGTTTGCAAGAACGGATGTGGCATTGGAATCGTTCTTGTTTCTCCTAATAGAGCTGTTTTTAAAGCTCTTAGCCGATTAGAAATTGAGTGCACAAATAATCAAGCCGAATATGAAGCTTTATTATTCGGATTAGAGATTTTGCATGACATGGGAGTAAAACATGTTGAAGCTTTTGGTGATTCATTATTGGTTGTACAGTAAGTATCTAAGGTGTGTCAATGTTTAGAAAGTTCATTGAATATTTATCTTGACAAGTGCCTTGATATTATACCATGTTTTGATGAATTTACCATATATCATGTTCCAAGATGTGAGAATCCTAGAGCTAATGCTTTGGCACAGCAAGCATCCGGCTATGATGTTCAGAAGAGATACTTTCATAGAAAAAGGCCGTTGATTGCTACTGTCTATGGTGAAGCTCTAACGCTTGCAGTAGAACAGAGCCAAACCGGTCAGACCGGTCCAGCGTTCAACACAGAGACCAGTCAGATCGATCCGGGAACCGGTCAGACCGGTCCACCGTTTGCTGATCCGATTTCGGCTTCTGAAAATCCTCAAAACAAAAAAAACCGAAATGGATGATTGGAGAGCGCCCATTATTAGATATCTGAAGAATCCTAGTTCTGGAACAGACAGGAAAATTCAGCATTTGGCTTTCAAATATACTTTAGTTGACGATGAGTTACATCGTCGCACCGCCGATGATTTGTTGCTTAAATGTTTAGGTGCTGAACAAGCTAGAGTGGCCATGGGTGAAGTTCATGAAGGAATTTGTGGAACGCATCAATCGACTTCTAAGATGAAGTGGTTGCTTAGGAGAGCTGCCTTCTATTGGCCTACTATAATGACCGATTGTTTTCGTTACTACAATGGATATGAAGAATGTCAGAAATTTGGTAATATTCAGATGGTACCTGCTGCACTACTTCATCCTATTATTAAACCATGGCCTTTTCATGGATAGGGATTGGATTTTATTGGAGAGATACATACTTCTTCTTCAAAGGGTCATCGCTTCGTGTTGGTTGCTACAGATTACTTCACTAAATGGACCGAAACAGTTCCTCTCAAGAATATGACCCACAAGAAGGTAATTGAGTTTATTACTGAGCATATTATTCACAGATTCGGCATTCCACAAACTTTAACTACGGATCAAGGCACATCTTTTATGTCTAACGAAGTGCGAGTTTTTGCCGGTATGTATAAGATCAAATTGCTCAATTCATCTCCATACTTTGCTCAGGCCAATGGTCAGACCGAGTCTAGTAACAAGACTTTGATTAAGTTGATCAAGAAGAAGATAGAGGAAAATCTCCGAAGGTGGCATGAAGTTTTGTCTGAAGCTTTATGGGCTCATCGCATATCTAGGCATGGTGCTACCAAAGTAACTCCTTTTGAGCTTGTTTATGGTCAAGAGGCCGTTTTGCCCGTTGAGGTGAATCTGGACGCTTATAGACTTGTTAAACAAAATAAGATTTCGGTTGGTGAATATTATGACTTGATGATGAATAACATTGATGAAGTGACCGATAAGCGTTTACAAGCTCTTAAGGAAATTGAGAAAGACAAGATCCGAGTTGCTAGAGCATACAACAAGAAGGTTAAAGAGAAGACTTTTCAGTTGGTGATCTAGTATGGAAGACAATATTGCCACTTGGTACTAAAGATAATAAATTCGGCAAGTGGTCTTCAAGTTGGGAAGGTCCATATCGAGTATTCAAGATCAATGGCGGGAATTCCTATATGGTGGAGACGCTGCAAGGAGGACGTTTGCCTAAGGCATTGAATGGAAGGTACTTGAAAAAGTACTATCCAAGTGTTTGGCAAGAGGCATAAAGTGGCGCATGGCCGATATTTGGATATCGCCCTTAGAAAAATATAATGGCCGATGAATTCTGTTAAAACATCGTCCTTAGGTGACAATTTTGGTGCTGATGTGTTTTATGGTACGCAAGCTTTACCAAAAAACAGGAGGCATATGTTGACAACCAAAATTGGCCCTTTGACCAGAAGGATTGCCGAAAAGCGGCGCATGGAGCAGGACCGAAGATGGCGCAAGGAGCAGGACACGCCCGGACCGGTCTGACCGGTTTGGGGATGAAAGGACCTAGGATGTCAACTAGAGGGGGTGAATAGTTGAATCTGAAAATTTTTGCTCGAAACAACTGTCAGTCACAGAAAGTACGGAGACTCCGAAGAAAAGTCTGAAGGTTCCGAACAAGTTCGGATACTCCGAAGATTTCTCCGGAGAGTCCAAAATAATTGCCGAGATGAATATGACAGATCAAACCTCACTGGAAATCAAATCGCCTAATTACCATACAACCTTGGGAGGTATACAACTCAATTCAAGTGTCACTTGCAGCAGGAACCTTCACAGATGATAGATCGGGACCAAACCCTAGAATATAACACAATAGCGACAAGTAGCACAAGAACAAGAACAATCACAAGGAGACACATGTATTTGTTTCCCGGAGTTCAGTCCCACACAAGGAACCTACGTCTCCGTTGAGGAGCCCACGAAGGGCGGGTTTATTCACCAAACCACTTTCCTCTTCTCCACTCAACCAAAGGTCAAATGAAGAACTTACTCAGCTACAGGGGTAATACAAACTTCTCAAGGCAACCACAGCGGATCGCTTGCTCTTGAGTGACGCCTAGCCATCCAGGAGCTTGAAGCTCCAAGAGTAACAAATGCAAATCACCGGCTTGAAGGCGACCAAGGTGCTCAAATGATGGGGAATCAGCTCACAAGCACAATCTCTTGAACTCCACTCAATCCCTCGCTCAATCCCTCACCAAATCAAGGTTTGGAAGCAAGAGGGAAAGAAAAGGGGCTTTGGAATCGCTTTTGGAAGCTTCAGTTCGAAAGGGAGTCAGAGAGAGTAGAAAGGAGGGGACCGGAGGGGTATAAATACCCCTTCAGCCGAAATAGCCGTTAAATCTGTTAAGTTCCGGAGTTTCCGCAAAAATCTCCGGAGTCTCCGAACATTCTGGAGAACACCTCTCTTCAGACACCAATGTCCGGATACTCCGAACAATTTTTCGGAACCTCCAAACCTTCACAGGTAAAGCACACTAAATTAATTTTCCAAGTGAAGTGCAAGTGCAAAGTGTCTCTCATGGTTAAGTTAGTTCATATTTTGAGCACCTTGTCACAACCAAGCTAGTTTTTCGGCATCCCTCTTGATAGTACGGTTTTCCTAAACTCAAATGACAAGAGAATAAAAAATTAATATCCATACAAGCTTCATCCATGCTTTTATTTCCCTTTTTGAGTGCCACATTTCTCCATAAGCTTTTTATTGATTTCACCTGTCACCTGTGTGCAAGCTTCATTGCAAACATTAAATACTAAAGCATGTTGTCATTAATCAACCAAAACCAAAAAGGATCATAGATGCACTTTCAATCTCCCCCTTTTTGGTGATTGATGACAACACACCTTTCAAGATAATCATAATGCACAAGTGAATTGCAGAGAATGAACTCCCTCTTAATATGTGCATTGAATTGAATTCAAGATTTGACCATAACAATGTCAGTATGCACATAACACAAGTGAGAGCTCATTCATTACATACCAAAATCAATAAAAACTCAAGAACATAGACCAAATATACTAGAGCAATGCATGTGGCAGTCAAGCACGACAATCTACAACAGAAATGAGAGAGCAGCCATGAAGTCCGGAGTGTCCGGAGAAAAGTCCGGAGTCTCCGAACAGGTCCGGAGACTCCGAAGAATTCTTTGGATACTCCGAAGATTCTACTGCCCAGAAGACACACAGCACATCAAACATTCAAATTTTACCACACATAATCACAGGATTAATTCTAAGAAAGCAGTAGCAGTTCAGGTTCACCACAAATCACACAAACAAGGTTCAGGCCCCAAGTTCTACACACAAGTACTTAGAGTTATTACACAACCATTGTCCATTACATAAAGAGATAGATTTCACTCCCCCTTTGGCATCAAGCACCAAAAAGGGAATGAAATGGCAGGCAGCAGCAGCTTCTACTCATCATCATCTGCAGGCTCGTCCTCGCTCGTGTCCTCGTCCTCCTCATCATCATCATGTTCATGATAGTTGGGGGGCTCCTCCTCAGAAGTTTCAGCATCATAATCAACGATCTTGGAGGGGCCAGCTGAGGTACTTAGAGCGGTATAGAACTGATCAGTAAAAGATGGTGCAGCGGTGAACGGAGGAGTGGTTGGCACATCAGTCACACCAGGAGCATTATCCTCGGCATCCCATTCTTCAAATGGATCAACAATGTTGGGCATCTCATGATAAGTATCTGTGGGCAGTCCCAAGTGACTCTTGATCTCAATGATGTCCCTACGGTTCTCATTAGTATCCTTGGCAATTTGCTTGCACAAACCAAATATAGATTTGAGCACTTTCTTAACCATAGAACCCTTTTTTTGCCGTGATGAGCTAGGAGCAGCAGGAGAAGGAGTAGGAGCATCAGATGGTGCAACATAGGAATCACGGGATGGCACAGGTTGTGGAGAAGGTCCACCACGGGTGGGAGGGGGGCATCACCTTGCCTAGGCCTTAAGTGGAGAGACTCATGCATCATATCCTTAGGAAAGGTGATTTTGGTGACCTTCTCAATCATATACATGACATAGGCAGCATATGGGAAACCAATCCTCGTATCATATGTGGCCCTCTTCAATTCATTCCACATGTAATCAAAGATACAAAAGGGCACATCAAGCACACCCATATGATGAAGCAGATTTGGAGCATTGGCATGCAGCCCTGTAGAATCACCACTCTTTGGATCAATTGTCACCCTGAACATATTGTTGAGATGATGGAAGTAGGGCATAAGATTGTTGCTCTTTCCTTCATGGGCCAAGATTGGATTATAGAACATGTAGGGCACATCAATGGGCTTGAGCTTCTTCTCCTCATGAATACATGGCCTCATGTTATCCTTTGACCCAAGTCACAAAAGCCTAGAGAAGGTCACATAGTTGATGCAATAATGAATTCCCTCTGTTGTCCAATGGATGGAATTGTCCTGGGGCTCATGGTAATAGCTGGCACGAAATTGAGCAATGATTTCCTCATTCCAATTGTACCTAAATCCCATCAGCTCATATAACCCAAACTCTGTGCACTTGGCCACAACTTGAGCAAAATGTAGATCATTAGTTTGCTCATAGTATTGCCAATCTACCCAAGGCATAGTATTAATTGGTGCCTTGTTCTTTCTTCTAATCACAGTCATATAGAAATCTCTATGAAATTCATTCCAAAACCTATAGTCCATGCTCTCAAGCTGCTCATACTCATAGGAATTTTTCTTCCTTTCCTGTTGCACGACAAGCTTTTGTCCCTTATAATCCCTTGGCATAGATATAGCAAAACCAGGTTTAGGTTGGAGACTACGCATTCTAGGAAAATACTCTGCCTTTTCTTGCTCAGGTCCAAACTCAACATTGATGTGCACAGGAGTATTAGGACAGACCTGATGAGCAACTCCCCTTCTTCTGAAATTCTTTGGTGGTGGAGGAGTTGGAGCAGCCCTTGAACGCATGACAGATGGTGCCATCAAAGGTGGAGGGGCTGGATGAGGGGCATACTGAGGTACACAAGAAGAGGCTCCAGCTTCAGCAGCAGCAGCAACACATGTCCTTTGAGGACGAGGTGGAGGAATCACCTCTTGCTCTTCTTCCTCAATTTCCTGAGCCTGTCTTGGGTCATGCCTCAATTTGATGCGACGGTTGGCGTCTGGACCCTGAGTGATGCGCTTTCTCCCCATGGCCTAGTCACAGAATTAATCCCACATGGATAAGCAAAAGATTGAAAAGCACTTTGATATATGAGAGAGAGTTTGGAACTGAGAGTTTCAGAGACTCCGGAAAAGGTCCGGAGAGTCCGGAATTCTACAGTTCAAACCCTAAGATTTGGGGATCCAAAGATTTAGCCATGGAAAATCAACAAGATCATGGGAATACATTGCAGAGGTCCTAGAGAGTCTATTCCTCAAAGGAAATTCAAATCCATGGGACACATTGGTAGATCGGGCAAAAACTTGAAAGAGTACCTTGGATAGAGATGGGGATGGATTTCAAACTTGAATCCAAGGATCCTTCGGAGTTTCCACGCCTTGGAATGGAGGATCCACAACTTTTCTTGCCTATCCCTTGGTTGGATTCAAGAATCGCCGGTATGGAGAGAGGGGGCGAGAGCAGGAGCGGCGGCGGTGAAAAAGAAACCGAGTAGGTAAAAGTGACCGGTTGACCGACGCCCCCTGGGGTAAAAACCCCTTCAGTTCCGGAGTCTCCGGAAAAAGTTCCGGAGAGTCCGAAACCTCCGGAGGTTCCGAAGAAAAATCCAGAGTCTCCGCTCCCCCTGAGTCTTTGCTTCCATAGAGATAGATTTGAACACGAGATTTGGAAAGAAATACTTGTGATATAGTCCTAAGGGCCTGAGAAAACTATTCACTTGGATTTAACCAGCAAACAAGCAATGGGAACAATAAATCTAAGTGAGTAGTTGAGTGAAGAATCAACATTCTCAAAACCAAAAGGCACACATTTTTTTTTCAAAATAGGGTTTTCTTTTGAACACTTATCTAATGCACTTTCAATTTTGTGTCTAAGGTTTCAAGCCAAGTTACGAGAATCCAAAATATTTAGTTCACTTCTCAAAGCACAAAACTTTTGCTCATCTAGAAACTTAGTGAAGATATCGGCAAGTTGCCGTTCGGTGCTTACATGTTGTAAAGCAATATCTCCCTTAATCTCATGATCCCGTAAGAAATGATATCTTATATCTATGTGCTTTGTTCGGGAGTGTTGCACCGGGTTGTTAGCTAGCTTGATTGCACTCTCATTGTCACACAAGAGCGGAATCTTACTAAACTCACAACCAAAGTCACTCAAGGTTTGCCTCATCCATAAGAGTTGAGCACAACACGCTCCCGCCGCGACATATTCAGCCTCGGCGGTGGATAGGGCGACCGAATTTTGTTTCTTAGAACTCCAAGATACTAGAGACCGGCCAAGAAATTGACACATTCCCGTTGTACTCTTTCGATCCACTTTGCAACCAGTGTAATCAGAATCCGAATAGCCAAGCAAACCGAAAGTGGAGCCTTTGGGATACCACAAGCCAAGGTTAGGAATGTATACCAAATATCTCAAGATTCTTTTAACAGCCACAAGATGGCATTACTTAGGATTGGCTTGAAATCGAGCACACATGCACACACTAAGCATGATATCGGGCCTAGATGCACAAAGGTAAAGAAGAGATCCAATCATGGAGCGATATACCTTTTGATCGACGGCCTTATCATCTTCGTTGAGGTCAAGATGTCCATTTGTTGGCATTGGAGTTTTGATGGGCTTGGCATTCTCCATGTCAAACTTCTTGAGCATATCTTTGGTGTACTTAGTTTGACTTATGAAGGTGACATCCTTGAGTTCATTGATTTGAAATCCAAGAAAGAACTTCAACTCACCCATCATGGACATCTCAAACCTCTTGGTCATTATCCTACTAAATTCCTCGCATCAAGCATTGTTAGTGGAACCAAATATTATGTCATCGACATATATTTGACACACAAATATGTCTTTATCAACTTTGCGAGTAAATAAAGTAGGGTCAGGTTTGCCTATTTCAAAGTTCTTCTTAATGAGAAAATCCTTAAGGCATTCATACCTTGCTCTAGGGGCTTGCTTGAGCCCATAGAGCGCCTTTTGGAGCTTGAAGACATGGTTAGGAAACTTCGGGTCTTCAAAGCCGGGTGGTTGCTCAACATATACCAATTCGGAGATTGGTCCATTTAGAAACGCACTCTTCACGTCCATTTGATATAGCTTGAAGTCATGGTGAGTAGCATAGGCAAGTAATATACGAATTGACTCAAGCCTAGCTACGAGAGCATAAGTCTCACCAAAGTCCAAACCTTCTATTTGTGTGAAGCCTTGAGCCACCAATCTAGCTTTGTTCCTTGTTACCACACCATGCTCGTCTTGTTTGTTGCGGAAGACCCATTTGGTGTCAATAACATTGTGTTTTGGTCTTTCCACCAAGGACCAGACTTCATTCCTAGTGAAGTTGTTCAACTCCTCTTGCATGGCCACCACCCAATCCGGATCATCCAAGGCTTCTTCTACCTTTAGAGGTTCCAAAGAGGAAACAAACGAGTAATGTTCACAAAAATTTGCCAATCTAGATCGAGTAGTTACCCCTCTTTGAGTACTCCCAAGTATATTGCCAACGGGATGGTCCCGTTGAACACTTTGATGCACTCTTGGATGTGGGACTTGAGTATGGTGTTGAATATCTCCAGCTTCATCGTCTTCCACTTCAGCTTCAGAGTCTTGAATCAGATCAGGACTGTTTCCTCCAGAATCTCCGGAGTCTCCGGAAAATTGTCCGGAGTCTCCGGAACCTGCGGAGCCTCCGAAGATTTGTCCGGAGTCTCCGGAAATGTCAGCATTTCTTCCTGCAGCAGGTTCATTTGTCCCTGCCACTTGATCTTCTTCATCTTCATTTTTCTGAGGTCTGGTTTCCCCAATTGCCATCCTCTGAATTGCCCTATGAGATGGTTCTTCTTGGCCTAAAACATGTGGATCAATTTGCTCTACTTGAGAGCCATTAGTCTCATCAAACTTCACATCACTCGCAATTTCAACACAGCCAGTGGCTTTGTTGAAAACACGATAGGCATGAGAGTTTGAGGCATAACCAAGAAGAAAACCTTCACTTGATTTAGGAGCAAATTTAGAACTTCTAGGTTTCTTATCAAGAATAAAGCATTTGCAACCAAAAACCTTAAAGTAAGACACATTTGGCTTTTTACCGGTAAGAAGCTCATAGGAAGTCTTTTGTAGAATCTTGTGAAGGTAGAGTCGGTTTATAGCATGGCAAGCGGTGTTGATAGCTTCGGCCCAAAATTGATTCGAAACCTTGTACTCATCTACCTTTGTTCTTGCCATCTCAATGAGTGTACGATTCTTCCTTTCAACAATCCCATTTTGTTGAGGTGTGTATGGGACCGAGAACTCATGACCAATGCCTTCCTCATCGAGGTAGACATCAATATTAGTGTTCTTGAACTCGGTTCCATTGTCGCTTCTCACCCTTTTGATTGTCTTCTCAAACTCATTTTGGGCTCTCTTTGCAAATTTCTTGAATACTTCTTGTACCTCACTTTTGTCATGCAAAAAGAACACCCAAGTGAAACGAGAATAATCATCAACAATTACAAAACCATATTTGTTACCGCCAATGCTTATGTAGGCCACGGATCCAAAAAGATCCATGTGTAGTAGTTCAAGTGGCCTTGTAGTCTTCATGATGCTTGTTGACGGATGTGGATTTCCAACTTGCTTCCCGGCTTGACATGCACTGCAAAGTCTATTTTTCTCAAAAGTCACATTGGTTAGTCCAAGAATATGATCACCTTTGAGAAGCTTGTTCAAATTTCTCATTCCCACATGAGCTAGTCGGCGATGCCATAACCAGCCCATGCTAGACTTTGCCATTTGGCAAGCATCAAGTTGAGTTTTCTCCGAAGTGAAATCCACAAGATAAAGCTTTCCTTTGAGTACACCCTTAAAAGCAATGGAACTGTCATTCCTTCTTGAGACGGTCACACCCCCATTAGTGAACAAACAATTGTAACCCATCTCACAAAGTTGAGATACGGATAATAAATTGTAATCCTAAGATTCAACAAGAAAGACATTTGAAATTGAATGATCGGTAGAGATAGCAATTTTACCTAACCCCATTACCTTTCCTTGACTACCATCACCAAACACAATATTGTCACTTGCATTTTCATTTGCCTCAAAGGGAGTGAACATCTTCTTCTCTCCGGTCATATGATTGGTGCAGCCACTATCAAGCACCCATTTTGAACCACCGGAGGAGTAGGCCTACAAAACAATTTAAACTCTAGTTTTAGGTACCCAATGTTGTTTGGGTCCTAGAGTGTTAGTCACAAGAACCTTTGGCACCCACACATTTCTTTTAATCAATGTGTCCCTAGTGCGGTACCCCACATACTTGGTTACCACCTTACCATTGTGGTCCCAAGTCAACACATAATCCGCATAGTAAGAGCCTTGAGCAGCTGACTTCTTTGTCTTTGTTGGACGGACTGCTCTTACCTCATGTGGTCTTGTTGGTTGAGGAACCACTACCTTAGTTGGCTTTGCTAGTGGCCTCTTCCTTTGATGCGTCATGCCATCCGATAGACCACCATACTTACCAACACCGGACTTGCTTTGGTTCTTGATCAAAGGAATGGGCTCAACATTTTCTTGCTCATTCTTACCAATGCCCTTTCCTTTCACAAAGCCAAATTTCTGCATGTATTGAGTACCAAAACCCTTGGTATGGTTCTCAAACTTACCAATGTTGCCCTCCTTTGGAGCATAGTCTTGTTGAACAAAAGATGTAAGCCTTGCAATTTCTTTCTTCATAGCATGCATCTCGGCAAGGTTAGTAGCATTGGCTTTAACATCAATATTGAAGCATTTATCACAACCATTACTAGTGGAGGGAATAGATGGTTGGGTTGCATCCTTAGAGCTAGACGAGGTGCTTTCACAAAGAGTATTAAATTGAACTTTAAGAGCCATGTGTTTGGCATTTAAACATGAGAAGTTTTCTTGAAGTTTCTCATTCATACTCTTTAGGCTACTTGATTCATCATTGGCTAAGTCTAGTTTCTTGCGCAACTCATCAACCTTTTCTTTCTCTTTAGCATAAGACTTTTCAAGAGCAAGAAGGTTATCAATTTTGACTTTGAGCAAGTCCTCTTGCCTCTTGAAACTCTTCCTTTGTTCGGCAAGAGATTCCTCAAGAGAGACGGTTTTCTCTCGCTCAAGTCTAATCAATTCTTCTTGCTCCTCAAGAGCATCATCCCAGTTATCTATTTCCTCCAAAAGTTTTATTATTTTAGATGTGGCCTTTTTATCAAAGTTCATTGTGCTATCATCATCTTCACTATCATGGTCACTATCAATAGAAGGGGAATCAGATATCACCTTGGGTCCTTTAGCCATGTGGCAAGTTGGTGGAGCATCATCTTCATCATCGGTGATGTAGCCAAATAATGTTGATGAAGTTGAGGATGCTTGTATGGCAATGGTTGCAACTTCCTCATCATCGGAGTCGGAGCTCTCTTCATTTGAGTCCCACTCAATGCCAAGGTGAGCTTCTCCGGTGTGCCTCTTCTTGCAGTGATTCTTGTTCTTGTAATCTTTGTTGTCCTTGTCTTCCTTGTGATCTTCCTTCTCACGTGGACAATCAACAATGAAATGACCTTCCTTGCCACACCTAAAGCAAGCTCTCTTTGAGTTTCTCTTTGTTGTGCTCTTCTTGTACTTCCCTTTTACATATCCTTCCTTCTTCATGGCTTTTCTCAATCTTCTCATGAACAAGGCTGCCTCTTCGGAGTCATCGGACTCATCACCTTCATTTGAAGTCTTTTGGACTTTCTTTTCTTTGCTTTTGTTGCTTGCCTTGAGGGAAACTCCACTTCCCTTCTCAAGTTGCTCATGAAGTTTGGAGAGTTCATGAGAAAGTTTTGCTTCTTTGACGGTCATGAGATGCTCTTCCATCCTTTCAATCACATTTGCGGGAGAGAACTTCTTGAATCCTCTCTTCTCTCTAATCAAGATGGGTAAGTTCACATCTCTAGCCATGTAAGCCGTAAGGATCTTGTCAACATCCTCTCTATCATCCCATTTGGTGCTTCCAAGAGATCTTATCTTGTTGATAATCTTGTTCAACCTATCATACATCTCTTGTGGACCTTCATCATCCTTGATAGAGAACCGGTTGAGTTCGGCTTCCAACACTCTTATCCTACTTTCCCTTACTTTTCTTGTCCCTTGATGGTTGATTTGAAGTGTGTCCCAAGCATCTTTGGCGGTGCGCAAACACTCAACCTTGTTGTATTCTTCGGGGTTCAAGGCACTAAAGAGTAAGGTCATGGCTTGTGCATTGCGTTGAATTTTAAACTCTTGATCTTGACTCAACGGTCCTCTTCCTTTGGGCATTGTGACACCTACACACACAATCTTCCAAAGGGCCGGGTTGACCCCTATCAAATACGCCTCCATCAAGCGAGACCATTGGTTATAACCATTCCCGTCAAAGCGAGGTGGTTTACCAAGGTTCACCAATTGAGACGAAATAGAGTTGCTCAAACGAGAATAATCGAAAGGAACTTGGTTGACATGTTCATTTCTTACGGACTTGAAGGACTTGTAGTCATCGTCGGAGTCCTCATCTTTGGATGATTCTTCATGATCATCACCTGTTCTTCTTTGGGAGTGGATACCCCTGGCAGAGGGTTCAGCCTCCTTGCTACCTTGAGGGTCACCCTCTCCACCGGTGGGAAGCGTTGGTGGAGTTTTCGGAGTTGACATCTTGAATCTCCGAGCGGTTAAGCTCTAATATGGAGAGCCTAGTTTTGACGCCAATTGAAAGGATCTAGGATGTCAACTAGAGGGGGGTGAATAGTTGAATCTGAAAATTTTCGCTCAAAACAACTGTCAGTCACAGCAAGTACGGAGACTCCGAAGAAAAGTCCGGAGATTCCAAACAAGTTCGGATACTCCGAAGATTTCTCCGGAGAGTCCAGAAATAATTGCTGAGATGAATATGACAGATCAAATCTCACTGGAAATCAAATCGCCTAATTACCATACAATCTTGGGAGGTATACAACTCAATTCAAGTGTCACTTGCAGCAGGAACCTTCACAGATGATAGATCGGGACCAAACCCTAGAATATAACACAATAGCAACAAGTAGCACAAGAACAAGAACAATCACAAGGAGACACAGGGATTTGTTTCCCGGAGTTCAGTCCCACACAAGGAACCTACGTCTCCATTGAGGAGCCCACGAAGGGCGGGTTTATTCACCAAACCACTTTCCTCTTCTCCACTCAACCCAAAGGTCAAATGAAGAACTTACTCAGCTGCAGAGGTAATACAAACTTCTCAAGGCAACCACAGCGGATCGATTGCTCTTGAGTGACGCCTAGCCGTCTAGGAGCTTGAAGCTCCAACAGTAACAAATGCAAATCACCGGCTTGAAGGCGACCAAGGTGCTCAAATGATGGGGAATCAGCTCACAAGCACAATCTCTTGAACTCCACTCAATCCCTCACTCAATCCCTCACCAAATCAAGCTTTGGAAGCAAGAGGGAGAGAAAAGGAGCTTTGGAATCGCTTTTGGAAGCTTCAGTTCGAAAGGGAGTCAGAGAGAGCAGAAAGGAGGGGACCGGAGGGGTATAAATACCCCTTCAGCCGAAATAGCCGTTAGACCTGTTAAGTTCCGGAGTTTCCGCAAAAATCTCCGGAGTCTCCGAACATTCTGGAGAACACCTCTCTCCAGACACCAATGTCCGGATACTCCGAACAATTTTTCGGAACCTCCGAACCTTCACAGGTAAAGCACTCTGAATTAATTTTCCAAGTGAAGTGCAAGTGCAAGGTGTCTCTCATGGTTAAGTTAGTTCATATTTTGAGCACCTTGTCACCACTAAGCTAGTTTTTGGGCATCCCTCTTGATAGTACGGTTTTCTAAACTCAAATGACAAGAGAATAAAAAATTAATATCCATACAAACTTTATCCATGCTTTCATTTTTCTTTTTGAGTGCCACATTTCTCCATAAGCTTTTTATTGATTTCATCTGTCACCTGTGTGTAAGCTTCATTGCAAACATTAAATACTAAAGCATGTTGTCATTAATCAACCAAAACCAAAAAAGGATCATAGATACACTTTCAGGGGGACCGGTCAGACCGGTTTACCCTGTAACCGACTAGGTTTAGGATTCCGAGATTGTAACGAGTTGTAACTTGGTTTTCTTACGGGACAAGACCTACCCTCCCTGTAAATATAAGGGAATCCGGCCGATTGAGGATATACCCAATCGAATCAAACAAATATACTATTTTTACCTTTACTTTTTTGTATCTCTCAAACCCTAGCTTTTCCAACCTCTACTTGCTGTTCTTCCTGTGTCTCCGCGACGTTTGAAGGCGTTCTAGGTGGCCTGCCGACCCTAGGACACCCCTGCGCACGTTCTCCCTGACGGATCTTTCCGGGAAGCGTGTTTAGGGTTCGCTCTGGAGGAACCGGTCTGACCGGTGCCTCTGACCGGTCTGACCGGTCCACGCAGGAAGGCCGCGAGCAGCTCGTTGACATACTGCACGATCTAGCGCTTTCGTGTGTTGGCCTGAATTTTGCGTCAACACCCATCCTGCAGCATGTGAAGCTCCCCATGGATCCCTGCTACGTCGAGCCATCGAACCGGAACGTGTGCGTCACCGATGGCGGCGGCGCGTTGAAGTTGGTCGACATCTTCCCACGCTGCTGCTGCGGCAGCAAGGGTGCCACCGGTGGCCACCGTTCTCACAATGCCTACGTCGTCAACACCTGGACTCTGAGGATGAGCGACATGGAGTGGGTGAAGGATGGCATGGTGGATGCCACGGAGCTCTGGGCGCTTGACGCCTACAAGGGCCTTCCGCACATCCTACTGTCCACCCCGTTGTGAGCACTGACGAACCCTATGTCATCTGCTTCCTCATGGTAGGAGACAATAGACCCTATTATGGTGATCAGACGGTATGGGTGCTAATGGTAGACATGAGGAGCAAAACAATACAATCGGTCTCACGCTATCAAGGAGAACGGCGGTGGTATTCTAGTGATTCTCTAATTCCCAGTAACGTGTCCTACTACTTGAACTCGTATCATCCAACCAGTAGTAGTGATGGAACGCCGAAATCGAAGGGCCAAAGCCAGATTGACATTGAGAGTTCACCGGTTCAGGTCATAGATGACGATGGCAGCAATTTGATGCTGCAATTTTCTGGCAAGTTGTCCGTGGAGCCTGTGGTGCAAGCGTCGGAGATCTTGACAGCACTTCAAGAGATACCTAGCTATGGTTTGGATTGTGATGATATGCTGAAAGCCGCTTACAAAATTTTAAGCCACGGTAATGGCAGCCGGTTCCGATCTCTTTTAACTCTACCGAAGAATTTGAGGAAGGATTGGTTGTTGATGGAGATTAAAGCTAGTGAAGATTGATCCGTTGGCAGTATATGGTTCTTATGTTCTAAGGTGCGCAATGACAATCATGTATGCGATTGAATTTCAGGAATACGAGGTTAATGGTATTCTAATAATGCAACATTTTACAATGTTATTACTAGGCTGATTTTTATTTTAGTGCTTAAGAGAGCTAGACTAGATATTGTCACCGTGCGTTTGCGGCTACTATATTTCAGTGCACACAGGAGGTGCCAACATGATTTTTTGACACTGTTGCCAGGGTAAAGTCTGTTCAGTTATCTAATTTATTTGTACTATTATTAACACTCTGACCCCTATAATCTTTTATGATGTTTTCCTTATCTTGTCCTTTTTCTATTTCATCAACCTGAATTTTATTGTGTCAACCTCGATGAAGAGATTGTCGTTAAAAACATAGCCATCACGATGTCACACATGAAAAATGTTGACCTGCCAGGGCTATTAACCATACACAAGTTATCACATTATGTTTTAAAAAAATGCATGCTGCCCATCCTGCTGACCAAGCAGAAAAATGAAAATTGTCAAGTACTTGATATACCAGAAAAATTAGCACATGCATATGCTAGAAATAGAACATCAGATGTAAAATTTCAGGCATATGTAAAATTGAATATCCTTTTTTAAATTTTATAAAGTCCATCTTTATGTTGATATGCATGGATTGTTACCAGACCTATTTAGCCTTCCATTATGCTATGTTCTACTGTGTTAAGACATTATCAATGGTATTGGTTTTTCTGATATATGAGTTGATTCGGAAGGATACTTTACCCCGACTTTTCTCTAAAAATGTGTCTTGCTTCGAATCCGGATTGGAACAGGAGATTCAAGGAGTTCCGATGACTCCCAGAATTCTATGTTAAACGGTGCACCCAAAAAACTTGGCCTACCTAAATAAAAAAAACATCTTTTTGTCTACTTCCTCCGTCCTGAAATAAAGGGCATTCCGGGTTTGTCCTAAGTCAAACTTTTGAAAGTTTGACCAAATTTATAGAGAAAAGTATTAATATTTAGAAAATCAAATAAGTACTTTGTTCGGCCGAAGTGGATCCTACCCCGGTTCCCGTATAAAAATATATTTCACAATGAATCTATTGATGCTCATTGGATGTCATAAATGTTATTATTCTTTTCTAAAATGTTGGTCAAAGTTTATCTAGTTTGACTTAGGACAAAACTAGAATGCCTTATATTTCAAGACAGAGGGAGTAAATCAAAAGAATGTGGCCTTTAAGCATGGTGGACCAATGTCCTAATGAGATCAAATGGACTGACGTAAAAAACATAAACTACCACAAAATATACTCATTACTTTTGAGAACCTTTGAGACCAACATTTTGCCGATTATGTGATATATCATTTTTATAGCTGCCACAATACTATTCTTGTATAATACTTTCGCAAAATCAAAATATAAGATATATTACCCATAATTGAGCATGTAATGGATCTAAGTTATTCAATGGGTGTTTTTTGCATGAAAAGATTGAATCTAAGTATCTAAAGGACACATTCAAATGCAGCGCACCCTCTTGGGGGCGTCACTGGTCTCTCTTGGCGGTTCACCGGGTGAAAACCAAGCCCAGTCTCTTGGGTGGACGGCGACATCGTCTTTGGGTGTGTATTTCCTTCCTAGAGGCGCCGTCCTGGGGGGGTATTGTTTCGGCTTCTCCACCTCGCTGGCTGCTCATGACGATGACGGTTCCCTCAATTGCTTGGCGGCGGCGGCGGCGGGTTTGTGCGAGGAACGAGTGGATCCTTCTTCTCCCTCGCCCTTTTTCTTTGCACTCCTAGTTTGTGTTGGCTTCCATGTCCATGCTTGGAGTGGTATGCAGCCTGCCTCAGTGGATTAGGCGGTTCATTTGTGGCTCCTTTGTTTTACTTGGCATTGACCAGTCTCCCATAGCGGCGACCAGCCTCGGTGCCTAGCTCCTCCTTTTGATGGTGCCGTTTTCCAGTGTATGCCAAGTTGTTTAGATGTTTTTTTTTCAGTTGTCTGGTTATGGCCTCACAGGGACGTTGTTTAGGCCCTGTTTGTTTTAACTTTCTGGGAGGTTTTGGACCTCAGTTTTTCGACCTTCCAAAACCCAAAAAGCTGCGGGAGTGAAAAGACCCTGGTTGAAAAGCCGAGGTCCAAAATCTCCCAGGAAGCTGAAACAAATGGGGCCTTAGTTGTTTTGCTTGGCATGGACCGGTCTCGCATAGCGGCGGCTGGTTTCGGTGCCTAGACGCTTCTTTTGTCTGGGTTTTGGTGACGCTTCTTTCCGTCATGTGGCACGTTGTTTAGTTGTTGTTTTTTCTTAGTTTTGTTTTCAGTTTTCCGGTTATGTCCTAGCACATATTCTTGTATTTATGGTACTATGAAAGGCATCCATCGGGTGTTGTTCGTTTAAAAAAACAATTAACATTAACGTATTTGAAGATATTCTAACGTGGCAGTAGCGTTTAGGAAGGGGATGGTGACGGAAGTGGAAGCCTGGAAGGCGTCCGGTTGAAGTGGTCCTGGTCGAGGAGCGAGGACTTTTCAGGAGCGAATCATGAAGCTCCATCCTGAAGTAAACGCTTGCGCGTTGTTCTGGTTGGTTTTGCCGTCTCACCCAATCAAGCGATCCACCAAAAAACGTCTGGGCTGATCTGACGCTGACAGTGACTGCGAGGGCCGAGGGGATCTCATTGCCGTGTTCAGATGGAGGAAAAATTTTTTTCACCCTACTTTGACCACTAATTAGGGGTATTAAATAAAGTCAGTTTACAAAACTACTTCCACAACCCTCTGGCAAATTCGCAAGACGAATCTAATGAGGCCTTTGACCGCATGATTTGAGGATGATTACTGTAGCATTACTGTAGCCAATCATGGATTAATTAGGCTCGTTAGATTCATCACGCAAAGTTACACTCATCTCTGAAAATGTTTTGTAAATAAACTTCATTTAGTACTTCATACATGCAAGATTCCTTAGGACAATTTTTTGTCCTTTTTGTCCTGAGGCATCCGAACACGGCCAATCTTCAGAGTCTTCTTTTTTTAGGGATCTTCACTCTTCAGTACCACAACCCAACAACCAATATCATACGATACGATAGAGAGTCGATAACGCATCACGATAAGGACATAAGGTAGCACCACATTTTCAAATCTGAGCATCGCAAAACTCGCAGTGCACCTGCATTTACTAGGCCAAACTTCTGTCATGTGCCCATGAAGAAGTCTGCACAACATGTCCAGATAATCAATGTTATTTCACAAAGAGAAAACGATGTACCCCCGAAAGGCTAGTAATAACAATGCTCTTGTATGTCAAAAAAAAGTAACATTGCTCTTAGCAGTAAAAGCCTTATTTGTATTTTCAGTTGTGCACCAACTGATATTCAAATCATAAGTTTGTTCAGCAGATGATTTAGAACATCAGCCTGGCAATTCACATTCATCACAGCAGAGTTGGGGAAGAACATCTCAAATCCCCTAGCATACCAAACAGTAAACACCATACTACAAAGACTGCTACAGAGCAAACAGGCATAAACGACAGCAGAAGCAGAGCATTCAGTTTCAGTGGGCATAGATTCATCAATTCGCTCACAGCTCCGGGATCCCTGGCTCATCTCTCAGCTCAAACTTAACTGGATTGTTGTCCAGAAATGGGTAATTGTCAAGCTCATCATCGGTAGAATACTCTTCAGCCAGCTGTGCTTTATTACCTGCAAGGAAAGTGTATGTTACATGCAAGTAAACTGAAATGTTTGAACAGATGAAGATGTCATCTGCATATTGGAGAAACAAAAGAGCATTCACAAGACATAAATTCTTACGTTCTTCTTGCACATCCTTGTCCAGCTTCTGAGGGTCATTTTCTGTGAAGTGAGTGCCCTCGACCACATCCTTAGCCCATTCATGACATTTTTTGGTCTCATCAGCAGCGAATATTTTCAGTGGATTCTTAATCGCTTCATGGCTGCGCAGAGCAGGCCTCTCTTTCAGGATGGATTTCTCTTTGAGGGTGTTAGACATATCCTGAAGACAGGTGTTAGACAAATCCCGAAGAGCCTTACGCTCTTGAAGCCTAGGCTTCACAGATGGCTTCAGTGGTTTGGCCCTTGGTGCATCGGCCCTCTTGCCTGAGGTAGAGAGACACCTAGTTCTATCTGGGAGAATCTCTGGTTCCAGCTCCAGCTCTTTCACTTCATCCGAAAAATTGGCAGCCTCCTAAATCATAAAGACAAATGAGATCACATTTCTGGTATAATAATATGTGGGGAAAACAGACAAGAATGCAATAAATGCTATTTTGTGGAACATTATGCTTTTGGTGCTATGTTGCTCGCTTAAACTTTAGACTTTGAATGGATCACATAGTGTACAAATGGAGTTATATATACAGGACGAAATCATATGATTTATGATATGTTTATACAGTTGCCAAGCATTTTGTATGTGTCAACAACCACCGATGCAGCCAGATAGACCATATGTTTCTTTTTGTTGTTAACTATAGGAAAAAAAACAAGGAATATAAGAAAAACAGAATTAGTGGGTATTATAATGCTCTGAAAGACAGAAAAGAGGCCAGAAGTGTTGCTGACATGGTGAATGAATGACCAAAAGCGAGACATAAATCAAACTGCATACAGATGATATCAGAAATACACAATTGACAAAGAAATCAGATGAATTGACTGTTTTTGAACTCTACTGATGTTACATACCATCGGCCATTACGCTACATGGAGATGGAGGATACGGTTTCCTCCCTTAGAGCGCAACATTTTAGAGAAAATTAGGCCAGCACCCCCAAAAGAACATATAACAATTTAAGTTAATACTAGTACCAGTGTCAAACCAAATGACAAGTAAAATGTGCAGGACTTCTTCTGATGTAACAAGATATTATTAGGTGAAACAAACTGAAGAGCCTACAATGGGACAAGATGTCCATCTCTTGTGATGAATATACGTTCATAGCAAACCAATTTCCCTAAGTACTACTGGCAAAGTAGAACTTCCAACATCTAAAAACAGGATGGTTATTCAAAGACACTTCAAATTTTGGAACATGCTTCTTGATAAGCAAGTGTTATAAGCAAAGAGCCTAATAAGTAATTACTACCGACACAATATAAGAAGATCAAACTTGTCAGTTGATAACACTATATAATCTTGCATGACTGAAGCCATGATATAGTTCCTTCATGCAAGACATGGATGAACCATCAAAACAAGCTTTCTAATTGATTTATCAACCAATTTTAGGTAGCATAAGTACAGAACAGTTTAAATTCATTACCACAAGTTTCTCTTCCATGCTTAATAGAATATAATAGGCCAAACTATTACATGAAGCACTATGTTGACACTGGAAAGCTAGGCGGTAAATGATTTTACTGGCTTAAACCATAACTCCAGCTGTCCAAGAACCTTGTATCAGTTGTCAACGAGAACTAATCAACCAAATGGCAAGAAAGTACTTTTCCAATTCCCTATTTAAGATAACAAGTTCTGTTTTGCCTGATTCGCAAATGGGCACCATAAAGTTTTTTTATAGAAGACATGACTATTTCCAAAGTGAATACCCACTTATTGCCTAAATCACTGATAACATTTGGACCTTAAGAGAATCCCTATAAATTATGAAATATTATATTGTTGGGCCACATACCGTAGCTGGAAACATCACAGAATCAAATACTGCATCTGACCAGCCTTGCAATGCTGACATAGCTTTTGCCACTTTCTTCTGGACACCTGTATAACATGCACAGTCAGCCATATGCAACCAAAGAAAAAAATACCACCTGCATATTGAAGAAACGAAAAGAGCAGACATCAGACTTAAATTCTTACGTTTGTCTTGCATATCCTTATCCAACTTCTGAGAATCATTTCCGGTGAAGTGAGTGCCCTCCACCCCTTCTTTAGCCCATTCATGACATTTCTTGGTCTCTTCATCAGCAAAAATATTCATTGGTTTCTTAATCGCTTCATGGCTACGCAGACCAGACTTCTCTTTCAGGATGGACCTCTCTTTGACGGTGTTAGACACATTGTGAAGAGCAGGTCTCTCTTTCAGGGTGGGCCTTGCATTCACGGTGGACTTCTCTTTGATGGTGGACCTGTTATTTAAAGCAGTGCCTTTAGGAATGTTAGACACATCCTGAAGAGCCTTCCGCTCCTGAAGCCCAGGTTTCGCTGATGACTTCAGTGGTTTGGCATTTGAAGCATCAGCCCTCTTGCCTGAACATGTGGATCAAACAAATTGGTTATATATTTCAGGAAATGTCCTAGTGAAGATCAGCTTTCAGGGAAAAAAAATGATCTCACCTTTATGTATCTGCATATTCTCATTAAGCAGCACAGCTGCTGGAGTTCGGAGAGCCATGATCAAACAGAAAGGTTTCTTTAGGTACCTTGAAAGCCAAACTGAAGTTCAATTTTTTTATGGAGGATAATTAGTCAGAATATACAAACAATACAAAATAACTTTGCTAAGCTATTTTTTTCTCTAGAAACCGAAAAAGATCCAGGAGTGTGCTGTGCTAGTGCTAAATTTGAGATAGACTGAAAACTGTAAAAGGAACTAAATTACACGGCAAAAGTACGTAGTGGACAGGGGCAAAGGGGAAGGCTTCAGCAGCAGAGTAGCATTATGCAGGCTCTAATTTAAGATAGACATGAAATTGTAAAGGAACTAAACCACAGCAAAAGTACATAATCGATGACTGGGGGTGAAGCATTAGTGGCAGAGTTGAGCTATGCAGGTGCTAATTTAACTATTTAAGATAGACCGAGAATTGTAACAAACTAAATCAAAGCAAAAATACACAATCGGCGGCGACAGGGGAAGAAAGCACCAGCCTCAAAGTTCCATTCATCTTACATTTGCAGTGAAAGATTTTGGAATTTGATGCAGCAAAAGTATATAATTTGTGACAGAGCAATCTAAAAGGATTATGTAATAGCACTTCCCATTGGAAAAGGCTTGCGGGCTAGCATTCGGCCTGGATCAGCCCCAAGATTAGTGCAAGCCCCGTCCCAAGAACATCGAAACAAACATGTCGTCTTGGAAGTCAGGCAAGATCACGACAAACGAACTCCCCCACGGTCTTCCTAGAAAAGAAAATACAGGTCGCACCTACAATCCTTCAACAACACCGCAAGCTGCACTGAAACCTTGGGCGTGCGTGGCCAAGAAGCGTGCCATATGGACGGAGCATGTCTAGAAATAGCGAAAATATAAGAGCGAGTAGATCCCCAAACGCGGCATCGCATCCCTAAGGCGCGGGATTATGCATGAACAGGACGGGACATCGCGGCAACCTTAGGGCTTCGACTTGGCTGCGCACATCACAGCCAAGGAGGGAAAAGAAAAAAAAATGCAGAGTTAAATTGATGCAATCCAAGAAGCGGCAGGGTTTACCAGCGCCGGAGAAATCGATCCCTGGGCTATCTCGCCTCAACTCCGCTCCACTCCGGGGCGCAGGGACGAGTCCGCGGCGGCGGTTCTTGTTCGCTGTCTTGCCAAGGGCCGGCGTGCGTCGGGGTTGTGCTACTGGCGAGAACTCGGAGTCGAAGAACTTGGGGCGGAGAGAAAGAAGCGAAAGGGAGGGAGGATTTGAGGGCGGAGAGAGAAAAGAGAGGAAGAGAGGGAGGACGACGCAGAGGGGAGACAACAACGGTCGGATTTCGGATCGGTGAGTGGTTGCCGTTCTATAACGGACCCACAAGGCCGAAATCTCCGACTCGGCCCAGCCCATCAGTCAAATCCGCCCGGTCCGTTTTGCCCATCGCCGGGCCTAGGATCAGCCCATGGGTGGAATCTGTCCAGTCCGTTTCCGCCGTCGCCGACGCCGAGCCCAGTTCCTGGGCCCGTCCAAAGCGCTTGGTACGGTTTTGACGTCTCGTGTTGCTGCTTGATATGCGAGTTAGCACACCAACCAACCAATCCACTTGCCTTCAGAACAACAGATCTTTTCTTGTGCCCATGACAGATCTTGCATACAAGTTTGGGACAATCGTACTGCAATGCGCCTCAAATGGGCCAGTAATATCAGTGCTTTAAGAGTGAAAAAAAAACCCTAACATAGGTTATCTGTATTTCACATTGTACATTAACCGATATTCATGCCATCTAATATTAGCTTACATTGTGGTACCAGAAAATTTTGATCATGACACGTATATAAAATGCCGACCCTGTACCCCTCCTATCTTTCGGGCCTACACTCTCAAAATTCCTCTAAGCTACAGATTAGATTGCAGCTATGCCAAAACATGATCAGTTGACTAGTGACAAGATTGGTGCCCGGTAAGAAATGGACATTTACGGGTAAAGGGTAAAGAATGGATTGTGCAGGGAACCAAAAACAAAAAGATTCTAGTCGTGCTTTTTCTCCAGGTTTGCAACAGCCTGTTTCTGACGCTTCTCCCATGCCGGCATCTTCCCTGGGAAAGCCCATCGCAGAAGCCGCTCCCATCCGTAGCAACCACAGAACATAAGCATTGCCCAAAGCATCAGTTTGCCCCTCATTCCTTCTGGCAATGGTTCCAGTTTCATGTAGTCATTCAGATCCCTGAACATATCCGACGTTATCACTGTGAAGAAAGCAACCGCTCCATACAAAGCATACTTGAAAGGCTTGTTCTCAGAGATGCTCTGGTTGAATGGATGGCCCATGTAGTTTACAGCAAAGGTTGCCACCTGGATCATCATGTTCACCATATATGAAACTGTGTTCACAAGGTTTGGATGGAAGTCTGAGTCAGGCTCGATGCATTCCTCTGGCATATGCTTGGATGCTTCGTTGACGGCTGTGATCAGGAAGAAAATGTGCATGGCAAACTGGCCAAGAATGGAGAGCAAAACATATGCACAGAATATGTTAGGGTGAGGTCGCTCTGCGGACAGCGTTTGAAGTGGCCGAGCATGGGAGATGAAGAGGAAGAAGGCTGCAGTGAAGACACCACTGATTGTAGCCTGAACATCGCCGAGTTTGACACCATCAAGGTACATGACACTGAGAACATATGCTGTTGCCAGGCAGTTAAGTCCAAGAATCTTGAACATTTGAAGTGTGGTGACTAGGGTGCTTCTCCCCTGGCGGATGATGTCAAGAGTGGGGGCAACAGAGGCATGCTTTGCTGTAAAAGGTGAAGCCATAGACGCATCTCCAAGCTTAACAATCGGAGCCGAACGGCCATCACTTTCATCATTCATTTCATCTAACATTTTCTGCAGTTTTTCTCGCTGCCTCTCAGCAGCAGTCAAGGACCGGCTGCTAGATGCTTTCGCAGAATTGTTAGCTGCTGGAGTCGCTTGCGTTGATGCTTCATTAGCAGGCTTCTGTTTTTTCAACTTCCCGGATTTATTTTCAGCTTTAGATTTTGAGTCAGCTTTCTGAACTGGTTCAGCATTCAAAAGAGCTATGCCAACATGTGCCTGAAAATTTTGAGAAGATCATGAAATGAATGGCGAAAATTAGTAGATTTCACATCAAATAATATCTCATAAGGAGGATAACAGGAGTGCTACTTTCCAGTAAACAATATCATGTGGTAGATACAGTTGCCTCAGGTTCAGAAATTTAAATATTAACCTTCAAGTAGTTCCTTGTTACTGCATTAAAGCTATGACTTATCAAACAGGTAGTGAACAGTAAGAAAAGAACAAAACGGCAGGCAAATATAGGTCTATCTGCATATCAGTATTCAGCAACATGGACCTCTGCCACACATAAATGTTACTGGCTCAAATTTCTTATGTAAGTCCCATCCTTTTAGAATAGGCTATATAAACAACCTCTTAAGAAAGTGTAAAGAACATCCAGTTACATTATATTACATAGAAAAATAAATGTAAGGCAAAAATTGCAGTGAAAAGTGTCTCTAGACAATCAATGCCGGTAAACAATTTCAGGATCAGCAATAACTGGCATGGTAACAACCAACATATGTTGTTCTGTGTCGAATCAAGTTAGAGAAATTAGAATAGTTTTTTATTAAATTTGAAGAAAACTAAGTGGGATGCAAGACAGCAAATGGTCATCACCTGCTTCAGTGCACCAACATCATTGGTTCCATCTCCACACATCAGTGTCACCCTTCCAACACTTTTGAATGTAGTCAGTACAAGTTCTTTCTGTTCCGGAGCAACACGTGCAAAAACCTAATAGAACAACAATTATAAGAACCACTTAGCATGCAAATGAAGGCCTTCATAGTTTGTACAAGGGATGTAATCTTTTCATACATACCTTTATATAAGGAATAACCTGGAGAACAGCCTCAGTACTTTGTAGCATTTCAAAGCAGTCCCCATTAATACAAAGGTCATGTGATTCTGATAACGCTGCGACCTCCGCAGCACTACAAAACAACATCACAAGACATCAAAAAGGACATTCCACAAGCTGTATGTAGTTACAGAACAGTTGAGATCATAAACAGCTGACATATATCAACAATATGTCTACGATATTAACAAGAAAAAACTATTTACTTGTAATGTGGGGAAAAGTTTGGAACAACAATCATCTTATTGGACGAATGGACATAATTATCACCTTTCTAAAAACCTAGCCTCCCAACCACAATGCTTCTGTCCTAGACGAGGTAATAAAACAAGCAACATAATATTTGTTGCACAGAGGAGACTACCAAGCATGGGAACAGGGTAAAGACTTGCAGGCAAGAAAATGTGGTAAAAACTCAATACAAAAGAATCTTTTTTTAGGGAAATAAAAAAGAACCTTTGAAGATATAAGCATCCACCATAATGGTAAAGACTGCATATAGACAGTTACCTGTAAGGAGCTCTATCGGTTTCATCTGGTGAAACCCACTCAAAACCACCAGTCTTCATCCGTGTCAAAATCAAAACAGGTTTGGAAGATATATGTACTTGGCTAGCAACATGGCAGGCAGTCAATGCTTGGTCTCCAGTGATCATGACCTAATAACACCAGGGAGCAAGTAAGTACATCAATCATATAAAACACAAAATTATCACAAGTATTTCTGCAACCCTTGGGAGTGTACACGTATATATATTTCACATTACTGGCATGAAGGCAAGCTTCCAGTAAAGCAAAATTTATTGTCATAAATGATTACAAGATATATGAGGATATACCAAGTCATGCGAAGATTGTCCCAGTTCTTGCAAGACAGCACCAGAGTCACTCCTTATAGGACAGTTGAAGACCTGGATCCACCAACCCAACACGACCACATAAGAAACAAGTCAACCAACTTTACTAAGAGAATTCCAATAGAAAAAGGGATGCATAAGAGGAAAATTTCATACCGCAAAACCAGCAAATGTTAGGTCACTCTCTACTTGATCCCTTTCCAGACTTCTAGCTTCACTAACCTGTTATTGAAACACCAAGAGGTCACTCTAACCAGGTTCACTTTTCATAGCAAAACAAGGTACAAGACGTGAACAGCTGCAAATAGCTGTAAAGTTCAAAGGCTATTAAGTTAAACACAGGCAGATAATAAACTCTGTTTGCAAGTTATTTCAGGTAACATCTAAGCAGCTAACTTCTCAATTTCTCAATTGACAGACAAACAAAAAATAAGAACAGATGCAAAAAGACAAAGTCCCAAGGTACGTGCAGGGTGATAAACTCTATTTAAAAGTTATTTAAGGCAAACAGTTCACAAAATATGCTTTGTGAAATCTATCTTCTGGAGCCCAAGCCAGTGTATCAAAAACCATGGGAAATGTATTCATCGAAATATAGCATTATCTGACCTTTCGAGCAAGCTTAGTGTGACAGATATCATGTGCATGAATTGAAACATATCAAACAGGATAACTCTTTTGAAATCGACAATGATGTATTTTCTATTAGCATATATCCCATTTTTGTACAGCGATAATTCTTTTAGCTGCTACCTTTTCAATTAGTGCATCAGCACTATCAAAGTTCATAAAAAGTATAGGATCCCAACTCCCAGTAAATAATAATTTCATCTGAACTGCCACAAACTGCATTGATGTGGAGTATCACGAAACCACAACAAAGTTGGAATTTGGACAGTCCCCTTGCATTAATTAATCAACATAATTTTTCTGCTTTGTGCTGCCTCAGGACATTTGTGGAAATAGACTGACAATAACAATGAAATAGCAGGGAATGGCTACAGGCAAGTAACATGATTAATATCAAACAGAAACTTACAGGCATCTCAGGAAGTGATTTATATGCAAGAGCCAAGACACGAGAACCTTGTCGCGTGTATTTCTTGTATGTCTCCACATATGCTGGAGGTAAATCAACTAATCTCTCTTGGATAGTCTCTGGTGCACCCTGAAGATCACAAAGTATAACTGTAAGACATAGATGTCTAGAAAAAATAAGACCAAATCAAACAAGTACAGGAAAAGGTATTCAAAGTAATCTCACAGCACCCTCAACCACAAAAACAATGACTTGCCTTATGGGCCAACTAAAAAATTAATTCATGTCCTGGTTATTTTCTGGATTATAAATCTCAACAAATATAGCGATTTTTAATATGTTTTCCCCAGCTACAGTATTTTCCCAGTACATCACAACTACCGGATGACAGCTATTCTGACGTAGAGTGATTCCACCATATTTTTGAATGGAGCATTGGTTGTATTCACTAGTTAACTCAGCCCCCCTATATTAAAACATTTTTTTCTGAAGACTTGCATTTTATTTTGGATAAATTCTAAAGAATAATTTCCTTTAGTTAGTTGAAATAATAATACCGGGCGCGCGCGTGCGCGCGGGGGGGGGGTGATTTCATTGGACAAAATAGAGTTTCTACAAGCAGATTGACAAGTATATATTAAAAAAATAACTACACAAATAGAGAATTACAGTAAAATGGACATAATCCTTTTCAAAGACTGCTTTGAACTGTGGGTGACCAAGGTGAACTCAGCTTTGAACTCTAAACAGATCAGGTGGATAATATTTAGGGAGCCTGGCAGAGATATCTACTGTCAATATAGATCCGAGGAAGATTTCCATCTTTTTCCATTGAAATGATATGAACTACAGAGGACTTAACCTCAAACAATTTATCAGTATATCAAAACCATATGAAGATCATTTTGGTTCCCTTTTCTCCAGGATAAAGATGTCTTGGAATACTATATTTTATTATGTTACAACTAGGATCACACTAATATCGAAGTCAAAACGAGACGGGCTTCAGAACCATCCCAAATATGAAGCATATATTAACAAGTATAAAAACTCATGTCACACCATGAAAGAAAAACTTGATTGGATATCTCATAATTTTTACCTTAATGAAACCATAAAATTTCTCCTGAGTACGGACAACAACAGACATTCTCTTCAAGTGAGAAGCAAAATGGAACCTGTGCACAATCTGTACAGGTTGACCACCAGGCCTGCAACAAAGAAAGCATGAATTAAGAGACAAAATGCAATATCTAATATGCTGGCAGTGGAGCAAGGATAGCAGTAATGGTGCTCAAGATATTCTTTCCTGGTGATAAAACAATGTAATTGAAATCCATGAATGGCTCACTCAATCATAAGCTCACATATTCATGCAGGTTAATGCATATGACAGCTTACTTTTTAGACATGGCCTTCTCATCAGACGTGTAGATCCAGTCTATGCCCTTTATAGCAGCCTTTTCAAGGGGATCACCAACCTTTATTAAGATGAAAGATACCATCAACCGAAAAGGGATAATCGTTCATGGTTGCTTGATTATACTTCATACATTCATGTAAGCAGTTAGTTATTAGCTAATTGCACCGTACCAGTTTGTTGTCAACAAATACCAATGCATGGCAACTGGAAAGTACTTCTTGAGTTCGGAGGGGCAGCTTATTTGCATCAGATATTAGCTCGTCATGACCTTCCAAAGTAACAATACCTTGGAATTCCTGAAACATAGGGTTTGTAAGCTTTTTAACCCCTCCTATTAACTTAATAAAGAAATAAACTAAGCACATAACTTACCATATCATCTGATGTCAGAGTTCCCGTCTTGTCGAAGCAGCATATGTCAACCTGATCAAAGAGAACTCTTAAAGTTTTTATATTGTAAAGAAAACAGAAACAATGACTTGGTAAGGTTCCATACTAACCTTCCCAGCAAATGGGATTCTGAATGGCTCTGTGCAGAAAATACCGCGCCGAGCTAATGCAATTAAAGATGTATTGACTGCTATGGAGAGCTCCATTGGCAACTCAGGGGGTATCACAGAGGTAATAATCAATGAACAACTCAATAGAAGCTTGTATCTGCTCCTTGTCGGGTCCTCCAGTCCCTATACACAGATAAAACACAATTTAATAGAAAACAAGAAGAGGCAATGAACTACACAATAATACATAAAACAATGATTCAGTATATATAGTAATTTCTATTGTTACCTTCATAAGCACGTAACCGGACGCAATAATTGCAAAGAAGAGCAAAAAGAGTATAAACAAGCCACTTTCCTTGTTATTTGCAGTAACCTGTCATGTCATTAAAATGTGAGCGTCAGATTCTCATGCTTTCATACAAGTTACTTTCATTGCTGCAGAAAAAGATGTTACCCTCTCAGTTGAAAATAAGATAGTCCTCATCAATTTCCCTTGGCTAGTCTCAAATCCAGTTCTCAATACAAAAGCTACACAACCACCATCAGGTGCTCGAAGATTTGCAGACTGTACAAAGTAAACATGTCAGAAGGTAAAGATATATTGGGATAGCTGGCATAAGAGATGTATCTACCTTATCTGCAGTGTGCTGCAATATCTTAGTGCCACCAAATAGGATATGGTTCTTATCCCGCTTTACAGATAGCATTTCCTCAGGACCACGGCCAGCAATTGAAACCTATCAGTAGATTTATGGTCAGAGCCTTTGAGAGAACAAATATTACATTTTCGCACACGGATAGGAGCAAGAAAGTTAGACAATGTTTGGAAATAACACAGAACACATATATTTTGAAGCACAATGTAAATACCATCCATTTCTAGCCAGAATGATAGAACTAGTAACTACATATAGCAAAATGAGTTGAACTTAAGCATGGTTTTGATGTAACACTAAACACCAGGTCACTCCAACTATTCTGATGAAACCCCAACCATTCCAGTAGCTTTGTGACAATCCACATATAGTCTCCTCCTAAGGGGAGGAGTAAATGCATCCTAAAAACATTGATCAGTAACTAACACGGTAACACCTATCATATTTGTTAAGTAATTTACATGTAAAGCATTATTTTAATATGCAAGCAAGCTTGTCGACTGCTGTAATGTACTTAAACAGAATAAGCAACATAAGAATGGCATATTATAACAGTCCAATAAATGACTCTACAGAAACTAGAATCACATCCATATGGAATTTCAAAAAATAGGATTGAGAGTACAAATTATCCCAGATGAAAGTGAAACGAGATCTTTCTAATTGAACACATCCAAGGGAAAACGAAAGAAAACCTTCCACTGTGGAGTAGATTCTCCTGTAAGAATAGCTTCATTTACTATTGCAGACCCAGCTAACAATAGCATATCTGCTGGTACAGATCTATCTTCACCACTAGTTGAGCGGCCTATTGACACAATATCTCCAGGTAGTAGTTCAGTTCCAGGGATTTTAACCCATCTGAATAAACAAATCACAATTAGGATGGCATATAAGCTGAAACAGATAAGCACTCGATCAAATGAAGGAGCCATACTTTCCACATCTATAGGTCAAAACAATCTGATTATCAACTTTCACACGTCTTAGCTCAGTCAGTGTCTTCAGCCTATTCTTTGCCATGGTAGACTCAAACAGGAAAAGCATGAAGAGTGTAAACAAACTGTAGTACCAATACTCATCCAGGCACCAAAGAGCAACGCAGAAAACCTGTATAAAGAAGCTCAATTTCATCAAAGATATACAAGTGGGTAAAATAATAAGCATAGAGATAAAATAAACTAACCTGGAAAACAAAAAATGGTTCCATGATTTGCTCCTTCATTAATTTCTGAAATGTGGGCTGCGGATACTCAAATCTAGAGGAACAATAAATATTGTCAGCCATTGTCGTTAAACAGATCAATTTATGGTAAAAGCTTCCATATTTTCGAACCTATTATGTTCAATTTGATGCAAACATCACTAGTATATTGGTTAATAGAATCAGATGCATCCACACATGCCCACTGTGCACAATTAAACTTCCCTAGACACCTATTTTGGTTCTAATAAGAGACCATCCCTGCAGCATACATTCCTTTGCATTCCATTCCATACTAATAATTTGGACTTAAAACAGTTACATGTTGTGGATATTACCATATACAACTCCAGAGGTGTCCAGTTCCAGTCACAAATACATGCCCATTTTGGACAGTAGATCTCCAAAATGCATTGATCTTAGAATATACTGTACTACATTTACCAAATCCAACAAGATTATAATATTCAATGTCCTTTCTCTACACAGATGATTTCAAGATTCGAAATTAAACAGTTAGAATATTGATAGCCAAAAGGCTCAAAAGTTTAACAGCAAGTTTATGCAAAAAGACAAGTATTTGTGATTGGATGAAGTATGAAAAGAACTCAATATAGTAACATGTAATGTTAGCATATCCATGTATGCACAAATCCCTTCAGCTACTCATTTAAATATAGGCACAATTGGTTCACCTAGTGTAGGTCTAGGTCGGATAATATGTGACATGAATGTGCATTGCATAGTCTCAAGATGATCCCCCATAATGATAAGTTTGAGTTCTCAATTTCCTTCAAGAAGTGGTGCTGGATGGAGCAAATTGAATCTCCAAATTGCAAGCTGTTTGAGAATTGAGATTAACCTACAGCTAAGATCAGCCTGGCACATGTTTATGATGTTTGACCTATGTGATCAGCGATTATGCAAAATTACTAAAGCCCAGTACAAAATATAGGGAGTAAAGAAGCATCTTACATGTTTCTACCCCACTTATCCACGGCAGTGTTAATCTTGGCATCAGTTCCAAAACCAGTGCCCTTGGCATAATTACCGATCGGCTCTTTCGTTGGGTACCGAAGTTTCAAAAAGTTATCTTTCTCCGCCGAGTAGATGAACCTCTGCTTCCGAAAATCAAAGTAAATCTCCTCGGTCTCTCCTGCTGACGACGATGAGGCCACCTGAACAAACACCCTGTCATGCTTAGTAACAAAAATTCTAAGCCACCACAAGCTCTCAGAAAAGTATGTTGTACTCACATTTCTCCGTATGTGCAGGGGCACAATCTCCTTGGACCCTGAGAACTTTGCAGGAGTCACCTTGCACGCATTAGCTGCATGGATATCATTGACCTGCAACGTCGCCAAGCTCAAGTCGTTCAGACCTGATAAAATCTAAAGCGCCCTAACAGATACGGATAATGCTGACTAAATGGGTTTGACAGGCTATGAGGCAACTCGCCTTGGAATACCCGACGAAGGCCCGGAAGTCGACGGACCAGGCGGTGAAGAGGAAGGCGAGGATGTGGGCGGCGGAGAGCGCGGCGAGGACGATGAGCGCGTCCGCGAAGTCGAGCGCCGGGACGGCGAGCAGCAGCCAGAGCGCGTAGAGCGCGAGGAAGGGCCAGAAGTCGAGGCGCGACGCCCAGTAGCGCCGCCGCAGCAGGTCCACGCCCTGCACTGACTTGCCGTTCACCTCGAACCGCGCCATGCCGGCGCCGCGGCCGCCCGGATCGGGGAGAGCGCTGCGGAGGCGCCGGGACTCTCAGATCGGGCCCCGATGTGGATCAGAGAGTTGACACGGGCGGAGATTTGGGGAGGGTTTACCGGCTCGGCTCGACGGGGGTCTGATCAGCAGCGGCGGGCCGCGGGCCGCGGGCGGCGGAGGGCTTCCTCGCCGCTGCTGCTTCGCTGCGCGTCTCTGCTCCGCGGCTCGTCCTCCGCCTTCTCCCCGGACGGCGTTGCCAGTGGTTTTACGGTGCGGAATCCCACGTCGATCTGAATTCTCGAGAGACCTTTCTTTTCCTTTTTTTTTTCCCCTTTTCCTTTCGTAATTTAAGCAAAGTTTGTACATCCAAATAGATGGATCGTGAACAAACTTAACTGTCTAGAAAAAAAAGACGCAGAAGTTAAATCATTGAAATATATAAATTAGTTCATTCATTCATTCTCCAAGCCTCCAACTCTAACACTGTTTTGTTTGGGTATAGTATTGGCTTCCAATTCATCTAACTTTGGTCCTTGAACCACTAAAAAAACTTTGGTCCTTGAAGCTAGTCAAAGCGGTTAAAGATGATAAGGTATATAAAAAGACTTTATTTATATTTATACACTTTATTTTTAGGTCTATTGCATATTTTATTTAAAAATATAACTCGTTTCAAAGGATATAGTTATTTTTGGACTTCTAATTTTTTTATATGATTTTTGTATTAATTTTTTGGGGGTGTTATGGTATTTTCCTCTTATTTAAACTTAGAAGAAAAAATGTGGCCATTTCAGCCTATTCTGCTTTGAATGGGTTAGACCAAAACTAGATAAATTTTACGTTAAGTCTAACGAAAGACAGGTGGCGCGAGAGCGAGGGCGCAACCGCGCGCGCCACCGCCGACTGGCCGATTAGGGTTAGGGTTTGGAAATGGGGGAGGGAGGATTTGACCTGGCGGACCTAGAAGGAGGTGTTGGGATGGCTGCCGGCCCGGCGGTGTGAGGGTCGACGGGCGGAGGGCCGGGCGGCGGCACCGTAGGCCAGGGCGGTGGGGGATGGCCGGTTGAACGGTGCCGGTAGCGGGAGAGAGGAGCTCCGTGGTGTTAGGAAGGATGGGAGCAGAAGGTGGGTGGAGTGGCACAGCGGCAAGGCACCGCCGGTGGTGGTGGGAGGCAAGTGGGATGGGTGGGAGACTGTTGAGTTTGAGGAGAAGGACGAGGAGAGAGAAAGGCGGAGACGGAAAGGAAGGAGGAGGAAGAGGAGGACGTACCCGAAAGAAGCCGACAGAAATGACGACGGTGGCGGCGCCCTTGCGACCCATTGTGGGATATCCCGGTCCAAATTTTAGAAGTTGAGGTACCCAAACCAAATATTGGAGTTTGAATTAAAATTAAATGAAATTAAATAATTGAGGTGTCAAAATGGACTTAATCGTAATCTATACAGTATATTTATCTCCAAACTTTTCAAATCGTGAGATAAGTCATTGCCGTGGTCTACCCTAGAGGATATAAAAAGCTACAATGGAACATTGCAGCATCTATTTCATTTAGCCTTTTTTCAGAAAAATATCCAGTTAGTTATGCACATGTGTTAAACTAAGAATATTTATGAACACAAATACTCGAATATATGTCCAGACACCATGGGTACATGTTTGCATGTCCATTACTTTTTAATCAGGATTAAAATTAGGACTTTAAGCCGCTAGCATCGATTTTAGGCTATTAATGGGTTTCTAGCCCTCGATAACGAAGGAAACCAAACAGCCTTGATCCGCATATAAAAAAGAATTAGCTGCACTAAAAAGATTTCACGGCTCTGCCAAATAGTGTCGTGAACACATGCACAACTTGTATGAATACACTGAGTCGGAGATTCAAATATAGGAGGGCAAGTTCTATAGAAAAATAAACATAAGATCAGTTTGTTAATTAAAGTATAATATTTTAAATTTCAACTTTTTTAGAATGGTTGTGGAAAAATTCAAGGGCTCACGTCGCACGATCCGACGGCTAAGAAGTTATAGGAACCAGGAGAACGAAAATGGGACGAACCAGGTACTCAATTGGTGGGACCCGCACCGGGGAAGTTGAGGTGGGAAAAATGTCTTTTCAATTTTTTTATTCGATCAAGGGTACAATAGTAAATTGATAATTGTGGGGATAACGTTTAGAGTACTATAGTTTTGAATTGAATTGCTGATCAAGTATAGTTTGAGCCTTATAGGAGTTAGACCGGCGGCGATTTGGATGAACCTAGGCGGCCGCGGTTCGTGATCCAGTGGAACCCTAGGTGCCGATTTGGATGAACCCTAGGCGCCGCGATCCGTGATCCAGGAACCCTAGGTGGCGGCGATGTTGATCTCTAGCGGAGAAGCGGCGGTTCAGGCGCCCAGCGGTGATCCGTGTCTCCGTGATCTAGGTGGCCGCGATGTTGATACGGCGGAGATAGGACGGCCCAGGCGACTCGCGACGGCAGCTTCGACGGAGA
>CM014272.1:55959676-55978372 GCA_004135705.1 Alloteropsis semialata
AGGTAGCAATTTCTGTTCACCCAAATGAAAAAAGCGCTGATGTTGATGCTCTTCATTCATGCTTGTTTGTGGTGCTTATGTTGATGCTCTTCATTCGTGCTTGTTTGCCGCTGCCATCTTCTACTTTTTGGTGTAGCTTTTGATCTGAGGTCACATCGGGAACAGTTGCTTGGAGATTAAGAAGCTTAAGGTATGTTGTGAATATCTTCTTGGGTTTTTTGTTCGGAGTGTGGAGATTTCCTAATTAGTTGCTCTATGTCTACGATCTAGTAGGGAGCGAGGAGATTTCCTATTTCCTAATTAGTTGTTCTATGTCTACGATATAGTAGGCAGCCCAGGAGATTTCTTAAGTTGCTCTACGGCCTAGTAGGAAGCCGAGGAGATTTCCTAAGTTGCTATACGGTCTCGGCCGCCGGCGCCGGAGGGGATGCGGCGGTAAACGAGGTCGGAGGGGATCGATTCTATCCAGGCGCTGGAGACTGCGCGTGGTTCTGTACAGTCCGTTGAACGAGTTCTCACTGGGCACTGAGACGGTTCCAAAAAATTTAAAATGGAAAGACATGGGGAAAAAATTCGACAAAGGGGCTTTCGTCTTTTTTATTTCACTGGCCGGTACGGTACATAGACAATGACCTACGGGGCGTTAGACGCCACGTCGTCGATGTCGACGGCCGCCGCGACAGCGGATGCGGCTTCAGTGAACTCGGCAACAAGCCGCTCCACCTCACGCAGATCAGCGCCCTCCGCGAATCCAGGTTCCAGGCCGCGGAGGTCATGCCCCCGGAGTTGTGCCGCCGCGAGCGCCACGCCAGTGCCCTGTTCGACGCCGTACCTCAAGGCGCTGATATGGCGTGCGGCGACGGCGTTCAGGCGCTCCTCCAGGGACACGCCGCTTGGGTTCACGGCCCGGACCGCCGCGAAAGCTGCCGTCCTAAGCTCCTCGTGGCGGACCTCCAGTGCCATGAGGCGGCGATGGAGATCTGCTGCGTCTCGCTCGGAGGCTGCCAGGCGCTCCTCCATGTCTTACAATAACGACGAAACAAGGGCGTAAGAAACGAGTTGAACCAATAGTAAGCGACTGGGGTTAGGGCGCAGCGCACGTACCTGTTAGCTTCGAAAGGTTCTTGTCCACAGCCTCATCAGAGGCCCGCAGTGCTACCTGGACGGCCTCGAGGCAGTTCTTGAGGCGGGCGGTCTCGATGCATTCGGCGGAGTAACCCTCGCGGGCCTCCTGCGCAACTCGGACGAGGTCGCGTATCTCGAACTCGCGGCTCGGTTGGGACGATGAGGTTGCAGCCGACGCCGATGGGGATGAGTGCTGCCTGGCGGGGGAGAGCTCCGCTTGCTCTTCGTGGACGCTCGGCGGCGGAGTGGCAATGGAAGGTCCCCTGAGGAGAAAAAGAAAATGCATTAGCGCAGTCAGACGTGCCCCGGCATTGGAGAGCGGCGGCGACGCTGCTACCCTTGGCGGATGAGGGAGGCGCGGAGACGCCGCGACCGGGCGCCGGAGTCCGGCGTTGGCTCCCACGAGCGCTTGCTCCCCGCCATGGCAAAGATCGATGGAGTGGAAGTTTTGCCCCGCGGTGATGATCGGCGTGTGATGAGGGAGAGGAGAGGGGCGAGCAAATCCGGGGGTCGGCAGTCGATACCTCGATGGGCTTTATCAACTGGACGGATGGGCGGCCAGCGCCTAGCGGACGGTTGGTGTTTCCGTAAAGACGCCCGCATTTGTGCCGTCATTTCGAATTTGAGGGCACTGAAACGCGGGCCCTTTACCTTGGGGGTGGCCTCACTGTCAGTCACACCGCAGCAGTTTGAACGCATAGCGGTTCGACTCTTCGTGCCTTGGCAGTCGTCTCGCCATGATGGCGGTTCAGGCGCAGCAGTTTCGCCTGTTTCGAGATAGTTCCACGGGAGGCGAAGGGAGGGAAGGGAAATTCGAAATAAAAAAAGAAAAGGCTTCTCGTTTGATTGGGACCGGACCAATGGAGCCAACATGGTGCAGCCACGTCAGATGTCAAGATCCCAAGCCACCGGAAAACTTTTGCAGAGAGCACCGGTCCGACTGGTGCTGCCATGCAAAGGACAAAAAAAGAAAAGGCTTCTCATTTGATTGGCACCGGTCCAACTGGTTCAATAGGCCATGAAGTGGGGCTCATCCTGAAATATTGACCGGTATATTGAACGGTGTTCAGCGGTCCAATTGGTGAGCGCAAACCATCAGGAAATCTGTCGAGCACATGAAAACATGTCCGGTGATAGCAACGGTCTGAGTAGTGAGAGCAACGGAAGTAGGCCGCGAGGCAGATGGGCCGGATGGGCAAATGCAGAGTAGGAAGGGCAAATGTAGATCGCAGTTTTTTGAAATATGGACCAGTGTCAAGAACTGTGAACACCGGTCAATAGATGCACGAAAAGAACAGTTCCATCACGATATCTGCCGAGTCCATCAGAAAATGTTCTATGAGTCCACGGGTCCGACGGGTGAGAGCAGTAAAAGAGGAACACGTCCAAATTTTAAATCCTAGTTCGTTACTCAAATTCTTTCGCAAAACGCTCGGTGAGTGGTGAGTTCTCAGTTCAATTCTTCGGTTCAAATTCCTTCACAACAATTGTCCGGTGACTGTAATTACCTTAAAATATTGTCCGGTGAAGGTCAAGACGTTGAAATATTGTCCGGTAAATGTCAAAATGTTGAAATATTGTCCGGTGAATGTCAAGACGTTCAAACAGTCAACCTTGAAATATTGTCTAGTGACTACCAAGATTTGATACACTAACCAGTTCCAAAAGTTTTGAAGTACAGGAAAACGCTGCGGTGATGCTGTACGGTGCTCTCACCGGTCGGACCTGTGAGTGCAGTAAGACATAATGCTGCCACACATTCCACTGCAACAAATTGCACACAAAGAATTCAAAAGTTTTGGGGAGAGAAAACTGTATTTACAAACGCATACAGGTGCTTCATATCAGGGTAATACTTAGGGTTACAATTCCAACAAGGAAGGTGTCTCGAGATACACCCATAACTAAGTCTACTGACTGTGCTAACAAAATGGGATAAGAACAATGAAACACAGCTCCACTGATCTCCATTGTTGTCACTCTTGATAAGATGACGAGCTAGCGCACGAAGAAGATGGATCCTGCTCATAGACCAAGTTCTGTAAAAGAAGAAAAAGAAGAATAATTTAGTCATCGTAATGAGGAATTTGCCAGCGAAAGAAGATGTAAATTTGCACCTTACCTATAAACATTCTGTAGCTGCAATCAGATCCTTGGTAAATCATAAATCTAGCACATCTTTAGGGAGCTTTGTTTCCTACAAATGAAGATTAACATTAGTCATAACTACACATGCCTCACACATGGCCAGTTGACAGCTTTGATGAACATTACTGAGAACTACCTCTGGTATCAAGTGGCATGTTCGCTGATTGTGACCTAGGCCTTTACACAGGGAACATTTCGTCTTAGATCTAGTCTTATCTGAACTTGACCTGAACTTTTTCTTAGGGGCCCCTCTGCCAGGCACATGCATGGGATCCAGGACATCTACGAACTCTTCACAATCAACCTCCGGCGCTTGCGGCAGCACCGGTCCATAAATCTTGCCTTCGTTCGCTCCTGCATTTGGCACGATCACAGCAGCTTCAAGGGCACGTTTCAACCGCTCATATCCTTCAGTTGAACGAGATGCTACGAAGGCTGCAGCGTGACTGAGATTGCATAGCTCATGGTACCTCAGTAGGGTAGGGGAATTGTCATACATGGTGCTCTTCCTTATCGGCGGAAATGCACGCTTCGCCGCCATTGTCCACCTTTCCAAAACACAGCAGTCTGGAAGCATGCTCTCGTCCCGAAGGCCCAATACAAAGAAGATGTGTGAGTAGGGGGTTCCAAGGGATTGCAGCTTACAACAAGAACAAGAAATTCCCTTCAGATTGGCCTCTTCACTGAATTCATATTTCACATAGTACATGATGTCTCTATCGTTCCTTCCAACAATATACTCAGATGTGTCATCGCCATCTAGAATCTCAATCAGAGAACATTTTTTGGATGCTTCTATGCTGAACTGGACCGCCTTAAAAAGTTTGGTGTGAACCTTTTCTTCGCATTTATATCAAGAATTGAAGCATCTGGTTCTGTGAATGGCTCAGATTGGAGAGCATTAGCGTCGTCATCCGCATCCATTCTGCGCACCTTTGTAAGGCAACTCTCATAGTGCTGTACCATCTCTAACAGGGTCATTTTACCATCCAGTTTCATCTGAAGCCTAGAGTTCAAGCTCTCACTCCGTTGGTTGCTTCTCAATCCTAAATAGCAATTACCGTCATGATACGCAGCACACTAGGTTCTACTCGCCTCATACATCTGATAAAGCCACAAGCCCTCTCTGACCTCATGCTTAGCTAGGAATACCTGCCATTTCCTCTCAATCTCTTGTATGGAGCAACGGTCATACATAAAAATCTTGAAGTCCTCCTTCGCTGTATCATCGTGAACATTGCGCACGAGGTTCTGCTCAATATGCCATCCGCAAAGCCTATGCGGTGAATTCGGCCACACCACACTGACTGCTCTCTGCATAGCAAGGTCTTCATCAGTGATGACGGAAATAGGATGCTTCTGAACATTAGCTTCAGTAAATGTTTTCAGCAGCCACACATATGACTCAATATTCTCATGAGCAATAATTCCGCATCCGAAAATTACTGTGCGGTAATGGTGATTCACCCCAACAAAAGGCACAAGGGGCAGGTTGTACCGATTTGTTTTGTAGGTGCTATCAAATACAACGACGTCACCAAATGCTGCATAATCAAGCAGACATTGAGTATCACACCAGAACAGCCCCTGCAGGTGTCCTTTGTCATCAGTCATGCACTTGAAAAAGAAATCAGAATCTCTGTTTTGACGTTCCGTCATGTGACTAATGACTGTTTGAGCATCACCACCAGCAATTATGTCCAGCTTATGGAGATGGCAGAAATTATACAAGTCCCTTGATGTATAGCCAACCTTGTCATACCCACCGTACTGCATTTCCATTACTTCAAATATCTGGTGTTTGTGGATCCTAGAAATCCCCAACTCGAGAATTTCAGCTTTCTGCTCATCGCTGATTTTTCGATGTGAATGCAGCAGACAACCAAGGTCAGCTGGCACCAGCGGATGGTTGTGTTCATCGATGAAATCCTTCACATACCACTGCCGGGTGTTCTGATCTAGTGTAATCACCAATTTTGCAGGGCATCCAACACGAGTTATATCCCGTGGCCTCCGCTGCTTATTCTCCTTCTTCATGTACTTCTCTTCATGGTAGCCTTGACGACTTCAAACAGACCTCCGAAGGGTGATCTCAGTGTGGCCACTGTTCCACTCAACATAGCTTTTCCTCACACTAAACCCTTTATCAAGAGCGTATGCGTTATAAAACTGAAATCCTTCATCTTCGTTAGCGAACATCTTGTTAACAATTTCATTGTACTCCAGCAAAGACTCTAGATCCGCCATTTTCTCCTGCATCCATCAACAACATTAAACATATTAAATATCCACATAACAAATTCAAACCATTTCTGTCACTTGAGAACCCAGACTACAAACAAAACATTTCGCTGCAATCATCGAATACTATCTTGAGCAAGTTATCATCTGATCATGAAAGAAGGCACACAACAAGAGGAGGCGGCGTCCAAGTACCTGTGGCTAGATGACCAAACACGTTGCAGCTGGCGAGGAACGAAGCAGGCGCAGGCGGCAACGTCGCGACGTGGTCGCAGGAGAAACCTACACGGCATTGAAACCGTACCGAGCGCGCGGAGTAGGGCGACGGCCTTTGGCGGCGGGGGCGAGGGTAGGGCGGTTAGACGCAAAAGAGCGAGGGTGGGGCCGAGTGCAGGGCGGTGGCGGCGGCGGAGTAGGGGTGCGGCGGCGGCGGCGGGGACGACCTCGCGGCGATCCGGAGGGGGCGAGGCAGCGCGCTTCCGCGGGCGGATAGGCCAGGCCGTGCGGTTTGGGGGGCCTGTGGCGGGGGCGTGGGGTTTGGGGGGTGGAGGGGATGACGAAATTACCTTAGTACCCTTCCGCACCTGAAATTAATTAAATTAATTATTTAGGGGAGGAACCGGGAGGAACCGCCAACCATTGTAAAAGTCCTCTTTAAATTTATATAAGATGGTGCAATAATAATTTGAGTTAAAAAGGTTGGGGGACCAGGGGGTGGGGGTGTCACGAACTCTTCTGATATACAACAGTCAATTTTAACTCTCTCATTGGATGTCTGGGTAAAATACTAAAATATAAATAGTTCTATTTTGGATCATTCTGCCCCTATCAGTTTGTAGTGGGCTGTTATGTCTGAAAAAATGTATGGCAATTGAACTCATCATATATCATTTATGTACAAGTCTGCTGAACGTGTTCCTATCTAACCAGATCCAGATGCAGAGCATTTTTCTGTTCCATGTACAGTGTGACTAATAAGAACTTCTTTTGCACAAAGAGGATCTAACAATTTCTTGTATTCTTTCATGTGACACATTAGCTCGGAGAGTTTGGTTGCTATCCATACTTCTGCCATAATTGTCTATTGTACCATCCTACCACATTTGTTCTATTGCCAAAGTCAGTCATGAGCCTTAATTGTTCATTGCTACACTAATGTACGTCATATCAAACTATTGTACCATCCTACCACATTTGTTCTATTGCCAAAGTTGCTTGAATTGCGGTGAGCAAATTCACGCTACTAAAATGTGTGGATCGCCATACCTTACCTACAAAAGCTTCATAAGTTGAGGTAATCATCCGCCGGGAGCAGCGGGGGGAGATGTGCAGATCTATTTTGGACCAACTTTTCCTCTCAGTTTATAGTGGATTGTTATGTTCGATAAAATGTACTCCCTCCGTTCTGGAATAAAGAGTATTCTGGGTTTGTCCTAAGTCAATTTTTTTTAAAAATTTGACCAAGTTTATAGTGAAAAATCTTAATATTTAGCAAATCAAATAAGTAAAATATCAAAATATATTTGATAATGAGTCTATCAATGCTCATCGGATGTCATAAATGTTATTCTTCTTTTCTAGAAAGTTGGTCAAAGTTTTTCTAGTTTGACATAGGACAAAACTAGAATGTCTTATATTATATTTCAGAACGGAGGGAGTATGGCAGCTGAACTCATCATATATACATGTACAAACCTGTTGCTCATATTCCCATCTAGCCAGTCCACGTGCACGTTTGGTAAAACTTCTTTGTATGCAAACAAATTTATTGTCTTCTTTTGGACACAGGGGCTCAAACAATTTCTTGTAGTGTTCTAATTGCATTTGACGGCATGTGAGTACTCACTCCGAAAAAGGACATTATGGGTGTGTGCTAAGTCAAACTTTTGAAAGTTTGACCAAATTTATAGAGAAAAATATTAGCTTTTGGCAAATCAAATAAGTAAAATATCAAAATATATTTCATAATTAGTCTATTGATACTCATTGGATATTGTTGGTCAAAGTTTATCTAGTTTGGCTTAACAAAATTAGAATGCCTCATCTCCAGGAGACTAGCCAAATGGCTTGCCAAGCCAAATTTTGGCTACTCAACACCAAAATAGCTCTTCAACAACTAGCCATCCAACTAAGCCATCCGGCTCTCCAAATTAGCTCCCTCGCTAGCCAAATTTGGCTAGCCAGTCCGGCTAGCCAAACTGGCTTGCCAAGTGTGGGATAACGCATGAGACCCACACGCCATTGTGTGAAGAGTGAGAGTTAGAGAGTGGAAAATGAAGAGTCTGTTGGAGTAAGATGCTCAATATGGACTGGAATATTTATGGAGAAGCAAATATATAGTCAAATAGAGAGTCGAAAAATGGAGAGTCTCTTGGTATATTTCAAGACAGAGGGAGTATACGACACATTAGCTCAGGCAGAGTTTGATTGCTATCCATAATTTGCCATAAATGTCTAAGTCGAGTTAGACCAAGTCAGGCATGTGCTTTGTTCTTCTTCTTCTTCTTCTTCTTCTTCTTTTGGAGGACAGGCACGTGCTTTGTTTATTGCTACAGTAAATGCATATCAAACTTTTGTAGGACCCCACGTCATTTGTTCTATTGCCTAAATCTGGTTAAATAGTGGCGAGCAAATTCATGCTACAAAAATGGGTGGATTGCCGTACCTTACCTAAAAAAGGGCTTAGTAATTTGAGGTAATCATCCAAACATGCCTTACTAGCTGGTTGGGATAATGGATAGGGAAGGGATATATCATAGGAATGCTTGGGATATCTGTGGATATGGCGATAGACTAGGAAGGATGAGACCATTCCTTATTAATAAGTACCAATGTGTTTGGTTTGAGGTCTACCCAAAAACTAGGAAGGATGAGGCCATTCCTTAGAGCATCTCCAACAGTTCTCTTTTTCTTTTTCTTTTTTTTCTAGCTATAGGGGAATCTCCTTTCACCAATTCAAGATATTAGGGAGAGTGGCTACAGCAGATCCCCTTTTCCCTTTCCTCTTTCTATCTCATCTGACAATTGTGCTCCAAGATTCGTGCAGGGCCAAGAAATCATGCGACTGAGATGAATAGAAGAAAAGGGAAGGAAAGGGGAGGGGCAAATCCTCTTTAAAAAGGGGAGAGGAGGGGAGTTAAAGGGGATTGAGAAAAAAATAAAGGGAAAGAGGAATAGAAAGAGAGGATCTGTTGGAGAGGGTTTTTTCCATCTCAATCCCCTTTAACCAGAAAAAAGGGAATGAAGATTGGTTTTCTCAATATGTTGGTGATGCTCTTATTAAGTAATAATGTGTTTCGAGGGATGAGTTGAGAGTATGATTATGGCTTCTCTGCTAAGCCGATGCCAGGGGCCTCTCTTTTGCACCAGTAGCGAGCTAATTCGCTTTGAATAAAGCAAAGCTATCCTTCTTGCATAGAGAGAAGAGCAAGATCAAGCAAAGAGTACACAGCCTGTGCCTAATTTTACAAGTTACTCCAAATGACCTGGCCATATCTGGGCCTTCCAATTCCATCCAACAGCCCAGATCAGGCCCATACAAACTAGGCGGCTGACATTTGGATTGCAAAGCCCAGACATTTGCGACCTGATCCCACCAAAATCAGATGCGCATCGCCGGCGGCTGCAGCGTGGCCGACTGGCCGTGTGGAGTTGTGTTGGAATCGTGGTCCAATTCGTTCCCTCCCTCTCCCTGCACATCCCTGCCCCATCCTACCATGGTGCCCTGCCGGGCGCCGGCGTGCGCAACCAAAAGCTGGTGCCCGTCCCGCGTGCCGGGAGCGCCGAGCTGCCGACCTTTCTCGCTCGCCGTGCTCCCAAAAACTACACTTCCTCCCATGGTTTCACGTTGGCCCCGGCTTGCCCGGATCTGCGTGCGACGGTGCGAGGTTCTCCGCGAAGACAACGACCCGTCAGCTCAGACGCACTAACACTAAAAAAAATCCAAGTCAGAGGCGGCGACAACCCACGCCACGTCGGTGCGTCAGGGATAAGCGCTCGTGGACGAGATCCCTTCGCCTAGATCTCACTTCTCACCCATACAAAACTCACTACCGCCATGCAGACGCGCAGTCTGCCCGGGCCGCCGTGGCGGCGTGGACTCGCTGCCTCGCCAGTCGCCAGCCGGGCCTGTTTCGAGAAAAAAAAAGTTTGCGAACTTTACTGTAAATTCTAAACCTAAAATTAGGAGGACTAAATATGATTTAATTATAAAACTAATTACACGGATGGATGGAAAATCGCGAGACGAATTTATTAAGCCTAATTAATCTGTCATTAGAGATTGTGTACTGTAGCACGACGTTGTCTAATCATGGCCAAATTAGGCTCATTAGATTCATCTCGCAAAGTTACCGGGGTTATGGAATGAGTTTTGTCATTAATACACGTTTAATACTCCATGCATGTAAGATTCTCTTTGATGAACTCAGCCTGTTCGGTTGGCTGGTAGCTGGTGGCTGGGGCTGATTTGTTGTGAGACTGAAGTACTGCTGGCTGGCTGGTGGCTGGTGCTGATTTGTTGTGAGACTGAAGTACTGCTGGCTGGTGACTGATAAGCCAAACGAACAGGCTGAGTGAAGTTTGATGAACAGTAAAGTTTGATAAATAGTGAAGTTTGGGGGTGCGCGCACCAACCATCGCGACCGGTCCATCTCGGCGTCGCGCCCCGCCACGGCGCCACCGCCCCGTCCGATCCCCCCCTCGCAATAAAATTCCTTTGCTCGCTTGCCGCCGCTACCACTTCACGTCGCCATCGCGTCCGGCCCAGCATGGCACGCCTCCTCCCACCCGGTGCTGCTCTCGCAGCTCTCGTCGTCCTCGGTCTGCTGTCGGCCTGCCGCGCGGTGGGCACCGGCGGGAACCCGGCCGCCGTGGTGCTGCCGGCGAGCAAGGACGACGCCACGCAGCAGTACGTGACCGGGTTCCGGCAGCGCACGCCGCTGGCGCCCGTGAAGGCGGTGCTGGACCTCGCGGGCGCCACGCTCTGGGTGGACTGCGAGTCCGGGTACGCGTCCTCCACCTACCGACGCGTGCCGTGCGGCTCCAAGCCCTGCCGCCTCCTCTCGCGCTCCGCCGCCTGCGCCACCACCTGCCTCGGCGCGCCGGCCCCGTCCTGCCTCAACGACACCTGCGGCGGCTTCCCCGAGAACACGGCCACGGGCGTCAGCACGAGCGGCAACGTCATCACCGACGTGCTGGCGCTCGCCACCACGTTCCGCCCGGCGCCGGGGCCGCTCGCGACGGCGCCGGCGTTCCTCTTCACCTGCGGCGCCACGTTCCTGACGCGGGGGCTCGCGGAGGGCGCCGCGGGGATGGCGTCGCTCAGCCGCGCCCGCTTCGCGCTGCCCACGCAGCTCGCCGCCACGTTCCGCTTCCCCCGCCGCAGGTTCGCGCTCTGCCTGCCGCCGTCCGGCGCCGCGGGCGTCGTCGTCTTCGGCGACGCGCCCTACGCGTTCCAGCCTGGGGTGGTGCTCACCAACGCGTCGCTCATCTACACCCCGCTCATCGTCAACCCGGTGAGCACGGCGGGGGTGTCCACCAAGGGCGACAAGTCGGACGAGTACTTCGTCGGCGTGACGGACCATCAAGGTGAACGGCCGCGCCGTGCCGCTGAACGCCACGCTGCTGGCCATCGACAAGGGCGGCGTGGGCGGGACCAAGCTCAGCACAGTGGCGCCCTACACCGTGCTGGAGACCTCGATCCACAAGGCCGTCACCGACGCGTTCGCGGCCGAGACGGCCATGATCCCGCGCGCCCCGGCCGTGGCGCCGTTCAAGCTGTGCTACGACGGGAGCAAGGTCGGGAGCACGCGCGTGGGCCCGGCCGTGCCGGCCGTCGAGCTGGTGCTGGGGAGCGAGGCCACGTCGTGGGTGGTGTTCGGGGCGAACTCGATGGTGGCCACCGCGGGCGGGGCGCTGTGCCTCGGCGTGGTGGACGGCGGCGTGGCGCCGCGGACGTCGGTGGTGATCGGCGGCCACATGATGGAGGACAACCTGCTGGAGTTCGACCTGGAGGCGTCGCGGCTGGGGTTCAGCTCCTCGCTGCTGTTCCGGCAGACCAACTGCAACAACTTCCGCCTCGGCTAGCCGCCGACAATGCCAGGAGCTGGCACTTGCCCGGCCTGGACACTGATTGGGTTGTAGTATCTGTCATCTGTGTGTTGGTCTGAGACCAGAAAAAAGAATGGTCTTGGATTTGGGCAGTCGCTGTCTGAATAAATCGTTCATCTGCTACCGCACCAAATAGCAATGGGTAGTTTCTAGTGTTTTCAAAGGCCGGGAAGGTCAAAATGAGAAGCGCAAAAAAGTGAAGAAGGCAGGCAGGCTACACAGGATCATTCATACAGAATAATCATTTATAACATTCATACAGAATGTTATGCTCAACAATGGTGGCCTCTGGCCTCTTGCATTCTCCTAAAGCCTGCCGAAACAAAGAGTACATCACTGCTAGAAATATACCAAACATGCATCCAAATCCAACTGTCTTGTTCATCCAAATTCAGACACATGTAGAACTGAAGTTTAACCATGTAAGTTCTCGGCTCCCGGTAAGACGAGCACCAACACATATCTTATTTAGCAGACTGATAAAAACTTAAGGTGAGCAAAAATTACGAAGAAATGTTTCTTGGCAATTAGCGTTCGAGAGGCACAACTCCACTGAAAAACAGCAACCATCAATCATCCAAAGGGTTCTAGAATGTTCAGAAACAAGAATTATGCGAAGTTCTAGCAGTACATTCACAAAAACTGAACATGGATGTTTGCAATTTAGCAAATGGACTAATGATTTTCGAGCATCGCAGTAAATCTCTAAGCATAAAAGATCAGCCTTTGGAAATCAAAGCAAAATCCCTATATGGCTATATCACCAATAAACAGTTTCTAATAAAACCTTGTTAACCAACATAAATAATTGGAAAAAACACTGGATGCAAAACTGCAGCAACTGGGAGGGTATGGATCGGCAAGTTCATTGGCAAAGTTAACCTTGATTCACCAATTCGATCGAATTTCTTGTAGAAAAAGTAAAAGTAGAGAGGGGACACATTTTTCAATGCGTTGCTTTTGGTCGAATTGGTGCCTTTTGGTGAATCTAAACAAGGCCTAATAGTGCGCACCGATCAGCTCAACCCAAAAGCTTGCATTCTTATCATATTATTGCCAATTAAACTACTTGATCGTTCATCTAGGTCCTCCGATGATACTGTGACGGCTTCATCAAATAGAGCTCTGGTTTCAGAGAGTCACTAACATTTCGTAGCTGTAGCAACTGGGGTGGCATGGGTTGGTGAGCTCATTAATATTGAATAAAGAGAATAACTTTTGGAGACAATTCTCACTCAAAAGCTACCCACCTTACCTCTCACAAATTCCTTTGATGGGCCCACAATGCAGTCCAAAAAGTTTGACAGGAGGGGGGGGGGAGAGGGAAAACTTGATTGTTAGAAAATAGCTGCGGCAAAATATTTTAATTTTTTCTCACCACGCTTTTTAGTTACCCACCCGTGTACCCACCATTCAAAATTCCAATCCCGCCCCATTTTCGGGTATTTGTTTCCTTATTGCCTGGCTGCTAATTGCCTTATTTGATTCAAAATTTAAAGAGGTCGCACGCCAGGACCCCATCACGTCAAATAATTTCAAAATTTCAATTGCCTACCTTTTTTGATGCCGCATGCCAGGACTCCATCAGCAAATGCCGCCATCAGCAAATTGCCTGCCTTTTTTTGGTGCCAGGTTTCGAAATTTTAAAATGCCCAGGACTCCATATTATTTCTTTCCTTTTTGTTTGACACCATCGCCGTGGACACCACCAATTTATTTCCTTTTTATTTGACGCCAGATTTTGTTTCACGCCAGGACACTATCTGCCTTTTTTGATGCCAGGTTTCTTTCCTTTTTGTTTGACACCAGGACACCATCGCCGTGGACACCCCTCACAAATTCCTTTTTGTTTGACACCAGGTTTTGTTTGACGCCAGGACACCATCCCGCCATCAATTTTTGACGCCAGGTTCCATGTTCCGTAGGAATTTGATGCCAGGAATCGCTTCCGCATGCCCCAAATTTCTCCGAGGTCAGTGATGCTCAGTGCCTCCAAACTCGTGCCTCCAAATTTCTCTGTCTCTGCTCTGAATCCATCCGGAACCAATGACAGGGATCGCGGCCGGTTTGTGAACCAAAGACATGGATCGCGGCCAGGTAAACATTACGAGTTGTCGTGACTTTGTTTGGGGAATCACAAAATGTGGCGGCTAATTTCGTTTCTTTGTTAGATGGACAACAATCGGAATCCCCTTGGTGACATTACAAACACAGCAAATCCGCGGACGGGAAATAATCGTAAGAGAAAGGGTTCGACTACGTCGCAGCTGCCAGTTTCATGTGATGCAGAAATTACCACGCCTCGTGGTACGTCTATTGCTTTATGTTATCAGATGCGTAATAATAAATTAGATGTTCTGAACGTTTATTATTCTTGAGTCATTGTGCATTTTGCCAGTACACAATGAAAGCTAAAGAACCCAGGAAGGCCAGGTTAGTGCTGTCTCAATTTCTGTTTGACATAAATGTTTGCCCAGCAAAATGCCATGATCGTTGTGTTTCAGGTGCCGTGTCAAATGGGATGAAGAGAACTTGAACGACATCGAGTCAAACAAACCAGAAAGGGAGAAGATAAGCGAACCCAAGACACCTTACCACCCTATGATTGATGGAGAAGAAGGTATGTAATCTGGGTGTGCACAGCGAATCTAGATTCCTGCTTTTCTGTGATACAGTCACCGTTGTCTCAAATAGCACAAATCTGATTGTGCACTCTGATGTGCAGGGCCTGTTTCACCAGTAAAATATGTTTTGTATTACTTAAAACATATGTGATATAAGTTATTGCTAATTTATCACAGGAAGAAATTCAGCAGGCAAGGAAGCATTTGGATAAAAAAGGTTAGTGCATTTGCATATTAGAGTTGATTCTCACAGCTATTTAAGTAAATCAAGTTAATATGCTTCCTTGCCCTGTCTGTTTTTTATCAAGCAAGTTAATATGGTTCTACTTGTTGTTTGGAAGACCTCGAACCACGGTGAAGGACATATTGATGAAACTACAACAATACAAATGACGGTTCAATGAGATAAAAAGGATGTTGGGTGAAACTAATATGCAGGAAGTGAAGACGGGTTCAAATGAGATTTTGCAGCATATGGTGCCTCAATCTTTTCCAGCTAATTTTTAAGAAGTGAAGATGTGCTGAAATGAGATGTTCCAGCCACAGATTAAGGCAGGAAGGGTGTTGGGATAATTTCTTTTTTTGTCAGTCTTTGGTTTTCCTTCAACTTGATCAGGTAAAATCATAAATTCTCTAACTCTACAATTTTATATAGTACCTGTGTTTTCATCATCTGCAGGTGTCGTCTAGCCATGCATTTTGACTTGCTGCTTCCATGCTCTGGTTTAATTTTCCTTGTGACCATTCTATGGAATGTTCGTGAACATCATCTTTTTGTAAGGTGTGATGATTCTCACTTTGGAAATATTTTAGAAAGCTTAAATTTCAAATGTATTTGGTGGGAGGAGTGGCACAGTCAATTGTGACCAGCAGAGCACCAGGGATGTGCTGCTCTAATTTCTTAATTAAATTATGAAGTGAATTCGTCCTGAAACTTCCACTAAAAAGGCCTTTTTTGGTTGCAATCTGATATGTTCAAATGCCTTTTGAGAAGCTAAATGATTGCATGACCTACATTTCTTTGAAAGTGAGTATTGCTACCAGGTTTGTTTTCAAAAGTGATTGACCCTATCCTGATTTCCTTTTTTAATCAGGTCAGTGATTAGTTAGTTGATTTCCTTCCTTATTGTCCTTGGTGCCTGCTGATAATAGGCCTTTCCTTCCACTACCTGATTTCTGCTGGTTGATTATCCATGGTCTCTGGATAGGTGAATTAAGCCGACGACAGAATTCATATGTTTTCTGTAGGAAGGTGAGGTGGAAGAAATAATCTACATTGCACTTTGCTATAGCATCTCTACTACATGTATATATTCTTGCATGAAGAATTTGGAAAACTGTATCTCTTGTTTGCACTGCATTATATATCATTTTGTTACCATTGCTTGGTGATTATTCTGGCCATAACTTGCATTGCTATTTAAAATATTTGGATATTATGTTGGAAGCCAGATGCCCCATTCGGTTTTGCATATTAATTGAGAATTCTCATTTATCTTTTGCCATTTTCAGGGTCATATTGTAGATTGGAAGACCAGAATGCACATTCATATGGATTTGATTATCAGGAGGCTAGGAGGCTTGAATGACTTTCTCATCCAATTTAGGATGTTAGTTGCAGGTCAAAGGTTCCAAGATGAGGCTCCTTTTTCTACTGTGAGCTACACACCACTTTGCTTATTTGTCGAAATTATACATGACTAATGATTCATGCACAAAGACTAGCTAGGACCAGCTGTTGTGAAACTGTGATGCAAACTGACACTATATATGAGCATGGTCCCGGTTTGCATTCCTTGCCCTTGGAGCGGGGTTGGGTAGGTCGCCAATGTTTTGCTAATTAAGGAGTAGATGTGGAAATGTACTAGGGTGAAAATATGTGATGCTATGGCCTACATGTGGATTGAGTTTGTTGCAGTAGAAATACACAAATATTTTGAGGCAATACATTTCTTATTTCTCTTCCAGTATTATCTTGTCTTATCTAATACAGTTTGTTGGTGATTAACAAATACTCAAACAATAGTTGCATTTTCTTTTTGATATATGCTACTACTTACATGTTGCCATTGTTCCGTAAAGCGTAATTAGTCATTGTGTTCCGCTTGGAGATGTTACAAACACCATCAATCATGCTTTTTTTAGTCATTGTGGCCTGCTCTGTGTAAAATCTTATTCTTAAATTTTGTGATGTGTTTCTTATTTCATTCTGCGGTTCTATCTAAGGGAGAGGGAGGGTGACTGGGTGAATTAGTTGCTTCAGTGATCCTTCAGCACTTTCTGTTTTTTTGTCCCATGAGTCCTGCAACCTGCTTCCTTCGCTTTGTCGCTGAGACCTTGAGCATGGCGATGATGGAGCTGCCCTAATCCCAGGTGTTCAGGCTCTTGATCTTGATCGCGCATTGAAGGAAATGCGGGACTTGGATAATGTAAGTATCCACTGCTTTGATTTAAGATTCATTTTGAATGTACATCTAGGACATATCTAGGACATCTGCAGGTCCTCATGGAGTATCTTTTCAAAACTTTTGATGCCTTCCCCTTTGACACTGTTGATCATTGTTCAAACGTTGATATTAATTCTTTTCTTATTCCAAGTGCTTAGATGCTTAGGTGGTGCCCATGGTCTCTCAGGCTGGCGAGTAGAGGGTTACTTTTTGTGCTTGGTACACAATGGGAGGGCTTAACATGAAGTTATTTTTCCCCCAAAATTGTTTAAGCGGTTCATCCATATTGTTTTTGTTTAGTTATGCTTTGAAGAACTAGCTGGCAAAAAAGATGACTGATGCCCAAACATATTTGTGTGTTAGCAATTTCATGGTCTCTCAATATCTAGATTATATTCTCATTGTTTGATGCTTTTGTTTTTGCTTCTATCTATTCGATCTAAACCCAAGGATTCATTTTTTTTTACAGCTCACCTAGGGATTCATGTGAGTGACATTGAAACTAACTATTTGCATACCTTCTGTGACTTTCAGGTAGGACAATTAGTGATGCATGGTGGCATTTGTCGAAGTTTAGCTTTGTCTTTCATGGAGCTCTGGAAATACGAAATAGTGAAGCTCTAGACACACGTTGTTCACTTCTTGATTAATAAAATTCTCTCTAAGGTTATTTAGACTGATTTCAAATTACAAATCTTAGAGCTCTACTGCTTTGTTTAGTTGGTGTAGGAGATTATATTCAAGGTAAATATCAATATCAGTAACCTCTTTCCAATGGTGAACGTCCGTTTGAGTTTTTAAAAACAAATAATGTTTGTGTACCATTTGCTTGTTCATGCTTTTGCTGGATTGTGTGCACATATTCTTGTTTTTAGTTTGCGGCAACATGGAGCCCAGCATCAGGTTTAGCTTGTTTTATATCACTATAGTGTTTTCCCTGTTTTGGATATGCCGCATGTACATATCTGCTATAAATATAAAATTATCTTATTTTTTAAATATAAAAACTCTTGTTTACTAGGTTTTTAAAAACATGTGCCACACGACCACTATGACAAAACAAAAGCAATAAGAAATAATTTAGGCCCTGTTTAGTTTACATGGCACTATTATTAAATTTTACATTATATCAGTATCACCATCGGTACTGACCTGGATGAATGAAATTTGGTCTCAAATAAAAATAAATTATGAATAGATATTGATTCACCTGTCCATCCATGTTCATGGGAATAACATTAAAATACATAAAATCTGATATTTGTTTATGTATTGATTAGCATCTTTTGATCTCAAAGTGCTCACAGTGACCTAGCTGTATGTACTGAGGTGAAGATTCCAGTTATTTATATTCCACCTTTTGATATGTTTAGAATGCACTGTTATCATGGTAGAGTTTTGGACTCGGTAGCATTGCTAAATGGTTTGGAGATTTAGCATTGCTATTTAAAAGGTTTGGATATTATGTTTAAAGCTGCCCCATTCAGTTTTGCATATTGATTGAAAAAACCCGTTTATCTTATTGTGTTTTCCAGATCCTTATGTAGATTGGAAGATCAGATTGCACATCCATATGGATTTGGCTTGACTGACATGGAGAGATCCATGCGTATGGAGTTAGGAGAGTAGAGAGAGAGATATTAATTGTGGGGGAGTGGGAGAGAACAAATCACATGTGGATCAACTGAGAAAAGTGATGGAGGGAGCGAGAGAGACATCACAAGTGAACTGAGTTGGAGCTTGAGAGATATCATTGGTGGATCGAGTTAGGAGCAAGAAGAAAAGATATAAATGTTCCACATGTTCCATGTTTATCTCCACTGCAATATTGGACTTGTTATGAAAATATAAATGCACTATATATTATAAGTTTTTAAAACGTGCCTGTGGCACGTACATATCCACTAGTTTGTGTAAATGACTTAAACATCTATGGTTAGGTTCAACAACATTTTCAATTCTCGAAGTACAAAAGTAATTCCAATGTTTTGCTTTTGATC
>CM014272.1:55979946-56003889 GCA_004135705.1 Alloteropsis semialata
TGCCGCTCCGCGCGTCGCCGCCTCCCGCGCCGCTCGCGCCGCGTCTCGTCCTCCCGCGCAACCCAGCGGCCAAAGCTGCAGGCGAAGCAGCATCTCTACCTGCTCGTGGACGACTGGGAGAGGGGCTACAGCCCAGGTGATCCTTCATCCTTTTAGATCCTCCATCTTCACCGTGCTGTGCTACCTCCCTCTCCCTCTCTCTGTAAATTATGCTAATGTGCATCAACTCTCTGCTGTGGGGATGCAGTGACCTTGTCAAAGACCAAGAAGAAGCCAGGTTCAGAACGCAAAGGCAAAGTAGTCGCCGCGTCCCTTCTGTCGAATTCGGACAAGTTGCCGTGAACAATCAGCAAGTTCGGGATCGAACGCGAAGAGCGATAGCTCATGATGCATTTTTACTTTACTAGTCATGGATCTTTCGTCGATCTGATAACGTACTTGATTGCTATGAGTGCAGCTCAGAATTAGATACTTGCAAATTTAGCCGTGGAAATTTAATGTGCAAATTTAGCCTGAGATTAAACAGGGACTGAGATGCATCACCTAACAACTTTTTCTTTAACAAAAAACTACGGCAACCCCTTTTGATGTAATCACCTATCAACTTTTTTCCAAACAGTGGACGACGAAGATTGTACCCTTGTTCGTTACTTGATTGCTGAGGATAAGCCAAATTATGAGTTTCTCGATGATGACGAAGACATACACACTCTGGTGTCAACCATGGATGCAGAGAGCTCCTACCATCGCTCAATACATGTGAGACGACTTGTCCCCAGAGAACATGCTGATGGAGAGGCAAGGATCCTACGCCAATACTTTGGTGCCAATCCTATTTACACCCCTGAAAAGTTTCGTGAAACGTATAGAACATGGCATGTCAAATTATTGTCTTTTCTCTCAATATGTGCATGTTGCTTACATTTTCTATCTTGCAGGTTCCGTATGAGGCGTCATGTGTTCATCCGTATTCTTGATGCAGTTCAGTCTGTGGATAGCTACTTTCAGCAACGTGAGGATTGTACTGGGCTTTTAGGATTGAGCACTTTGCAGAAGGTGGTAGCCGCAATGCGCATACTTGCGTATGGTTTGCCGTTAGACGCCGTTGATGAGTACGTGCAAATTGGCACGTCAACTGCTCGTGAGGCTCTTAACCATTTCTGCAGTGCTGTTATAGCTGCCTTTGGGAAGGAATACCTGCGTTCTCCAACCCCCGCCGATGTGGCTCGTCTACTGCAAGAGGGTGAGAGACGAGGTTTCCCAGGTATGCTTGGTAGCATAGATTGTATGCACTGGACGTGGCGCAACTGCCCTACTGCTTGGAAGGGCATGTTCACTGGACGCGGGAAGCACCCAGGTATGCTTGGTAGCATAGCTTGCATGAATGTAGTGTCATTCAGGTTTGGACAAAATAGCTTCATTCAGTCAGTTTGCATACTAGTTAAGCTGGGGTCCGATCTCCTTCGCTTTTTCTCCACAGGAAGTGAAAAGCGCACTTGTGTTTCTGCTATCTTCTCCGCTATGTAAATAGACGCTGCTCCTTAGGTTTTTTCTGCAGCACAACTTCACCGGAATATCACAGAATTTTCAGAGGGACGTTCCAGACTAGACAGGTAGTTGATCAATTGGACCTTGCGCTGGCGAATGTTTTCCCAATCTTTGCTAGCACTGCCAAACCACAAACAGAATATTTCTTCTGGCAGATGTTACAGAAATATTTCTTCAACATAACGTATCCACAACAGAATTTACATCATGATTTCTTCACGATTTTGTAGCAGTGACAGCAGCTGCATCAAATATTTGCAGGACAGTCAGGAGACTATGCACTTGAGACACAAACATTCAGAACAAAGCTTTACATTAGTCTGCAGTGCTTTGGTCACCAATCAGCTATAAAATTATCTGGTAACACCTTGTACTTAATTTCCTCCAACTAGACAAAAAGAGATGAAGCTGGAAGTTGAAGTGTCGAAGCTCTTCAGTAGTTGATCACTGGAATAGGTTGCAACTCCAGGTGTAAATACACTGGTATTGCGCTCAGCAGATTTCTTGTGCCTGCTGTAATATATGCCTTCAAAAAAACAGAAGGGTAGTTACATATCATGGGAGAGAAAGACCAAGTAAATTTATTGACAATATAACACACATTTCAGTGTGATCTATAGCTAACAAAACATGGAGCAGAGCACAACAGGAGCATAAATTAAAACCGTTATCATCCCTACTTCACCTGTTTCATAGCAATCAGATATCCGTCCTGACAAACATTGAGTTCACATCTCTCATTACAAGAGCAAAGGAAATAAACAAAGCTCTGTGACAAAGTGACAGAGAAACACCGCAGTGTACAGGAAAAACAGAACACATCCCACTGACTTGGCACCAACAGATACAGGAAAAATAGATAGCACCAACAGGTAGCTCTTGGAAAAAAAATAGATAGCACCAACAGGTATTACACAACTTCCTCACTGACTTGGCCCATGACGTCGAGACATCAACTTCTGAATGATATCTTCTTGTAGCGCTTGATAGTACATGCGTTGCATGGGTTGACATTGGTCAAGGTTAATGGCCAAAATGCGCTCGTCCTCTTCCTTCTCTTTCTTTTCAGCCTCCATGTGAAGCCGTTGCTTATCCATAGCCAACCTTTCCCTCTCTATGTCCAGCATCATCTTGCGGTGCTCACGAGCTTCCTCTACCTTCACTTTCTCTAGAGTAACAATTTCATCGAGCCGGGCCTTGCGCTCACCCTCTGTTTCCTTGAACAACTCAATCTTCTGAACAGAGAGGTCATGCAACTTGGACACATACTCAGATGAAGCTGAAGCAGCTTTCTTCTTAGCCACTTTTGCTGCATCCCTCCCCATGGGACGTTTTCCTGACGAGCTAGCTGGCGAGGAATCATCGGGATCAAGATCCAATATGTTGCGCTCTCCACTAGTGAGGACGTTTTCCCTGGAAGCACTGTTTTGAGGGGTGTCCATTTTCCTTTTGAGCTCCATCCATTTGGGCTCATCCTTCAGGATTTGCCAGCAGTGCATGAGGGTGAAATTGTGCTTCTCCACACTAGCAAAATCAGCCGCAGCAGCCACTGACTTATCTGCATCCGCCATGCCACTAGGATTGGAGCGGATCATCTCAGCCATGTATCCAGAGAACTTGCTTACCTCAGCTTTGATGTGATCCCAACGACTCATAATGGATTTTTGGGTCCTCTGTGGATAGCTGCCACATTTGGCGTTGTACCTGCTGAGGACACGAACCCAAAAGGCTTCCTTCCTCTGGCCGGTGTTGACAACAGGATCGCAGCTAATTTCCAGCCACGATTTGCAGAGCACGTTGTCTTCATACGCTGAGAAGTTGGTCTGCTTGTTCCTTGTTGCCCCCACCTTGGAAGCGGAACCGCTCATGGAAGATTCAGAAACTCCTCCACTACCAACAACCGGTGCTGCATCGTTGAGATCAATAAAGAAATCATCCATCCTGCATTGTTCCAAAGAAAAATGAAGTCAACATATATAGTAAAGAAAGAGCAAAAACAGAAAATGCCTTACTGTTTCATCACTTTAGACAGCTTAAAATAGACCAGATGTGCCATTACAAAGGAGTAGAATTCTTAGACCGAAATCTAATCATAAGATGAAGGTACAAACATAGGTGAGCAGAAATGCCCTATCTATCTTGGTGGTTACTCATCAAAAAGCAACAAATTAACCACTCAGCTGTTACAACAATCGAAAGCAACACTAAGATGCAAATATATAGTAAAGAAAGAGACAGTTCTAGCACTATCTAATGAGACAGTTCTAGCACTATCTCAGATGTCAATATCTAATGAGACAGTTCTAGCACTATCTCAGATGGAACTAGTGGAACAGTCATGCCAATTGGCTAGTTAAGTAGTTATATAGGCATGATGTATTCAGAGTATGGACTTGTTAGATGCTTCACTATTCTCCTGTCTACCTAATAACACATAGAAATAATATAGGAGACAATACCCACTAGCATGAGAGCTGAGAAGCAAGGGTTTGGAGAACTGGAACATTCACCAACAATGAATGTATCGGAAGGTGCGATATTGTGGGATCAAACAATATATACATGTACCCCCGATCTTAGGCCACTTGTGCGTGCTGCAATCGAAACACGGATAGTTCAAATTTTGGAAATGCCCTATCTATCTTGGTGGTTACTCATCAAAAAGCAACAAATTAACCACTCAGCTGTTACAACAATCGAAAGCAACACTAAGATGCAAATATATAGTAAAGAAAGAGCAAATTCAGAAAATTCAAAAAAAATTTCAAAATGGACAATCTAAGATGCAGTGAAAACTGTGCGCACAAAATTCAGGCACTTTTATTTTTCAGGAACAGTGACTGTATTTTGTTGACTTGACGACTGCGACACACATCAGTAGCATTAAGGTTCTTTGCAATTTGGTTGCTGAGTATATGTGCACCGAATGCACGCTACTAATCCTTTCATTTCAAATGGGTGCGTCATTAGGTTGGAATAATTGAAACAAATAAAAATTCACTAGTCTGTCCAGTTCAGTATGCATGAGAAACTGTTCGCGTCATAGTTGGATTGATTCAAACAATTAACAAATTCACTATTCTGTCCAGTTCAGCATACATGAGATTACTACTTTGCTGCAGTGAGGAAAAAAGGGTCCATATTTGAGAAAAAAGGGCCTCTCTGTATACTGACCATTACTTAATACTAACGGCCATATGAAGATCATCTTATCCTCTTGGTTTTAAACATAATGAATGTTGTTTCTTAATGTTCTTTCTGAATGGAACATGAAGAACAAACTATTCGCGATCACATTGGGTCACAACACAAGCAAGTTCAAGGACCAAAATGGATCATCCAGGGACGATTGGGTCACAAACTATTCGCCATCACATTGGGTCACAACACAAGCAGAAAAATTACTCACTTTGGAGGGGATTGGGTCGATCCGGTGCTCTCCAGGGACGCCGCCGTGGTGGATCCTGCTTGTTCGTCGTGGTGGTGCTGGCGGAGGGGCGGGAGGTGCGGCGGCCGCTCCTTGTTCGTCGTGGCGGTGCCGGCAGCGGGGGCGGGCGCGGCGAGCGTTGCCGGCGGCCCGTGGCTGGAGCGGCACGGCGAGGCTCCCCAGCGGTGCTCGACCGACGCGCGGATGGTGGGGGAGGCGGCGACGGCGACAGGGAGGGGGAGGCGGCGACGACGACAGGGAGGGCGAGGCTGCGGCGGCGAGAGGGAGGGCGAGGCTGCGAAGGCGAGAGGGAGGGGGAGGTTGCGGCGGCGGAGGAGGATCCGTCCCCGATTTTTGGAGGAGGGGACGGCGGTCCGGGAGAATGGAGGACCGGATCCAGGTCCTCGTTGCAGAAGAAAAAACGGGTGAAAACCCCTACAGTAACGGGTCCGGACGGGATAGAGTGCATCGCTGCAGATAGCCTAATACCTAACCTGTTGGAGATGCTAAAACTCCTTATGTGCAGACTCAGTTAAGCCTCAAACATAGAAAAAGAATCAGTTGCAATTATTTTTATCTAATTGCACCTGACAGATTCGAACTTGAGACATCCATCCAAGAGTTTAACCTGGCAGTAAAATGAGGGCGATTTGCCATTTTTGAAAAAAGGGTTTCTAAAGATCCGAATCCATAGGATATTTTTTACAAATTTGAATTAAACACTAAAATTTCCTAGACTGCTCCTACACTTCCAAACAGGCCGCATGATGCTTTCTTTTTATCAGAACAAAGCTAAGAAACCAAAACTGCAGTTCCACGAACAAAATTGATCTTTATTTAGGCTGGCTTGTGGGTTGTGGCTTCTTGCCATTGCATTTATGCGTACCTCAGCCCGTATGGCCGTATGACTGGTGATGGATATATGCCGCCACCCATAATATCAGCGATGTATTCCCCTCATTTTGTACCTGTGATGATTGTTGCAGAATTGCTTGTCAGAGTTTTGTCAACTCCAGTTTTCGTTTTGTTTTTTTAAGGCAGATTGCTGATTACTGTCATGCTAATCCGCGCTCAAGGCTTATGACAGTGCTACAACAAGGAGGCAGAATGATTGTGTGATACTGTTGAGCTATAGATATGTTCTACATAACCTTTGCCTAATCTACCTTGACCAAAGCCCAGTTTTATCCTCGATTCATATAATTGAATAGCAACAAACGGGAAATGCCTTTGCACCGCATGAGGCACGCTACCTTTAAATTATCAATGTTACGAGTAACATTTCTACCAGTACCACATCAATCAATTTAATTCAACACACGCTGGGAAATTGAGGTAATTAAATACATGAGGAACTAATTCTTTCCGTTCCTCTATTTCTAACAATTAATGTTGGTTTCTCCAGATCGGGTGTCCACGAGACCACGACCAAATGATCATCATCATGCTTTCTTGGCCTTGGGCTTAGGTGGTGGTGCCAGGAACAAAGCTTTGAAGATCCACGCAGCAAGGACGGCGCCAATAAAGGGGCATATCCAGTACACGTAGAACTGCTCCCACGTGTTGTGGCGATTGTTGACATATGCCCAGCCAAATGCCTGCAGAATAATATTTGACCAAGATTCATACGTTAAACAAAAACAGGGGAACTAGAATGCTTATTGTAATACAAAAACAGGCACGAACAGAGAAATATTCAAATGCTTGTCAAAACAGACAGTAATCTAAAGCCAGTTCTTAACATATGGGCTAGAGGTAGATAAGAAGTTTATCACAAAATAAAAATTAAATGAAGTGGATCATTAGAGTTAAAAGTAATTGACCTTTTTCCTCTGAAGTAGCATATATGTTAACACACACTTCCAGGTAGCATTTTGTTTCCTAACAATAAACTTATCTAAGCAATTCTACATAGAGCATGTCAGTTTACCAATCCTCTCCCTTTCCCAAAAGCATGCAATTGTTATGGTCTGATAAGATGCGCTACAAAGCAACAGAGTAAGTGAAGCGGACAACAGAATCAAGAACACTGGCAGTGTGGGTGTCAGGGACAACAGTGCACAGAGGGTAGCAATGGCATATGGGGGCCTAGAAACTACTCTTCCCAGGGAACCATTTGCTGTGGCCATCGCTCTCACGACTCAAGTGAGCAGCCGGATCATTCATGTCTGTCTGAGTTGAATTCCTGTGTTAGTTTCTTGTTTTTTGCATAGCAGTCCCAGCACACATTGCTGCAATCTGTCTAGGCAAGCACGGGGCCGCAATTATTCAGCTAAACAAAGTAGAACTGTGTCAAACCCTGCTTATCCAGTGTTAGACAGCAAATGGAGATATTCACTTCTAATCAGAACAAACAATTCAAGATATTTTGTCAATATTATTCATATATCCTTCTCTTAGGTAATTACTTTGTATAGTTCCCCTCAAAACACATAGATAATTATTTCATTTGGAACTTATGTTCATGGTGTACTGTTGTGCTCCTGTAGAATGCAGGGTTTTAAGTACAAGTATTCATCTAGTGGCTGATCCACACACAAAAAAAAGGTATGCGAGATTTCTTAACATTTGAGAATTTGGCAAAGCAAAAACTAAGACCCTTTGCAGAAGAGTATGTGCTCTTTATCATGCCCAAGCATGGTTCCTTGCATGAGGTAAAATCTAGAAAGAAGGTGGATATATGCTATATATGCATGTCTTCTTAATAGCTAGCAAACACATATTCTATGTCTCTGGAGCTCTTCTGGAACAATGTTTTGTTTTTCAGTTCCTATCACCATGCTGACTCTGTTAGTTAGGAACTGTAAATTTTAAGAAAAACATCGCAACTTCATACAGGAGGTTCAGTCAAAAGGACAGGAAGATGCTTCAAAAGATCAGGTATGGTGATTTGATGGTCAAACAATTCTACTCAGTTTTTCTTCTCAGTGTAACATGCCGATCATTTTGTTCAATTATTTTTCTCACTATTGCATTCTCTTATCACCAAAGTCAATTATGTGTGTCTGTATTCTTCCTTAAGGTGCTGCGAATAAAGTTGGACAGAGATTTCAAGGATAAAAGGATCAACTGCAATGCCCAAAATTGTTATAGAAGAGGAAAAGAACTTACAAAAACAGGTATCCTTATCTATGGTGTTTAAAGGTGAGCTTAACAGGAGTAAATTGTAACATACAGTAAAATTTTTTCTTAATTTTAGTGCTTATGAGTTTCCTTAATTACTTTAGAAATAGGTGATCATGTGTACATAGTAACTGTTTATTAAAACACAATTTCAGATAATTGATTTCACATTGTTCAAGTGATATAAGACTTACTAGCAAAAGAAATAATTGGTTTCCATGTTAGCAAAGATATTTAAGCTTTCAACATCAGTTCTTTATTGTGGATATTGACTTGAAGCAAAATACACTTCACTTTTCTTCAGTTTTTTGAGGGACATAGCAAAATGCGCATCAGGGACAGAATGCAGTCTAAAGGAGAAGACCATACGAACTGTTCACACATGTTCAGTGGCCAAAGCATATCTCAACATCCCGGTGGTCTGTTGTAAATATAAAATCCACACATGTTCGGTGGCCAAAGCATATCTTAACATCGTGATATAAAATCACCATTCTCGGTAAAGAATGGTATAGATCAGATTACCCACATGATGTAACATTCTTGAAAGACACCAACTCCTACACATATTAATCAGATATACAATCAAGCTGCTAAAGGTCCCTGTGACAGTCCAAACCGCGCAGCTATTTTCTAGTCAAGTGTTGAAATTTGTTTGCTATAAAGATGATGATTGCGGAAACTAAAATGAGTGGAAACTAATACGAGCAATGAGCTAGTTTGTCAAACATTAGAAGGAAAAGAGAGGAGAGAGAAAAAGGGAAGAGACTGACATTGGCTGGGTTCATGGAAGGACCGGTGTAGGCTGCGCCAGAGAGGACGAGGCATACGGTGGAGATGGAGAGCATCCATGTCTTGATGATGGGGTTGCGGGGGCCCTTGACGATGATCCAGAGCACAGCCATGGTGATGACGAAAGTGAGCCCTAACTCGGCGACTGCGCCAGTGTGGGGATCCACCTTGAGCGAGGGGCCCCCGAGCATGTGCTTGTACTGCGCCGGCATCAGTTCCGAGATGGCAAGAGCGCCGCCCACAGCGCCGGCGGCCTGATCAGTCAGCAGTCCGCATCAGTCTCCGAACAAGACATTTCCGAACTCCTGGAATTGAATTGAACTGAATCCAAATTCAAGCGGAACCCACCTGCGCGGGGAACCGGAGCGCGACGGCGAAGAGGGAGGGGCTGGTGACTCCGGCGGCGTAGAAGGCGGCGACGCCGGTGGGGTTGAAGCTGGCGCCGCCGAGCGCGTCGCACAGGATGTTGAAGACGAAGAGCAGGACAAAGAGGAGGGAGACGGTGACCAGCAGCGCGTACTGGACGCCCTGCAGCTTGAGGTAGGACGTCACCGCCGCCGTCGAGGCCCCCAGCGTGGAGACGCACAGCACCCAGAGGAACGTGACCACCGCGTCCGCCGCAGCCGCCCGCAGCGCCGCCCCCATCGCCATCAGCGCCCTTGTCGCCCTCTGCTCTGTTGTGTCTGTGTTCGGGAGAAGCAGAGCAGATCGGAACTGACGGAGGTGGAGGAGGACGGGTAGGTATACAAACGCTATTCCCGTGCCACTTCTTTATCTTCTTCCTTTTTTTTTTCCTCCCACATGGACAAGTTTGATATTCGCCCCTTGATCGACTCTGAATCAGGGTTTTAAAAACCGAACCGGACGTCCAAACCGTCGGCCACCGGTAGCGGTTTACCGGTCCGGTTTGACCGGTAACCGCTAGAAACCGAACAAATTCAAATTCTAAATTCAAAATTTTCAAAAGGGGTAGTGCAATCGGTACGAGTCGGTAAGCCGAGCGGTTTGGTCGGTAAACCGGTCGGTTTGGGCGGTAAGCCGGCCGGTTACAAAAAAATTGAAGAATTTGACATATTTTTGAATTTTAATTAAAAATTGAAAAATAAAAGAAAAATTTCCAAAAATTCTTAACAATATTTCAAGGTGCGTAGAATCTAATGGTGTCAAAATTTTTCAAATATTAGTGCATTTAGTATTTTTTGCAGGCATTAGAAGTTTAACTGGCCGATTTAGTAGGCTGTTTGGACTTCTAATGCCAGCAAAAAAATATCAAATGAGTAAATATTTGAAAAATTTTGACACCAATAGATTACACGCATCTTGAAGTATTTTTAGGAATTTTTTCAACATTTTTCCATTTTTTGAATTTGAATTTGAAAATTTGGAATATTCCCGGTTCCCAACCGCCCTGAACCGCTACCGGTCCGGGGCGGTTTGAGCGGTAACCGTGGTAACCGGACCGGTTCCCAACGGTTTTTAAAACCCTGCTCTGAATGTCGCGGTTTAAGTTTCTTTATATTTTGGGAATTTAATGTGCATCTTACAATGCAACCCAGGTGAGACAGTAGAACATATTTGGGATTTATTTCAAAAATGACAAGAGTCAAGAGTGTACCTTAGAGAAACACTGAGCTTGACTCCCATCAGTAATTTGTTTAAAGTAGAGTAATTTGTTTTAACCACTTAAGAGTGAGTTGCCATGAATAGATGCTGTTTTAGATTCCTGTAAGTATTTTTTTTAATTTTAATATCAAATATATCTTTATAAAAAAGATGAGAATATAGGGTAAATGTTACTAAAGTAATCCTAGAAAGTACTTTAAATTACTTAATTGTGACTATTTGAAACATCATATGTTTATAGAGATTATTGTTCAAAGCTTGACCCAGTGGAGCATATTGATATTATAAAACATGTATTTTGAATAAAATGGAGTATATAGATAACTATATACTTATTGCGCTCGTGCTGTCATTTGTTTGGACAGGAGAGGAAAAGGGACTTTCACTATAGTCATATATTTCCTTTGTTCCAAGTTAGTTCACTTTAGTTTTTTCACAAGTCAAACTTCTATAATTTTGACAAATTCATCTAAAAAGCACCAATATTTACAAACAACCAATTAGTCTTATTGAATCCACCACACCAAAAATAATTTAATAGTATATTTATTTTGATACTATGTATGTTACTTTTTTTAAAAAAAATTGGTCGATACTCGATAGAGTAGTCTGAACTACAATTTGAAACAGAGAAAGTAATATGACTATGCATGGCATGAGTATGACCTCTAGTTGAGCAGTGGGAGGTAAAGACAGGAAGAGAAAGAATCACCTGCTAGAACTGGGTGAAAATGTGTATGAGAGCGAGAGGACGTGTATTTTGGCCTTTTAAGGAGCTTTGCATGTTTTGTGGATCAGTGGATGGTCATGGCGCACGCCCATACTGTCACTTCGCTCGTGGCCATGTATCTGAACTACAACCATCAGCCAAATCAGGTGGGACATGTGCAAAAGTCGTCGAAAGTTCGTTGATCTTGTCTCGAGGAGGAAGAAGAGGCTGGTGGCAGAATAAAGAGGAGCTGTTGTCTACCACTTAGAAAAGTGCTGGCCGCATGCAAAAGCTCTAAGATTTCTCCAAGGTTCATGTAATTTTTAGGAAAATTTATGTATGAATTTCTGTTCTCACACGGTTTGGTTTTTTTTTTGGCATGCAATCGAATTTGGGTCTCGCGTGTCAAGGCATACTACTACCCAAAACCATGCAAAAAGCCTGCCACTGATCCACATCCATGATCCACCTCGTCGGCCTAGCCCTTTCCTTTAGTAACTACTCCCGCTGTTCAATTGCCACAAGAAGGAAAGGGACAGTCATCTGTTTTTTTTATTTTTATTCTCAAAACTAGTTATTGGGAGTGGGTTTATTTGTGTTCTAATGGATAGCGTAAGACTTTCTACCTTTTTTAAAGTCGAGGAATTCTCTACAAATTATTTATATCAATTCACATATGCTTTTCTATGTCAACCACGAATTCTTTATGTTAATTGGTATTGTCCCTGGATGCTTTGGAATGTGAAAGAGCAGCTCTTCTGACCTAGAATTTTCTCATGGCTTCTCACCGAGGCCAACATATTTGAGAAGCAGAGGTGCATTGATGCACCGGTGGCATGGATGATGGTGATAGATGTAGGTGGGGTGCCACTGTGCCGCGACCTGGCACATCCTCGTGCAGGTGCGTCTCTCCTTTGCAATTGTCCGAGCATCCCCTTGTCCCACTCTTTGATCCCTTTACTTGCTGCTGCTGAAAGCCGAGGAATAGGTGGACTAGGGCTGCAACAAGATAGGACAGGGACAGATGCATGGATTTCGTGCGGAATAGGTGGACAACAAAACCATCATTTTGCTTTGATGGCTATTAGTTGTGTGAATTAGAAAGACTAGAGATGGATTCAAAGTTAGCTCAAGTTAGCTTCCTGTTTGCTCACAGATTGTACAGTTTTAGATTTTATTTTACTATTAGTGCAATTGATTTCAATTTATAGGGTGTAATTTTTTTTCGAGGAATTTATAGGGAAACACATCCAACTATCGTTTGAGCCAATACTATGCATTGGAGTACATGTGGAACTCACTCGTTCAGCTCAATTTTTTGTTTGAGAAAAATACCCCAAAAAAGGAACTCACTCGTTCAGCTCAATTTTTTGTTTGAGAAAAATACCCCAAAAAAGATCCCTAAGGGGCAGATGCTTCACCCAGGATTCGAACCCTGGATGAGAGCACTCCGGCTAGTGGCTTTTGCCATTGCGGCGTGAGCCCCTTCGCTGCCTGTTTTAGGTACATTGCCGCCAGATGATGTACCACATGTACGTACTGCAGGTCCTTCGGCCAATGCCGTGGACCGAGAAGATCTCCCGTTCGTATTGGTGCATGGGGTTAGTGCTTTTCTCTTACTTGCTCAAATTGATGCAGTATTGTCACTTTCATGTTTCAATTTGGGCCTAATTGCAGCTTGTAGTCATTTTCACATCAGCTCATTGGTTTTAGAGAGTATATAGCTGTAAGAGCATCTTCGAGAGAATCTTTATATTTTTTCTAACTTAAAGGAATAGAGATTTTGTTGAAAAAACACTTTCCAACCGCCTCTTCAATTGGATATCCGAATATAGATATCCTCTATTCCGAATTTCTCGCTAACCAAAGATGGAGAGCGAAGATGACTCTCTAGAGTCTGCGCACAATATATAGAAAAGCTGTTAGAGAGTATAAAGATGTAGAAAATAATTATTACTTAAATGGCTCTCTAGATTATGATTTATAGAGTAGATTTTAGAAACGCTCTTGAAGATGCTCTAATTGACACATAGTATTATCCCAACAGAATATTGGAACACTTAAGAGTTATTCTTCTGTATATTACGTTAACTCTTCAAAAATGACTCTTCCTTCTTGATCAACAAATGCACCGGTAGAGGTACTGGTTTTGTTGATTCATTATATCAAGATTTATTTATTTTTATGCAGTATCTTGGGAGTTATTCCTTGCGTCACTGGTTGCAACTCTTGAATTGGCTCCCCCCACCTTAGAATTAACATTTGCATTGGTTGCAGAACAATTTAGGAGGGTAGGATATGAGTTTGTTGGAGGGCCAGCTGTAACTCTACAGCCATGTTTAATTAACTTTTGATTGGTGTAAGCTGCAAGCACTAGATTTCTTGAAATGCACTCATTACCCTTGATCTGGAACTGAATACACATTTTATTTGATGCAGAGAAAATATCTATATAGCCATAGGCTGGCACATACTGAACTTCCATTTTTTTGTTATATCCAGCCTTTTTTCACTTTTGGAAGGGCCTTCTGTTGGCGGAAAACATTGGGTGAACACCATGGCAGGTGCCCACCTCCACGCAGTGAGTATGTGTTAACGGAAAGGATGTCAGGAGATAATAAAAAAAAGAAAAAGTCTACTGTTCTCTCCCATCCCTGCCAACCCGTTTTGATAAAAAGAAAATCCATCGCAACAAGTTCTATTTAGTGGTTACTCTGACACATTTTGAAATATTATTTCTATAGCAAATTAAGTAATCTTTTACTCCAACATAAATCGGAATAGGATGGAAACATCGTGTCACATTGAATTGAAATCTTCCTTTCTCTGACACAACGGATGCAAAATCTGACACAATGTCTGTGTCAGACTAATGCATTTTGCTTGAATAATTTGTGTCAGACTAATGCATTTTGCTTGAATAATTTGTGCAAACTTTAACACAATGTCAGATCCCAGAACCATATCATATACAAGAACAATCCCAATCAACGGAAAACGGATGTTCAAGTCCAATCTGCGACGAATGTTCATGTCGGGTGTACATATTTTACAACAATCCAAATCAAAGAGTTTACTCAAATTTCACGTGCCTTCTTTGATATCTATATGCAGAATACTCACCTTCTTTTTAGTAATTTTACCGCATGTGAGACCTTGTAGTTGAGGGATCCATCTTATTTATCATGGCAAGGGTGTTCTTATATGGTCAGTTCTACTAAATTTTTTTTTCCTTTTAGTGTGATTGTATTATACTTTGTGTTGTATTTGTGATAAAATTGATTTGACAAAGCTACTTGAAGTGTCGTCGTAAGGTAGTTTGTGGCTTAAAATTTCTTTCGCACTTGACCAGCTGTATCAACCATTATGTGTGTTTGATGGTTGATACCTCTCAGCTACTTGATGGTTAGTGGTGATCCCAGTGATACCCCAAAGTCGAATATATTGCTATGGTCGCTCAAGCCAGAAGTTCTCTCCCCCACCATGAATTTATTTCTTTTCCTATATTGTATTGAATGTCCATCTTCCTTCTGCATTGTCGCAACATATCCTCAGTTTCCTTAGGGCAGCTCCAGTTTCTGTGGACACGGAAAGCGAACGAAAGTATTGTTCGATGGCCGTAGCGTGGAGTTCGGTCTAGAGGAGCCCACAATTGGATAAAAGAAATGCAAGATATTTTCTCTTCCTTCCAGGCATCGAGTCCAGAAGACCTGAGCCAAGGAGAGAAAAGCATGGAAAGAATCGCCAGCGCGCTTTGCGCCAATATTTTATTCGTGAACGACGAACCGAGTTTGGAGTCCGATTTTCATCTCTGACACACAGACATCCGTACCCACAGTGTTCACGATTCGCTTTCCACACCCCACGGTTCGCTTTCTGCTCACACTAGAGCTGCTCTTTACAAAGCCACGTGCGATTTTCCTTTTTTTTTATGCCAAATGCTAAGAAGCAAACAACTGACGGAGGAAAAGCAAACATTCCTGCATGAACCCAAGAGGTCCTACAATCTATTTTAGTTTAATTATACATAGTTTCTGAAAATTCTATTCAAAGTATAGTGCTCTGTTTTGTGTCTGCCGTGAATTTGCATGAGAGCTCAAGGAGACAGTATGAATGGAAACCTTTGAGGGTCTTATTTTGCATTGCACCTAAGCGTGCGACTTTATTTCTTTGATGTCTTTAGTGATCGCTTAGAGTTTGTTTTCTAATTCACATGTGCTCTGTATTGAGTCATTGTTCTTTCATATGAATAATGGATGTTCCGCGCTCCAATTACAGAGAGTGCAATGCTTAATGTATGAAATGTACTCATATATGACTCCATTGTAACTATTGTGATTATTGGACACTTGACAGTTATGTAAATTTCAGCATTATAAAGAATACACTGAATAATCACCAATTTCATCTGAAATCACCTTCAAAATCCCGCCGCAACACGCGGGAATTAAACTAGTTATACTAGTAGTAGATTAGTAGTCTCTTTTTATTTTGACGCCGTAAACACTTGTGCACATGCATTATAGGCGCCATAAACTAGTTAGCATTATGACTAAAGATGAGGCCAACATGTATAAGCAAAGGGCTGGATTTCAATAAAGATAAACCGATGGCTCGGCTGGGTATCCTAAGTCCTACTGATGAGGCTAGCTATCATTTTGGAAAGCGTGCATATGTAAGACCAGTATGTCAGTAAGAGACAAGTATGAACAGTTTCAACACTCTTGCTCTGTTCCCTTGGCGAGCTGTTCCGTCTTGCTGATGGGTAAGTTTTGTGTAAAGATCGATTGATATTGATAATCTGCACGCCAATCTGATTGATAAACACTGAAGTTTAATTCTTGTTCGAACTTAAGGGAAACAAGCATGGCATCAGAGTTGTGCTTTGGAAGGATATGTAGAACAGAACATGCTAGTTCAGATTTGGGCACTTGAGACTACAATAGTCTAGTTCAGCATCCATATCCATCATCTACATCTTCCATCATGGTACTAATTAATGACTTGCACTTTACAAATACGACCTTTCACGCGACAATGCAAAGAGGGAAACACACACCAGCAGCTCGATCTCTGCTGACAGACAGATGATCATTACACACACGGCACAGCTATAGCTTTTGTTCGTGGTTCAGAGACCATCATCGGGAAGGCCTGTAACGGCGACAATTGGGCTGCGAACCTGGTGGTTGGTGGACACCCACATGAGGCTGCCTTCGACGAAATCACCCTCTCTGCCTGAACCCCCGCCGGCGCCGTTCACCATCACCGTCACGTTGAACGTCTTCTTCTCCCCGGGTTCGGAGAAGACGAGAGTATCAGGGGAGACCCTGATATCCATCCAGAACATCCCATCCGCCGTCGCCCTGTACGTCTCCGCCGGGCCGACATTGGTGAGTGTCCGGGGCACCGTGACTGGCGTAGGCTTGACCGCTTGAGTGGCACCATTATCGTCGGATAATTCAGCCAAGCTTCCGGGATGCTGCCTGTCTCCGAGCAGACCGTGGTTGCGTCAGGCGTGATGCTGTCGAGCTCCTTCTTCCCATACAGGCCACAGAGGTACTTTAGGTAGTCGCTGTCGCTGAGGTCGTAGACCAGCCCCGGGTCGGTGGCCCTGGAGGCGTTGACGTGGCCAGCGCCCATGGCGAAGAACGCCGCGTCGTCGAGCTGCTCGTCCAGGATGGGCACGCCGCCGTTGTCCACCGTGTCCGCCGTCGTCAGAATGGCCGACTTAATGGCAGCCGGAGACCAGTCGGGGTGGGCACTCTTGAGGAGCGCCACCACGCCGGTGATGTGCGGCGTTGACATTGAGGTGCCGGACATCACCTTGAACCGGGACTCTCCTGCAGACGCGGCGGAGATGATGTTCAGGCCCGGAGCCAGCACGTCTGGCTTGAGCAGGCCCCGGCTGAGCTGGCTCGGGCCCCTGGACGAGAAGGATACGACGGCAGGAGAGTGCTGGGCACCCAGCACAGCGCCGTTGAAGGATACTCTGACCGAGGGATGCAGGGTCTTCGCGTAGTCGGTGAGGGCGCGCCCTTGGAAGCTGTTCATCTGGAGCACGGTGAATTCGTTGTAGTCTCCGAGTACGGTGGTGTAGCCATGAACCTCGTCCCCGATCAGCAACACGCCGGCCGCCCCCAAGCGCTGGACCGTGCTGATCACCTCAGCTTGCACCTCAGAGTCCCCCACCGACTTGCATATCACCATTTTGGCGGCGATGTCGTCGGTGTAGACGAGAGGATACAGACCATCCAGGTCTGGATCCTGGAAGAGTGCCTCCCCGACCACCCCGACGCTAGCTTCGTACTCCATCTCCACCTCGGCGTCGAAGCGTCGGTCCAAGTAGCCGGCGCCCACCGTGAGCATCCACGGCGCGTCGTTGTGCACGGTGGACGCCGCGGGGCCGTCGTTGCCGGCCGCAGCCACCACCACGATGCCCTTGGCCATCGCTTTGAACGCGGCAATGGCGATAGGGTCCGTGCCGAAGGTGCTGTTCACCGCCCACGAACCGAGGGATAGGTTGATGACGTCCACCCCGTCATGGACCGCCTCCTCCATCCCGCATGATATGCTTGAATCGTCGCACACGGAGGTGTGGTCTTCGTCAGAGCACACCTTGTAGACGGCGATGTGCGACAGGGGAGCGATCCCCGCCGCCGTGCCGGAGCCCAGGCCGCCGGGGAGCGACGCACCTTCGACGAAGTTGCCGCCGGCGATGGCCGCGACGTGCGTGCCGTGGCCTTTCTCGTCGTCTTGGGGGTCGTCATCTCCGACGAACGACTTGGATCTCCAACAAGCTTGCTGTTGCATTCGGTCACTTCGCTGCCTGTGCAGGTCCCGTTCCACCTGGCTGGTGGCTCCGGGACCCCATCGTCGCGGAAAGAGACGTGCTTGCCGTAGATCCCCGAGTCCAGGATGCCGATGACGACTCCGCTGCCATAGCGGGCGTCGCTCCAGAACCGGTGCTCTGTAACACCTCCTGCGTTTATCAGCTAACTAACTTAACGCATTGCATCGTTAATCATGTAGCATAATCTCTGTCATCTTTTGGCATGGTAAAGTAAACATGTGAATCTAGTCATTAGTGCCTTGTCATTCCATGCATACACATGTGTTATCATTTCATGTGCTTTTTATGCATAGTTCATGTTAAGATACTTTTAATGCTTCATTCATACTCTCTTTAACATGCCTAGCAAGTTTCATGAACATCTCATGTGCATAACTAGTGTTCTAGATATGTTTTAGCTCTCTAGCGCTAAGTTTAAAATCATGTCTTTTAGCTGTCTTGAGTGCCTTTTTAAAATATGCTAGGCTTGTTATCCTGTGTTGGAACCTTTATCAATCTTGTAGAGCTTCCAATGATCTTTCCAACAGTACCAAATTCACTCCTTGAAGTTTCCCCAATCTCCCGCAATCCAATTTCTGAAACAGCCTCAGAACCCAGTTTCGCAATTCCGAAATTTTGCTAAGTATGGCAGATTTTGTGAATTTTGGCTGATTTCAATCCTTTTTATCTCCCAATCCGTTGAGTTCCAGAACAAACTCCCTTACTCAAAGTTGTAGCCCTATCAACCATCTACAGCTTTGGTATTCTCGGTTGGGGCTGGTTATGCAGTACTTTTGGAGTTTTAACCGCGCGAAGTGGAGCTGCCCGGTGGACGCCGTCACGACGAGTTCGCGGTCGCCGTTCGTCGTGCTGCACGTTGTGCCGCATTTACTCCTCTGGCAGCTGCAGCGCGCGCCCTAACCTCCATGCGGCGCCCTGTGTGTGCGTCATCGCTTGCACCTCGCCATGCCTTGCGGCACAGACCTCCCACATCTCGCGGACGTCTTCGGTGACCGGCGTGACCGGGTTGGGAAGCCGTCACGTCGCCGTCCTCGTTCCACCGCGTTCAACGCTCCCCACACTGTCCAACACTGTCGAGCCCCTGTTCTACCTGCTCCTGCTCACGTTGGCGCTCGTCACGGTCTCTGCCGACGTACGGGAGCATCTCCGCCATCAATGAACGCCGCGGCCACCATAGACACCCACACCTCCTCGGCGCTCCAACTCACTCACTCATTTCCAAGCCTTTTCCTCGCACCCAGTGAACCCACACACTCTCCTTCTCACAGCCGAACCACCCCCATCCCCTCCCATCCACTTCCATGGCCGCAATTGCAGATCTCGCCTCGCCATCGCCGTCGTGAGTTCGTTCGCGTGGCAAGCTTCCACGGTTCATCTCCATCTAATCAACCTAGGTGAATGAGTTTCCCATGCCCTGGAACACGCGGGGCTCTCCTCAGTTCGTCGTGGGGGCGTCAGGAGGTTGATGAAGAGGTTTCGAGTGCCATCAGCTCGGTCCCTGTGCACGCACGCGCGTGTGACCCTGTTCTGGCGCGAGGTTGAAGAAGGAGGCGGCCTGTGGGCCGGCTTGGGCCGCGCGCGGCGGCAGCTGGGCTGCTGTGCGAGCATTGGAGCAGAGCGAGTGGGAGGCGGGTAGCTGGGCNCCGGGCCAGGCGCGCTTGCGGGGTGGGCCGCATGGGCCGGCGGGAGGCGAGCAAGGGGAGGCGGCCGGCTGGGCCAGCAGAGGTTGTCCGGGCGCCGTGGGCCGGAGAAAGGAGGGAGATGGAGAGAGAGAGAGGAGGCGGTTGGGCCGGCCCGTGGTGGGCTTGGGTCGGCTGGGAGGCGGAAGGAAGAGTTGAGGGAGGAGAAGTAAACCTTGGGAAGTTGGTTTCGGCCCGGTTCGTATAAATCCTGAGTTGATGTTTTCCTTGTGTTGCTGCTCCTTGCAAAATCCATATAAAATCATAGAAAACTCCAAAAATTGTGAAATAAATTTTGTTAGTTTGCTCATGAAGCTATCTCTGCAGGAAAAATAGTAGATTAAGTGAAATATATGTTTTACTCCTCTGTTTAATTCTGTTAGTAAATACTAGCATATAGGGCTTAACTAGTTGCATAGATATGTTTAGTTGTTAATCTGTTGCACTAGTAGTGTTGGTAATGTTAGTCAATGCGTATGCAAATCTGCAGAGACTAGTTTGTTCATGTGCTCTAGTAAATATATGTTTTTGCTATCTTTTTGGCTAGTAGTTATGTTTTCCTATCATGTGCTAGATAGGGTGTTTTGCTTTAAAGTTTTCATTAGTGACATAATCCTGTAAAGTTGTGCCGTTATAAGATAAAGTAAGTGCTGACCAGAACTTGGTATACTTTCCAAATGTAAGAATAAAACTAGTGGGAGGATGAAATAACCATATGTACATAAGTAGGTGCCACCATATGTTTCATAAGTTATGTTTAGTTGCATGTAAAAATGGCTAGTCATAATCACATCAGTACCTTGGTTCATGGCATGATAAAATTTGATTGCTGTAACAAGTGCTCATGAAATAATAAACAAATTAATTATGGTTGTGTGCTGCATACATGAGCATAATATCTATTATTGTCTTTGCATTCATGGCACTCATGCATGATGCATTTCATGTAGATACCGCAGTCGCTGACGGCCTGTACGAGTTGGTGGCTGAAACCGTTGCTGACCCGGTGGAGACCGCAGTTGTTGCTGAGCCCGTTGCTGAAGGCCCGAACCAAAGTTCGGTAGAGCCCAAGGCTGTTGAGCAGGAAGGCAAGCACCGTAAACATAACCCTATTTCCAAAACTAAGCAACTTAATTACTTAAGTATTGTGCATTTACGTTTTGGATATGATTGAAACCCTAGATGCATAATCCCTAGGATTCCTATGTCAAGATACTAGTATGTTTAGGTCGTTAGCCTGCCATGCTAAATAGGACCGGTAGAAGTCGAGTGATTTCCTATCACTTGCGAGACATAGGCTGTCTATCTTATGTTGAAATCATGAGGCTCGTGGGCGGGGCGTGGTTCCATGCTCCTGTGGTGTGGAGATGTGCCCCGTCTACGTATCAAATGGAAATGTTGGACTGTTGGGCAAGTATTGAATGTACTGTGCATATACTGACGTCTGGGTCTCAGTAAACTGATGTACCTGAATCAAACGGTATTTGGCGCTTCTTCCCACTACTCTGGGAGTGGACGGATGGCGGGTGTAGTTGCGGCTACTTGGTCCGGGACCAGTAGGGCTTTGCACCCGGGACTAGTGGGTTTAGACTGAATATCTGGGAGAGGATGGGAAAGGTGGTCACGTAAGGCTCTGGGAGCGCTTACGTGCCGTGTGTCCAGGTTTCCCTTGCAAGGTGTAAATTCGATCATGATCGCGGCACTTCTCCGTTATGAATACCGCTTGTCCGCTGTACAACACTAAGCAACTGAATGGTGAATGTTAAATAATGATGGTTCTATGATTTATTGTTGTTCCAACATGATTGCTATAGGAAGGATGCTCACACAATACTTGATAATTACTTTGAACCTGATGCTAAAATTTTGAAAGTTGGAATCAACTATTAGTCGCTTTTCGGCAAAACAAACCCCACAGCCAAAAGCCTTGCATTCTTAGGAGTCGGTGTTATAAACCATATTCGGATAAGTCTTGCTGAGTATTAGTTACTCAGCCTTGCTTGTGGCTTTGCTTTTCAGAATGTGAGTTCAATATGTCCGATGGCTCCGAGCAGTGGATCATCGATGGTCAGACCGTTCCCGTGGGCTGGACTGTCGAGTGGGTCGAGGATTAGCTGGCTTCTTTTGTGTGCTTGTGATGACATGTTCTTCGGACTTATGAGCATGTCATTGTATCTCGTCGTTTAGCTTCCGCGCTTTTTATTCAGAACTCTGGTTTGTACTCTAAGTGTTTTAAACTCTGGCTTGTAAGACTTAAGTATGGAACTGTTGTAATCTATGGTAATTGGTAACATCTGTGCTCTCCTTCGAGGGAGCCGTGTGCACATTGGTTCGATCGGAAATACAGTGGTTTCATCGGGCTTGACCCGACAGATCGTCTAATTGAACTGTTTGAAGCACGAGTAACCGGATAAAGTGGTTGAGATGACGGTTAACGTGCTTGAGCCAGTTTAATTAGGACGGTTCTGCCACATGCTCGTCCCTGCTAAGCCCGAGGAACGACGGCGTGCGCGTGGTGAGGAGCTCCCGCTTGCCGTCGGGGACCGCGCGCAGGAAGCCCGGCAGCTTCGCCACCGCCGCGAGCTCGGCTTCGGTGAGCCGGGCGGCGAACCCGTGGAAGATTGCCGCGTAAGAGCACACCAGGCGCTCCTTGCCGTCCTCCGTCAGGGTGCTCGGCAGGAAGCTCTCGTGCCACTGGCGATGCGCGCTTCGGCTCATGGTGTCGGCATCCGCCGGCGGCGAGAGAAAGATGATGTGGGTGCGGTAAGCAGGATCTTCTTTGGGGCCTTGGGCAACTGGGGGAGCCTCGCCCATGGTGGGGTGGAGGAACGGAACGGCGAGGAGGAGGAAGGTGGTGGCGAGAGCGAGACCTAGTCGGAAGGGTGCCATGGCGTTGAGCGGCGGAAGGGAAAGCAACGCAAAGGTGCCACGCTCAGCAGTGCCTTGTTTATAAACGTGTCGCGCGCACACACCGGCCGGCCCTGCTGGAAGAAAAATACGAAATCTGATTTTGGCCTTATTTACTACTCCGTACAATACGTGGCAGAAACATATGTAGAGTACAGTAGTATGCAGCGAAGGGAAAAGCACAAACCCATCATGTACTCTCTTCCTTCGGGGCTTCTGGTCAGCGCTCGTTCGCTGCTACTCGCCACTAGCGATCGAAGCATATATCTCTTTATCCTCTTACTCTCTTTCTTCTTCCTTCCTCATCTTTCTCGAGAGCTCCGCCTGCACCTTCCCCGTCGGTTGCTTCCACCATCACCGGCCGCCGGCTACCTCGTCGCCGGCCAGGCCACCCACAACCCGCCCTCGCCGCACCTCCCCACCCTCCACTAACGCAAAGTGGTTCCTCGCCCCCGCGGCCGCCAGTGACCCTTCCCACCGGCTGTCCACCACCGCCCAGCCGGCGGCGCGTCCACTGCCTCGCTCGTTGCCCCACACCCGCACCCACCGCCAGGCCAGCCGCTGCCGCCACCAATTCCACTACATCCGCCGGTCATGGAATTCCCTCCAATCCTGGAAACCCAAATCCATAAGGCCGCCACCTCGACCAGTCGCCGCCGGCCGCTCCGCCCATCAACCGCCGCTTCCAACCCGGCCACCTCCCCGTCCTCCTCTTTCTCGATCTCTCCTCTTCTTTTTTCTGTACCATGAAGTCAGAGGAAGTGAGGGAGAGATTGAAGACGACGGGCTGTGGTTACGGTGACTCCACGTCACCCGCTCACCGCTAGTGGCTCGCGGTGCGCGCGCTAAATAAAATTTTTGCTCTTCCTCGTGCATGTTTGATTGTGTCCCTGATTCTTTTTTGTTCAGTCTTTCGAACTCCTTCTCAAGGCACTTTCAACTGAAGGTGTAATCATGTCTCTGGAGCTGGGGCAAGGCCCTTGGAGGCTGACATTGGTACTGTTGTGTGTGGATTTTTTTTAAAAAAAAAATCCTTCTGCTGGTATAGGCGATAGAGATGGTTTTATTGTTCAGATCCTGACGACTCTGGCTTGCTTTTCTTGGCATTTTGGTATGTGTTTTTGCTTGTCACCAATTTTATTGCAGCCTGACAAAGCATACTTGGAACTTAGATGGACTATTATGCTGTTGTGAGAGCTGCCAGCTGGGGAAGGCCGGAAGGGAAGAACTCGTTGCTGCTGCATACGTATGAGTTATGCATGATGGGCAGCCCTGCAGGTAC
>CM014272.1:56004889-56020946 GCA_004135705.1 Alloteropsis semialata
CCGGGTAAATACCCGGGACTAAAGGTTGGACCTTTTAGTCCCGCCTTGGTAGTCCCGGTTGACAACCCGGGACTAAAGGCGGTTGCCAACCAGGACTAAAAGCGGTTTGTGTAGTAGTGTATGACGCGTTTTTTCTACACGCACGTGTAGTTACTCTCGCAGCTTCGTAACCTTCCCGTAGCGCTAACGGGTTCTGAGGCGCGACCCGCGTAGAGAATGCGCGGCACGGGACGAAAAAAATCTCGGAAAGAGCGGATCTCGCATGCACTTTCGTGAGTAAGATCCGCTACTTACGTGATTTGCGGCACCGCTTCTGCATGTTACCGTGTTCACGTCTTTTTACCTCTCTCTTCCTTTTTATTTTTTTTTAAACTTATATGTATGTAGCATACTTGCCGGACGGGCGTGTGTCCATACATATCTTTTTGGAAAAAGAGTATACTTGCTGCCGTGTTCGGATGCCTCGGCATAAAAAAATTGTCCCAAGGTATCTTGCATACATAGTACTAAATGAAGTCTATTTACAAAACATTTTCAGAGATGAGTGCAACTTTGCGTGACGAATCTAACGAGCCTAATTAATTCATAATTGGCTAACGAGCCTAATTAATCCATAATTGGCTACAGTAATGCTACAGTAATCATCCTCAAATCATGCGGTCAAAGGCCTCATTAGATTCGTCTCGCGAATTTGCCAGGGGTTGTGGAAGTAGTTTTATAAACTGACTTTATTTAATACCCCTAATTAGTGGTCAAAGTAGGGTGAAAAAATTTGTCCCCTCCCCCGGTCTGAACACAGCCTGCATACTTACCCGTCGGTGTATGTCCATACATATTTTTTTTTGAAAAAAGAGTATGCTTGCATACTTGCCAGTGGGAGTATATATATGTGCGTTAGTGCCAGGCCCGGCTCTGGCCCAGTGCAGCGGGTGCGACCGCCTAGGGCCCAGGCTGGGAGGGGGCCCATGTTCCAGTATATAGGACCTGTATATATGTGTATCTGTTTCCTGAAATTGAAGCCATCAAGGCCCATTAGTCCAGCCACGTATGCTGCCAGCCCACGAAAAAAGACTCATCAATTTTACCGTGAGAATGTGAGCGTACGCCGGAGGCCGAGCGCCGGCTGTTTCTCTTCCGCCGCCTTTTGCAGACGAACAGACGCGACGCGGCGACGGACAGACGGCCAACGGGGAAGGGAGATCGAGTCCTTCGCAGCCTCGTCTACCAGATCGGCGCCGCGCCAGGGGTCAGACTTCCCGCCGTCCCTCTCCAATCTCTTATTGGCTCGCCAGGTATTTTCATCTGGTATTCTTTAGACTTTAGATTGATCGATACTTGTTAGGGTTCTGAAATAACTCTAGATATTTTTTAAAGATTTAGGATGTTGCCTAAGAAGCATGCGTCCGGTGCTAAGAAAAGAAAAAAAAGAAAGGAAGATGACCAGTTTATTGAATCACAACGGGGTGCTTTACTCAAGTTTTTTCCAGTTTCAACTAATGTTGAAGTTGATGGCAATGAAGATCAAGGGCAAGGGATAGAGCCAGACCATGTAGAAGTTGATGCCAGTGAAGATGCCAATGAGGGACAAGAATCAGAGCATGTAGATGCACTACTTTTGCAGAAGCTTTTTCTCATGATAACTCATCTGATGTTGATCTAGATGATTTTTTCTCTGAATTAAAGGTACTGCAAGCAACTTTACCAGATGGATTGATGTCAGCATATGAGATTCTTCAGTTTGTTACAACTGTAGATTGCTATCCAAATGTCTCTGTTGCATATCGGATTCTCTTAACTGTTCCTGTGACGGTAGCCTCGGCTGAAAGAAGTTTCTCAAAATTGAAACAATTGAAAAATTGTTTGAGGTCAACTAGGTTACAACAAAGATTGAATGGCTTGGCGATGTGCTCCATTGAGAAGTATATCTTGGAACTCATTGATCTCGACACTGTCCTAAATGATTTTACATCAAGAAACGCCCGAAGGAGTTTTTTTATCAAGGATTGAAAGAGTCGTGGAGTTTGGTTCTTACTTAAGGTGATATACTTGTTTTATTTTGCCTCTTTTTTGTTTGTACTATCGATATTGCTTTCTAAAATTTAAATACATATTATTAGTACTAGCATGTTACAAATAAGAAAAATATTTAGTGGCCCATAGTGTCGGCTTCGCACTAGGGCCTCCAAAATGGTAGAGACGGCCCTGGTTAATTAGTGCATACACATCTCTTTATATACTACGTACATCTCTTTGGTATATAGTGCATCTGCTTGGAGTATATTTGTGGACCAGTGGAGCACATATATATTATTATTTATATGACGGGAGTGCCTAATCTCTCACGGAGGTATAGTAGTTAGCTAGTGTGCTTGCATATGTCGATACATGATTTACAGGCCGCCGGGAGTAGGGCTGTATACTGACAAGAAGCATGTCTACAAAAAAAATACGGTAGCATGTGATACAGAAAAGTATCAATTGATGCTTTACAAAGAAAAAGTATCAAGAGATACTGCGATAAGAAAGAAGTATCAAGTGATACTGTAAAATGAAAAGGTACAATGGGATGCTACGAAAGAAGAAATATCAAGCGATACTACCATAATCTGAAAAAGAAAAGATCGAGCATCCAACGATGATACCCTCACTACCGGAGATACCCTCATCGGTCACGGTTCGTAACCCTCATAGGTACCGGTTCTGGAACCGGTACCGCGACACCGTGACTAAAGGGGGCGGCCTTTGGTACCGGGTCCAGAACCGGTACCAAAGGGAGCCTTTGGTACCGGTTGGTAACACCAACCGGTACCAAAGGACCCCCCCGCGTAGGCATGCGGGGGAGGGCCTTTGGTACCGGTTGGTGTTACCAACCGTACCAAAGGCTGTTTTGGTTATTTTTTTTAAATGTTTGATATTTGGGTTAGTTATATACAAATCTACGCGTCTACGTGTCTGCTCGTCATATGTCATATGTCGTACACGATCTTTCACGCAATAAGATTGAAGTCGTCGCAATTGTCAATTGATTTTGACCCGACTTTGATTGTATTTTTTTCGAACATTCACATATAAACATTTGAGATCGGCCAATACAAAAGTTAGAGCATTTAAAAGTTATTTACAATTCACGAGCAGAACTGGAAGAAGGAGCGGAAAGGGAGTCCAATTGAGCGATAGCGGTTCCGTCATGGTGGTACTCTCCCAGTGGACTTATAACTTGGTCCATAATGAATCCAAATAGTTGGTCCGCAATAGCTTTTGATTTTTGTTTCATTGGGAGCACTTGATGGTAAAACATCCTCTGCATTAATCACAAATGACAACATTCATTCATATAATAAATAAATTTTGCATGTAATCATTTCTAACAAGTAACTAATAATCATTCATTCATATAATAAATAAATTTTGCATGTAATTATAAAATATCCTAACACATTCATTTCTAAACAATAACTAATAATCATTTCAAAACAATAACTAATAATCATTTCTAAACAATAATCAATAACTAATAATCATTTCTAACCAAGTAACAAAGTTTACATGAAAAAACAAAGTTTACATGAATTAACAAAGTATACATGAAATAACAAAGTATAATAAATATATTCATAATAAATATACACTAATAATCATATTTCCATATACACTAATAATCATATTTCCATATACACTAATAATCTAATGTCCATATACACTAATAATCTAATTTCCATATACACTAATAATCTTATTTCCATATACACTAATAATCTAATTTCCATATACACTAATAACCTAATTTCCATATACACTAATAATCTTATTTCAATATACACTAATAATCTAATTTTCATATACACTAATAATCTAATTTCCATATACACTAATATTTCCATACTAATAATCTAATTTCCATATACACTAATAATCTAATTTCCATATACACTAATAATCTAATTTCTATATACACTAATAATCTAATTCATACCATGAGTTCTTCTTGAGTCGCTTTTTTGGGAGAAACAAAGGTATGGATCCACTGGCAGACGTAGTATCCGCATAGATTCGTCCCTGCTTCCTGTCTGGCACACTGATAGTGGAGAAGAATAAAGTTAGACGTAACAACTATATATTAGTGTGATTTTACGAGATATGCGGGTACACCAGCCACGTACCTGAAAGTCCGTCCTCACATCCAGTTTTTGTTTGAAATTTTCTTTTTGTTTCGCACGGAAACGTGTCCATGCCATGTCAATCAAGTCTAAAACTGCTTGGTAATCCTCTTGTGGTTTCCGCAGTGAGTCCATGACAACAATTTGACCGGTGTTTATGATTATCACAAGCAGTATCCAGTGGAAGCTGTATATATATATATATATATATATACATGCACAAGTATTGAGAACAAAGTCTTAAAGTTATACATACATAGAGAGAAGTACTCACTGGAAATTGTATGGCAAAAGAATGTAAGTCTTGCTTCTTTGTCTCTCCAGGTACAAGTATATGTTGTCCACCGTCTCTAGTGGCTTACTGTCTACAGTTACGGCATTTACCATCAATGGATCCATGAAGCCGACATCATCATACGATTTTTCACGGCATGTATGGATCTCCATCCTACATGACAAGAATAGATTGTTAATAGATTGTTATTGTTGAAAATTATAATTAAGAAAGCAAGTATTGCGAGAATAGATCAGTGAAAGACTTTGTTCCATGGTTTGATGACAACCATGACAAGCATAACTATACAATACAAGCTCAAGCTCAAGGTCATCATTTGTTACCCAGCTAGAAAACTAGGTAAAATTTGATATCATCATAGGCATGCCAAGAGTTGGATTGTTTTAGTTCAAGATATTTACAACCATGAGAAGTAAAATTGAATTTAAAATCTAACTAAATAAGAATATCATTTGTAATCTCAAAAATTCCTAAACACCCTAAATATCAACGTCATTTGAAGCCTCTAAAAAGATGTAATTCTAAAGTTCGTAATAAGCCTAAATATGAATTTCATTTATAATCTTTAGAAATCCTAATAACCCTAAATATGAATATCATTTATAATATCTAAAAATCATAATAAGCATAAATATGAAAATCATTTAAAGTTTCTACAAATAATCCAAAAATCTAAACAATGTCTAAAAATTTTTTGCATCATCTCTACACATGCAACAACTAACTATATAGTGATTCTCTATTACAAATTCATAATAAAAATGAAGATTAAATCTAAAATCTCTTATTTCAATCCATTCCATAAAACACAAATTACTCAAAACATAGAGCATGAAATAGACCATACTAACCGTCAAAAGAGAGAGGATGATGTTGCTAACCTTCTAGCGGACTTGGTTTGCAAAATCTCCAAAAGTTATGGAAAAATCGGGCATGAGCTCCCCCAACCCGAACTCAATGGAGGATGAAGAAATGAGCCATGGCTCGGGCTGGGGGAGGAAGAAGGGGTCTTATACGCAGAGCCCCTTTGGTACCGGTTGGTGGCACCGTCCGGTACCAAAGGGGGTCACATTGGTACCGGTTGGTGTCACCAACCGGTACCAAAGGCCCGAGGCTCATTGGTACCGGGTGGTGACACCAACCGGTACGAATGTGGCCATATAGGTACCGGGTGGTGCCACCACCCGGTACCAATGAGCTCGCAGAATTATTGGCCGTTGGACCCGGTACCAATGCTTCCATTAGTACCGGGTCCTTTCCATCCGTGACCGATTACGGTGGATGGATGGCGGGTTCTCTGGTAGTGCCTCTATCCTAAGCATGCAAACCGGAGATTTGTAGTAATTACTACTATTTAATGAGCAGCTATGGCTGTTGTGGCACATGCAAGGGGAAGATCTGGAAGTCTATGGCGGCTGTCGTGTCCCGCCATCGTGAGAACATCTGCAGAGCTGGAGTCTCGACAACTTCTATATTCGCACGAGTCGCGATCTACCGCTGCCGCGCGCATCTGTCCGAGGACAACCAATTCAACAGCTCCATGAGACCATGACAACTTAACGAAATCTGCGTCCGCTCCATTCACCATGCGCTAATCTGCAACCAAATAAAAAATCATGACTTGGAAGGCATCAATCAAACCTTTAAAAGGATAGACACAGATCAACAATCAACAAGAATGAATCAGGTTGGAAAACGAAAATGATTTTACCTCGTCATACAAGTCATGGACAGACTCGTGTCAGCAACGACGGACGCGAGTTTCGGCGGCAGCACCCGTGAGGAACATCGACACGAATTAAGCTGGCTTCTTCCTCGCGCGCCGTGTTGAAAGGTACCAGCAGCCGATCCTCAAGGTGTGGCCCTCTGCCCTGAACTCGCCGGACTCAAGGCACCTGGTGGATTTCTACGAGCAGCAGGCCAGTCGTATGCGCCGCCGCCGAAAGCACTGGCCGATGGTTGTGTAGAACGGACGAGGCCTGCCCGAGGAAAATAGATGAGGCCTGCCCGAGGAAAGCGGATCAGGAACGGGATTTTAAAAAAAAAAACTATATCGGATCCACGCACCGGACCCGTAATATTTTACCACGGGAAAATCAACGGAGGAGTAACTACACGCGCGTGTAGAATAGATTTTCTCTCTCTCTATATATCTTAATAAGTTAGTATTTTCAATATTAACAATGGCAGAAAATAGGTAATTTAGAATTATATATTGATGGTAAGTTAGATGAATACTCTCCCCGTGCCAAATTGTAGTTCACTCTTGACTTTTAAAATACAACTTTGATCATTCGTCTTATTCAAAAAATTAGTACAAATAAATAGAAATATGAGCAAAGTACTTTTGATAATAAAATAATTAATAACAAAATAAATGATACTAATGTAAATTTTTTGAATAAGACGAATGGTCAAATGTGCATTAAAAAGTCAACAAATAACTACAATTTGGAACGGGGGGAGTACAAGTTTAGAGTTTGAACTACGTGTTTAACATGAAAAATATATCTTCTCATTGCTTTCTGTCTACATATATATATGGTCTACATGGTGACACACATCATACATACATTGTTTGTTTAATATTTACTATATTAATAATTAGTGGGCAATTGAGCATATATTGGTGTAATTTGGCTTATTTTTTTATAATGGCATGTAGATATTAGGGTTACTTTAGTCTATTTTAATAATTGCAAAAGTGGGCACTTTTTTAGAAATCATAATAGATTTAATGGCTCTGATTATTAGAGTCTATGAATTGATAGCTAGATGTTTATGATTTTTGCGAGAATCTTTAGAATTTATATTTTTTCTAGCATGTATGTACAAGGCTCAAAAGGAGTCTTCAATTAGTAATAGTAAGATAAAAAAAAGGGCATACGATCGTCACAAAACCTCTCTTGTGTGTTTCCATTCCAAACTTGCTCTCTCTTGTTTGTGCTCGCATGAGTTTCAAAACCGTTTTTAGATCATGCATTCTCAGGAAGTGGATGACAATGATGTTTTATTTCAAAGAAAACTCGGACATTGTGCGGTCAGCTGTTATTGATGACCCGGGTCGCTTCTCTCTTTTCCTTTTTTACCGGGCAAGGTGTGTGGGCTTGTTGAGAGCCCATTCAGACACGTCAGGCCCACATGGGCAATGGTCGGCATCCAACTTGGCCCAGTTGAGCTCAATAGCGGCGCCTAGTAGTACAGAAACCCCCATCTTCTCCTTCCGCCCGGCCGCCGCCGCCGCGCCGTCGACATCTTTGTCGTCTCTCTCAGCCGGAGATCGAAGAATGAGTTTCCGGCGGTCCGTGTACCTGGTGACGGACAACATCAAGTCCAACACCTTCTTGCTGCGCCACATGAATGTGTCGCGCCTCTTCCTCCCGAAGCGCACGAAAGATAGGCTGCCGGCGCCGCCGCCATTGGTGGACTGTCACCTGCCGCCCCCTACCCAGAGGTTCACCCCTCCCGTGTCCAAGTTCGGCTACGTGTTTCACTTCATGCTGCTCGCCGGCGGCGAGGGCAGAGCGGAGAAAGTGATGGCCATGGACGAGCAGACGGGCCGCTGCCTCCTCTACGACCCCTGCCTAGCTCCGTCCGCTCGATGCCCAAGCTCACCGAGCCCAAGATCATGCCCGTCTCCGTCACCGTCGGCGGCAACCTCTACGTCATCGACACGGTCTTCGGCCAGGCGTACAGTCGCGATCACTCCTTCGACGCCCTCATCCACCACGCGGACCGCGGCGGCCACTACAACACAAACCCACGTCCTGCATCGAATAGCTCGCAGCGCTTAGTCAAATATGTTGCTAACTTACCGCATACGTGATTTATAACCACCTCACCTTGGTGCCTCCTAATCTACACTCGAGTCAAAACTAACCCCTCAGATATCATCTTCCCTTTCCTCAGCGATAAACCTAAATCTACTGGAGAAGCGGCGGCAGGTTCTTGACGTCGGGCGGGCACGGGATATGGACGTCAGTGGCAGGACCGCAGGAGTCGATCGGTTGTCTCGGGGCACTGCGACGGGTGGATCTGGCGCCATGAACACCGGCGCCGCCGGGTGGAATCAAGCGACGGAGTTGATGCGGGGTGCGTGTGAAACAATGGAGACTCCTGTGGTTGGTATAATTTATGCAATTCATTCACGTGTCTGTCATCTCTTAGATCCTTGTTGCCCGTCATGAATTGGATCTGGTTCGAGCTGCCCTGGATCCCCAATTTTTATCAGATTCGCTTGGCTTGATTTATTCACAATTTTCATTAAGGCCTGCATTCGAATTTGTCCAAATCAAAGAGTGGATGCGTGGTAATTGTGGTGGTCTCACACAATGGATATTGGTTGCATTGCGGCTGCCTGGTTGAATTGAAACTTTGCAGAAATAGGGATAGATTGTGAGTGACTTCTGATTCAGATGTTGTACTTGTGCAAACTTAGGTACATCCTAATGAATCTTATTTTATGATTAGGTGAAAATAGTGCGACGAGGTAACTGCTCGGCAGAGACAAAGAAGTCCTTTGTTTATGCCAAGGTCAGATAACTAATTTATCTATACAGGCATTTAGTTCCTGCATATTCAACATTGAATTGGAGCTTTGGACAATAATGTGCACACTGACATGTTATATAATTCAGGTTTCAAGATGATGCCTTAATTTGCCTGAGTGGAGTATGTGTCAGTTCAGCTGTTCAGGTAATCCTTGATACGGACAAACAGTACTCAACATTGTTGCAATCTCTGCCCAAAGGGCACCAACTTCTGTTGAGATAAAGTTGTGTTCTTAATTAAACAGCTTAGTAGAACTGGTAATCATTACATTGCATTACTATATAAACTTGTGTAGTAACAAGAAAAATACTTAAAATAATAATCAGGGCAGATGATTCTTCCTCATCATGTCGATGGATAAGACCCTCTCCTGCTATGTTATTTTATTTTCTAATTACTATATGCAGAATGGTCACAGAGTTGTGAAAATAGTCAACTGCTTTTCCATATCTTGCTAGTTACAATGCAAAATGGTCACTAAATTGCGAAAATAGTCAATTGCTTTACCATATCAGCATCTCAGATTACAGCACAATATATCTGCATAACTCTGAAACAAAATGCATAGTATCTCACTTAGCGTGCTAACTAGAGCTATAGTTTGACTTCTTTGTTCCTCTTATAGTTAGATTAAGAATAAACTTGTAAGAGGGATTAATTTTGACATTACTTTTTTTGTGATGTGTCATCTTGTCAGGCGGCTAAATCTTGAGATGAAGCAATGGGGACTTGGGGAGGGGGAAGAGACATATCTTGGCATCAAAAGGAACTATTACTGGCAAAAGGTCTTCAGTGAAACTATAAGATACAGATGCCTAGCTAAGGTCTTCCGAAATAGAAACGTGAATCTAAAGTCAAGAAGCTGTAGAGTTACGATTTGTATATGAAACTGCTGCATTCCAATATAGTCTAGATCATTGTGATGTACTGAAAATATCCATGTACATTTGTGCCTTAGTGAATGAAATATTATTCTGTGTTGTACCAATTAGTGAAGTCATGCGCGACCTGTGTGAACGAATAAACCACTGTAATGTGTGGAAATCAAAAGCAAATGATTTGCTCCATGTAACTAGCAACGCATGTAAGGGTTGCTAAAACCTGAATATATGTGTTGGTACCTAGCAACGCATTTTCATAGTAGTTACCAACGCTTGAATATATGTTGCAAAAGACCCTTGCAACGCCACCAATAGCAACACATAATATATGCGTTGGTATAGATCATACCAACGCTTATTTAGACTTTTAGCAATGGATACATGCGTTGCTAAAGGGTTCTTCCTATTGTACCGCCTGGGCCCAGGACGACGGCCACGATGACGACTGGCACTGCCGGTCTCTGCCGCCGCCTCCCTACGCCCACGGCTACTACCCTCCCCGCGACGAGCCGGATTTCGCCCACATCACCTCCTACGCGGAGGTTCCCAGCCTCCACGGCGGTGGCTCCAGCATCTGGGTGTCCAAGAAGAGCATGAGCGGCACCCACTCCGTCCTCAGAGCCGACGGCCCGAGCACCCACTCCTTCGACATCGCCACCGGCGTGTGGACCAAGGTCGGCAGCTGGGGGCTGCCGTTCTCGGGGCATGCTCACTACGACCCGGAGCACAGGCTCTGGTTCGGCCTCCGGTACAGCCTCGAGGAGGACAGCGACGGCGTCCTGTGCGCCTCGGACCTCACCGTGCGCCCACCCACGCGGCCGCGCGTGCTCTGGAGGCACGGCCCGGCGCCGCCGGAGTGGGAAAAGAGGTCGTCTTCCCTCGTGCTCCTTGGCTGCTCCAGGTTCTGCGTCGCGAGGTTCTTCATGGTGAGGCCACCGGAGAACGGCTCGCCGTGGCTCAAGTACGTGGTGCTGACGGGGCTTGAGGTGGAGAACGCGGGCGGCCGCTTGCTCCGCGTGGTGCAGCACAGGTCCGAACGGTACAGCCTCGTGGACAAGATATTGCACTGGGTACTCTAGGCAACATTAACGAGACAATATATGCATGTCCATCTTCGTGAGTTATTTTTACTGTTTGAAGACGTTCAGCGGCACCTGTAACCGACATGACCCTGAGACCATCTCCAACAGATTCTATTTCCTTTTTTTTCGACTATAGGAAATCTCCTTTCAACAACGAGACAAGATATTAGAGAGAGAAGGTGCGGCAGATCTCCTTACCCTTTTCTCTTTCCATCTTTACCCTTTTCTCTTTCCATCTTATCTGTCAATGTCACAATATTTTACTTTCTTTTTTTGTTTTTCTCTCTCTTCCTCTCCTCTGGCTCTACTGCCATTTCCCACGGTGCCGGCGCTCGGCCTACCCACGGTCATGCCTGAGACGGCAGTTAGAGAGCTAGGGGCTACCCTGGCGTGGCCAACCCGGGGCTACAGCTAGGGGCGGCGGCGCTCAGCCTGCCCATGGCTATGCCCGGGGCGGCGACTCGTGTGGCACTGTGGCCATCTCGCGCCCGTGACCGGGGCCGGCGGTGCGCGGCTAGCCCATGGCCGTGCCCGGGGCGGCGGCCCATGGCCAGGGCCGGCGACACGCAGCCAGCTCGTAGCCATGGTCGGGCCTGTGTGGATAGCCGGCGGCGCACGACCAGCCCAAGGCCATAGCTGGGGCAGCGGCGTGCAGCCAACACACGCTCTGGGCTGGGGCGGCAATGCTGCCGGCTCACGCCCGCAGCCATGGGCGACAGTGGCCGGCGCGCCCGCTGCGTGCGGCCCGACGGCTCACCCAAGCATAGTGCACATGCGGCCCGGCGGCACGCTGGCCATGCAGTGGCCGGGAGCGTCAATACCCGGGCATGGATCGGATGGTCAGGAGATGCTCGTGGGCAAGAGATCCTGTGGTTGGAGAGAAAGGGAAGAAAAGGGGAGAGGGATTGAATCCCCTTTCTAAAGGGGAGAGGTGTCGGATATCAATATTAGAGGTACCAAATGACAGCGAATCGAGAATTATAAACCCCCCGGAACGGCCACGCCCCGCAGACCTTTGCACGGGGGACAGATGAGTTTGTCTCGCCCGACCCCTGCGCATAGGGTCGGGCACGCTGCTGCACCAAGTTAACCCCGCATACGAACATGCCCAAACATGCTGCTACCTATTGCTCACGCAGGGCCCTCCTTGTCCCTGCCACCTCCATGCAAACAGGCGCGTATGTGTGAGTAAACGTAGGCATGCAGATGTGTTAAACGTGCATCTGGGTCAAGCAAATGGGCAAGTGTGCGTAACCTTGCGTGGCACATGCATGCTGCCTGGCACGCAGGCACAAATGCAGTGCATGCGCTGTGCTGCCTGGGCACATGCATGCTGCCTGGCACGCACGCATGCAGCGGGCTTGTTTGCTTGCTGCCCTCGCAGGCAGCTCGCTCGCCAGGCAGGCATCTCAGCCCCAGGCGTCCGAAATCGGACGCCTGGGATCGCTGCCTGGCGCAGGCAGCTTCGCCAGGGCGCCAAGCAAACAGCCCCTCATGCGCTGTGCTGCCTGAGCACCTGCATGCTGCCTGGCACGCACGCATGCATGCATTGCATGCGCTGCACTGCTTGAGCACCTGACGCCCGACCCCTGCGCGGGGGTCGGAACGTCCGTCCCGCCCGATCTCTGCGTGGGGGTTGGTTCGTTCGTCTCGTCCGACCTCTGCGCAGGGGTCGGACGCACCGTCTACTCTGAAATTAAATCAAGTACAGATCACACTACGAGAGAACTTCATATTGGTGCGCGCACGTTAGTGCCGGTCGGCCTTGAGCCGGCAGTAATGTCATCGTTTAGTGCCGGCTCCAGGAAACAGTGCCGCGGGAGCCATGTTAGTGCCGGCTGGAATGCCGAACCGGCACTAACGCGCTCCCGCAACGGTCAGCACCGACCGAACAGCGGTCAAATGCCCAGTTAGTGCCGGCTGAACTTATAAACCGGCACAAACTTGGCTGGGCGAGTTTTGTGCCGGTTTGCAGCATCAGCTGGCACTAAATAATGCACGTTAGTGCCGGCTGAACCGACCAGCCGGCACTAAGTCGTCCGACAATAAATCGGCCACCTTCTTCTTCCCCGAGCCTGACCCATCACACCTCGATCGATCGGCCTTCTCCTCTCTCCCATGGCCGGTGCCGCCGCTGCTCGCCCCCCGACTGAATCTCCGGTGAACTTAATCTCTCTCTCTCGTTTAATCCATTACAGTTGAGACTTCAGTCCTTCATAAGCCAGAGATTTCTTTAATGAATACTTATTTATTTGCATGAAAAAGAGGGAGAGAGTCAGAATTTTATTAGTTCTAACTGACATACAGGAAAAAAAATAACCAAAGGGGTTATTTTCTGCATACCTTTGACGAAAGGTTGGGCTGGTCGATTCAGTTTCGGGCAGCCTGAAACAAGCACATGCTCTATTTTTGTGGTTACTTCTGATTCACAAATTGATACAAGGTCTTCACAGTGCTGAATCTCAAGGTTCTTAAGTGCTGCAGGTTTACCGCACTGGCTAAAAGGAATATATGTTACCCACATTAAACCAACCAATGACAAATCAGTGAGCAAGGTTAGGCTCAGAAGAGGACTAATAATTTAATTATTAATAAACTAAGAATTCAAAACTTTTGACAGGACTAGGTCTCAAATGAAAAAAAATCCCAAACCAAGCAGTGTGATGAGATCATGTGAATAATATAATAATACTAGAATGTGCAAAAGATCAATATTTAGCATCACATATCAATTAGTATAATTATTGATGCACCAAAGAGACTAATGGGAAAGTATAAGAACTCTAAGTTTCTAGTTCACGACTTTCAACCAGCATAAACTTTATTTTTTTTGTCATGATAATTAATGCGGGTATTCTGTGTATTTAAGTTGAGGGCAAGGAGGACACTGGAAGCTAGCTGAAATAAATTAGCCATTGAAATTGTTTCCTCCAGGTAGGATAATACCTAGGAGCTGACTGCATGTACTTACTGCAGGTGCATGTATATGAGCATCTTTCTCTGATTCTCAGATGAAGGGAGATCATCAGCCAGCAGGCATTTGATTTATTGGTGTTCATTTGAGGCTCCATTGGGCAATAACATGGTTGATACTGCCATTTACATTGATTTCGACGCTATTGCTGACATTGTGCTCTGCTATATTGGCGTGTTAGAGGGGAGGTGCTGCCTATTTTTTCCAAAATTTGTGGAGATTTCACTCATCTAAGTGCGTCAAAAGGTTAGCAACTTCATCCTCTCTTCTATCACGGTGTTTATTTTTCGTTCCATGCTTTCTAGATAGAGTAATTAGTGATTTTAAGGATGAGGGAAAATGAGCATGATTTTTTGATTTTTACATTAATTTGAGCTATGTAGAATTGCTTTCTTGCTTTTTAGAGAAGGTTTACTAGATATTTTGCCTATGACACATGTAGAGTGATTTTTTTCGAATTATTTCATTGTGACATGTGTGTATATTATTATGTCCTTTTTTTAAAGAAAATGTTAGGGAGAATGAGCATAATTTTTTGATTTTTACATTAATTTGAGCTATGTAGAATTGCTTTCTTGCTTTTTAGAGAAGGTTTACTAGATATTTTGCCTATGACACATGTAGAGTGATTTTTTCGAATTATTTCATTGTGACATGTGTGTATATTATTATGTCATTTTTTAAAAGAAAATGTTAGGGAGAATGAGCATGATTTTTTGATTTTTACATTAATTTGAGCTATGTAGAATTGCTTTCTTGCTTTTTAGAGAAGGTTTACTAGATATTTTGCCTATGACACATGTAGAGTGATTTTTTCGAATTATTTCATTGTGACATGTGTGTATATTATTATGTCATTTTTTAAAAGAAAATGTTAGGGAGAATGAGCATAATTTTTTGATTTTTACATTAATTTGAGCTATGTAGAATTGCTTTCTTACTTTTTAGAGAAGGTTTACTAGATATTTTGCCTATGACACATGTAGAGTGATTTTTTCGAATTATTTCATTGTGACATGTGTGTATATTATTATGTCATTTTTTTAAAAGAAAATGTTAGGGAGAATGAGCATGATTTTTTGATTTATACATTAATTTGAGCTATGTAGAATTGCTTTCTTGCTTTTTAGAGAAGGTTTACTAGATATTTTGCCTATGACACATGTAGAGTGATTTTTTCGAATTATTTCATTGTGACATGTGTGTATATTATTATGTCATTTTTTTAAAAGAAAATGTTAGGGAGAATGAGCATGATTTTTTGATTTATACATTAATTTGGAATTATTTCATTGTGACATGTGTGTGTATATTACTATGCCATTTGTTTAAAAGAAAATGTTAGAGAGAATGAGCATGATTTTTTAATTATACAATAATTTCCAATTATTTCATTGTGACATGTGTGTGTATTATTATGCCATTTGTTTAAAAGAAAATAATAGGAAGAATGAGCATGATTTTTTGATTTATACATTAATTTTGAATTATTTCTTTATGATATGTGTGTATATTATTATGCCATTTTTTTAAAAGAAAAGGCTAGGGAGAAATTTATGTTTCTTTGAATACATTCTGTACTTTATGTCTTTTATTATGGATAAATTTATTGCAGATGGACCGGCAATGGATGTACGGCCCTCGGAGCACCTTGGCGTGGGTTAATGGCCTACGAACGTTTCTCGATGCGGCAATGGCCAACAGGTCACCGAAGGGTTTAATGTGTTGTCCATGCACCGTTTGCCAAAATAAAAAGGAATACAGGAATAAAGGTACTCTGTGGAACCACATTTATGAAAGAGGTTTCATGACCAACTATAGTCTTTGGACCAAGCACGGTGAACTTGGAGTTATGATGGAAGACAATGAAGAAGATGATGATAACAACATTCCAGACTGGGCATTTGTTCATGAAGCTGGTGGCTTTCAAGATGAACCAATGGACGAGGGTGAAGCACATGTTGCGCAAGAGGAGGCACCTGACGAGCTAGGTCAGGTGTTGCTTGATGCACAGAAAAACAGTGAAACAACGACGGAGTCATTCAAGTTCGAGAAGATGTTGGAGGATCACAAAAAACCGTTGTACCCTGGTTGCAAGGAGGAGCAAAAGAAGTTGG
>CM014272.1:56028161-56038170 GCA_004135705.1 Alloteropsis semialata
TGGCCAATGTGCTACCGTGAGATTGCTATGGAATTTGATTAACCTTCCTTCCGAAAAAAGAAGAGACTTGCTAACGGGCAAGCAAGTGATTTTAGGAGTGACACGGGGATCAGCAGGTCGAAAATATGACATGTTGGGCGTTAGACCAATATCTGCTGCTGTGAAACTATCTGCAGGACACAAATGACGATCTATATCAGTGGAAAAATATGGCATATTTGGAATTTCCCACAATATCCTCCAAACCATCAATATATGTTGCAGTCAATTTATGTATATCGCCAAAATGTAATCCAGGATGTTTATATGTTGCAGTCAATTCATTTTTTATTACTCACCCTGATTTCTGATGCGATTGGGAAGTTAAGGATTTTTTACATTTTCATGTTCCTGCTAAACAAATTGTAAGACATGCAGACAGATCCAAAAGACATAAGCAATCTGAATTTCTCTGAATTTCTCTCACAGCCAGTTATCAGGCCAACTAGAGGATTTGAGAAATCAACAAGTGGCTGCATTTTTAATCAAGGTATTATTGACTTACATTTAACTAGATTAATTGCTGTCTTCTTGATGTTCTGCTCTGTTGAATGTTTATGTGTTAACATTATTAGAGATTAGAGAAAATATTATTCATACTGACACCACAACAAAGATTGTGTCCTGCGGTTTCTTTCCACTCAATGCAGGGGAAAATAATTTATGTTGGATCGGAATAGCTGAAACAATTTTGTAGGTTTTTTGTGGATTCTCAGTTCAGCAACTATCTAGGTAATGAAAGCTTCATGGCCTCTAGTCAATCAGAAAAGGTGGTCAGATTTCCACCTTTCTGTTCTCATTAAACTCGCCTGATCATGCAGAGATAGCAGAAGCTTGATGCTGGGTAGAGTGCCCATTTCTGTTGGTAACTGATTCAAGTGATCCTGTTGGGGGGAAACGATCTGCGAGGAGACAAACTGATATGCGTTTGAAACTCTGGTCAGTACCTTACCAACTTTCCCGTTTTCTCAGATGCCATTTCTAGCCCTAATAGCTCTGAAAATTCTGATTTGGTGGTAATTCTTCTTGTTACTACCTGATAATAAGCTGATCTAGTTATATGTTTCAGTCAATTCATTTTTACTTAATAAGCTGTTCTAACTGTCCTCCAAACCTAATAGCTCTGAAAATTCTGATTTAGTGGTAATTCTTCTTGTTACTACCTGATAATAAGCTGATCTAGTTATACGTGTCGATCAATCAGGCTGTCATTTTACTTAATAAGCTGTTCTAACTGTCCCCACTTTTTGCGGGAGTTGCCATGTAACTGTTAGTTATCGTTTCTTCTGGTGATCAAGCCATAGACTACTCAGCTATGTATTCTATACTTTGGTCTCTCCAGGCACTTGGCTCTATGGACAACCAAGACGACATAATGCATGAGCTCATTCGTGGTAATGATCAATTTGTACTTGGTGAACCTCTTATATGGCCAGAGTTGCTACCATACCTACCAACGAGAATGTCTGAGTTTCACAAATGGTATGCCGTGCAATCTAAAGCGGGATTGGCGATGTCGTTCCCAGCTCGGATTCAAGATCACCATTTCTGGCGGGGGGCAGACGACGTATGGGTCGAGTTTGTGGCACTTTACGATTTATTCCATCAAGATGCCATTCACAAGTGTCTCATGAGTGTATGGCTCATGTAAGTATTTCCTCTCGTTTTATTATTTTAGCTATACTCGCTTCTTGTGTGTTGACTCATCCCCGCTTTTGTTGTTTTAATTGTCTTGTAGGTCAAAAATTCAAATTTGCCGGAAGAAGAACTACTGTAACATCGGCTTCCTGGACCCCGATATTATACATGAGGAGTCGGTAAGACTAAAGTCCACCGAGGTGTGCGATGTTATATATAGGGGATTGCGTAAGCAAAGCATGTGTCCATTCATTCTCTTGCCATACAATCATAAGTGAGTCCTTCTCTTTTTCAATCCCTACTTAATAATAATACTATTTAATAATTATTATAATCAACATTAATTGGTTCTGCGTATGTATATGAACAGCTTCCACTGGATACTGCTTAGTATTCAGATTGATAAGCATGAGGTCTGGGTCTACGACTCGTTGAGGCAAGACAAATCAAAGTACCAAGGCCTCATCGACGTGATAAACAATGCATGGCGTCGCTTTCTCAGCAAACACTTAAAAATAACAGATATCGATCCTCTTCATTTTAAGACTGACTTTATGGTATGAATTCATTCTCACAACTAGTGTCATTCGTAATAAACATTTTATTATTCTACGTCGTAACCCATTTGCCCATAGTGCTGGAGACAGGAGCAAGGAAACAACTTATGTGGATACTACGTATGCGAGTGGATCAACACTTTTGCAAGTGAAAAAGGACAAATGATGCCGGATGCATTCAAAGTACGTGAGCACAATCACTTCTTTGCTCATTATTTTTAATTCATTATTTTTCACTCTCATGTTTTGATATAAAAATGTGAGACTTCATTTTTTTTATATCCAATTGCGTGGCAAATCAATTATTTCTTTTCAATTTCTTTCTCAATTGGTTAATAACTGAGGCCACAGTTTAAGAAAGTAGGCCGCCTCGAAGCCTCTAACGGTGGCCGCCTCGAAGCCTTAGTATTTTTACTTTACAGATCGCCAAAATGGCCTTAGTATTTTTACTTTACAGATACCTTAATTTAGATGAACACTTGATCAGGAACGAAATAGCACTGGGTATTGGCAACATAAGCACATAACAGAGCATTAAGATAACCAGCTTTTTCTGTTGCTTCCAGTTTTATTATCAACACTATATATTAAATTAGTGAAAATCCTTGACATGTTAACATGTAACAAAGGTGTGCATTATCTGTTGTTAGTCATTGTGATCACTAGAAAATTTGGGCTACTAATACAATGGTATGCGTGTACCAAATATTGCAAGTAACTTCATTTATTTTAGGCAAACTCATCTCCAATCGATTGCAATATCTTTGATCCAAATCCCAAAGAAATCCAAGTACCCTAAAAACTGAATGAGGTACCGGTGGCAGAATGACATCTCCATGATGCTAAATGCCAGGAGCTGCCTCAGTAGGTATATATGTAATTTTACTACATCATCGCCAAGGTCCGTAGTTAATTGACATAACCCATTAGCCATATGTTATCACTATGATACTATTTCTTTTTAGGATATAGTGAATTATTAACTAAGCTTCGCTCTAATTAACTTGCAATGGTTCATGTATCTCTTTCTCCACTCTAATTAAATAGTGAATGAGCTCTAGATTTTATTACACTTTGACAAGGGTGCAGTGTACTCGATTGTATTTGATTAGCCTCTGCCACACGAAATCAGATTCGAACTGTTCTAATTAATGTAACGTATAGTAAGATAAATGAGTTTTCTTAATCTTAGTGATTCTAGGTTGGTCATGGATGAGAATTCTGTATCCCCACCACAATCCTGCCTTTACTTTTTGTTGTGTCTTTAGCTATTTCCTATCTGTCTGTACAGATATTGTATGGTTCAGTTTTCCTATGTAAGTGGAAACTTTAATACCATGCAAGAAGGAGATTTGTCTTTGGTAACATGTTACAAATAATGCCGAGCAGACAACAACACTGGTCCTATAGCACACTCACGACCTGTTCACAGTCCCCCTGTGTCAGGATGTCAGATGCTACACCTTCTCCGTTCATGTTTTTCCCATTTATTGTTATCTGATATTATTTTTAATTTATTATTTTTCACTATCATGTTTTGATATAAAAATGTGACACTGACAGCGTTGGAAAATGAAAGAAGACCTCATCGAACCAGCTCGTGTTCGGGCAATTCAAGAAGCTATGTGCGGATTCCTGCTCGATGAAGTCATAAATCCCAAAGGCGAATTTTATGGCGATCCCCGTCAAAGCGTAGCCAAAGTTGATCGACGTATTTTTTTTATTACCGTTGATGCTTAATTTGTAATATTTGAAATACTCTCTAAGTACTATAAGTGTTGTGTATGAACTCTATGTTATGTACGAGTACGTAGCCACATCCTGTAGTGTGACATCATCCTATATATATATAAGATATCAGCTTGGCAAAGAGTACGAGTACGTAGCCACATCCTGTACAAATATGTATAGCAATACGTATAAAAAACAAAAACAAAAAACAAAAACAAAAGGGAAAAGAAAAAGAAAAAGAAAAAGAAAAAAAGAATTTAGTGCCGGCTAGGAATACCAGCCGGCACTAAACTGCCTGCCTGCCTCCGGACGGTGTCGGGCAGCTTAGTGCCGGCTAGAAATACCAGCCGGCATTAAATTTCTCACGTTAGTGCCGGTCAGCCTGACCGGCACTAACGTGCGGGACGTTAGTGCCGACCAATTAGTGCCGGCTGTACTGACCGGCACTAACGTGTCCTGTGACCGGCACTGATACGAGTTTCTCCAGCAGTGTCACGACAGGGCCGTATCCTGCCATGACGGAACTGCATAACACCAACAATTCAATATTATGTGCACTGTGCCACCTACTCCACTGTGCCAGCTAGTCTACTGTGCCAGCTACCCTAAACACGAGCGGACAAGACATTGCTACAACATGAATAGTAACTCAGGACGGAGGGGCCCACGGCATGGAATTTTTTTAATATTTTAACCCTTTTAAAACTAATATTTTAATAATAACCCGCGTATATCTATATTTCTAAGAAAAACCCTTTTGGTCACGCCAAAACACGTGGCGCGACTAATAAATGAGTCACGCCACATGCAATGGCGTGACTCGAATGACACGGTGGCTCGGCCTCTACGTGGCACTGATGTGGCTTCTACGTGGCGCTGATTTGGCCGAGCTAGTCGCGCCAAGATGCTTGCGTGACTGGCTTCTCAGTCACGCCGGCATGCATGGCGTGGCCACTGGCCACTTTGCTAGCTTGTGCCAAGTGTACAAAAATTCAATCTATTTGACATGTTTTGCTTATATGTTTTAATTAGCTAATTAGCTCTTCAATTCTTCAAACTTGACAGGTATAATATACAGAGTTTTCATGTTCTATTTTAAATTAAAATGTTTGTGTAGAAAATGAAAAAAATATAATTTCTAAATAGGCTAGGTGGAATTCTATGCTCATCTCTTATCTGTGTGGTTTGAATGAGATAATCACCGATGCCAGTTTGAATGGGGGAGTGCATTTTGTTTTCATTACTACATGTACTAAAAGGCTATAATAGATGATTTTAATATGAAAAGTAGTATTGCTGTGGTTTATTAACATAACCTGATAATGTACATCCAATTGAGTGCGTCCAATTGATTACATCGGCAAAGTGAGTCTATGGAAAACCTTGAATTGAACACTGTAGGCCACACATATACACGAGTGTCCTGCCTAACATTCGGCAATACTAATGTGTGATGGTTTTAACTGATGATTGAGATTTACAGGACTGTTGTATTTTATCTCATCAAACAGCTGGGTTCACAATGCTTTTAAAAGACACTGGAAAGTACTATTTGATTCAGAGCCACGTGTTGCATAGTGGCAACTGACCATTCCAGTGGCACTTCAATACTGCATAGTTCATTCTTTTTCAACAAGACAACGACTGTCTCGCGGACCTGGCCGTATTTTAGTATAATACATACTACTTTAAAGATTTGCATGGAACAATTTAGAGAAACATACATATACAGGCTCATGCATGTTGCTGATGTGCCATGCATGGACTTTGATTCAGTTAACACGCCAGCATGAACCGTGGCCATTCATGTAATGGCCCTGTTAATAGCCTCATCATGCATTTGCATGGAATTTACGAATAAATGGGCCTGATGAGCTTCAATTCACAGGCCGATGATTATACATGAGCCATCATGGGACATTTCAAAATTCAATACATGGTGAGATATCTGTTGTGCTCTGAACCTTGGAAGAATCAACTTCGAGCATGCACCCAAGGCTTCCTCGCAGAACAGATGGCATACAGCTTATTACCGCCACATATTACATACATATGAGAAACCGCACCATTTCTATCTCTTTCTTTTTTTTTACTGATGGAGGGATTGTCCTTTCATTTTCTACACAACATTTTAGAGTACACACATTTAAAATGGAACATGGAAACTCGATAAATTATACTTGTCAAGTTTGAAGAATTAAAAAGCTAATTAGCTAATTAAAATATATAAGCAAAGAATGCCAAATAGATTGAATTTTTGTGCACTTAGCACAAGCTAGCAAAGTGGCTGGCCACGCCATGCATGCTGGCGTGACTGAGCGGCAGTCACGCCATGCATCTTGGCGTGACTCCAGCCACGTCAGCGCCACGCGTCACCGTGTCATTCGAGTCACGCCATTGCATGTGGCGTGACTCATTTATTAGTCGCGCCATGTGTTTTGGCATGACTAAAAGGGTTATTTCTTAGAAATATAAATATGCACGGGTTATTATTAAAATATTAGTTTTAAAAGAGTTAAAATATAAAAAAATTCCACGGCATGGGCAAGAAGCAACACCCGCACACTCTCTCTCTCATTTTATTTTATCGTGCCTCGTTTATCATGGCTATTTGGTTTATTACTGAACTGCTGATCACAATTAAGCTCGTGCCTCGTTTATCATGGCTATTTGGTTTTAAACGAAAATTTTCTTACCAAAAAAGCCATCACTTATTTACCCTCATGATATTTTTTTTTCAAAAATCATAGAAATTTATAAATAGATGCTATAAATAAAAATTGACACATTTCGCTTTGATCTGTTATAAAGAATTTAGATTTAAAAACAAATTTTGCTAAGAAGCTATAGTTGAATTGTCACATGAGTTGGAAGGTGGTTTCCGAAAATCTTAAAACTTAGTAAATAAATGTTAAAAAATCAATACTGACCCATTTTACTTTGGTCAATTATTATAACTATGATAGATTTTAAATAATTTTTAAAAAAACTATATTTGAATTGTCAAGTAACATGTTTACACTAACGATAGTTTTAAAACCTTGGAACTTAGCAAATAAATGCAATAAATTTATAGCAACTTATTTTGTTATGATCTGGCATCATAGATTTCACAAATTTTAAAACAAATTTTATTTATCAAAAATCTATATCTGAATTGTCATGAGAGCTATATCTACACTCGCAATAGTTTTTGAAAATCATGAAACTTTATAAATAAATGCTAAAATATGTATAATAATAAAAATACCTAATTGTCAAAATATGAGTAATATAAAGCCCAAATAGAAACAAACATAAAAAGGAACCGATACAAAATGTGTCGACAATTGTGTCGCAACACTCTACATAAAGAGTTCTTAGCAATGGTGAACTTTTTTTTATAATCCAATGGATAAGAATCCCAATAATGTTCAATCATTATTTTTTTAATAGGAATGTCAATGAGATACCTTGAATACTTCATGAAATAAATTAGTTTTGCATATATGCCTTGGACTGTCGTACATAATCAATTGCAATGTACATTGTCTATATCCAACTAACTGCACTCACTACTGGAAATGTGGTCAATAGTTCAAGGCCGGGGAGCTCACGGGCGGCCGCCACGCCCGGCATGGGAGCCCGCGGCCTCCTTCGCGCCCAGCCTTAGAGCCCCTCTCGCCCATCGCGCTCCCACGCGGAGGCTCCCTGGCTCCTCCGCGGTGCGCGCCGCGGCTCACCAGCCGCAGTTCTGAGGAGGCCGGGGAGAGAGGAGCTAAGTGAGGAGGGAGAGGGAGGAGACCGGGAAGATAAAGGAGACAAGAGGGAGAAAGGAGTCAAAGAGAGAAGAAAAATAGAAAATAAAGGTTCTTTCCTTGTTTGTCGTGCGTTGAAAATATTATAGCTTCAAGAGAGACTAAAAGGGTCATTTTAGTCCTAGGTGGAGTCATCAACCCGTACTAATGAGCACGGCACTTATTAATCCCGGATGGTGGTTTCATTCTGTTGACAACCAAAATTGGCACAGGCCAGGGCAACCGGTCAGACCGGATAGCCTGACCGGTCTGACCGGTCTAGCTCAGGAAGTTGCGGTGCTAGCGTATTGGAGGCCGCAACAATTGGTCCTAGTTCGATGGAAGCAACATGGTCTCTGGAATGACCGACTGTTGCGGTGCTAGAAGTTCTGGAGGACCGCAAGAATTGATGCAAGAAGTGGAGGATGACATACTCTCTGGAGTGACAGGATGTTGCGGTGCTTGAAGCTTTGGAGGACCGCAATAGTCGGTGGAGGAGCAAGACAAGCAAAGGGGCGAAGTTCGGCACCCAGACCGGTCTGACCGGTGTGGGGGACCGGTCAGACCGGTTACCCGTTTTGTAATCCGACTAGGACTCTAAAATTAGGATTTCGAGGTTGTAACGAGTTGTAACTTGGTTTCCTTGCGGGACAAGACCTACTCTCCCTATAAATATACGGGGATTCGGCCGATTGAACACACAACAATCGAATCTATCAAAATTTACTACTTTTATCCTTTATTTTTTGCATCTCCAAACCCTAGCTTTTCCAACCCTACTTGCTATTCTTCCTGCGTCTCCGCGACGTTTGAAGGAGTCCTAGGTGGCCTGCCGACTCTAGGGCACCCATGATCGCGTTCTCCCTGACGGATCCTTCCGGGAGGCATTTTTAGGGTTTACCCCCTTCTTCCCCGACGAGAACCGGTCTCACCGGTGCCCCTGACCGGTCTGACCGGTCGGCGCAGGGAAGCCGTGGGTTTATCGTGTTACGTGCTGCGCGTTCTAGCGCTCTCGTGTGTTGACCTGATTTCTGCGTCAACATACTTTTGGCGACTCCGCTGGAGAATTGGAGATCTGGTTCGTGCAGCCGATCAATCTAATTCTATCTAGAAGGGTTCCAACACCGAGTTCGATTTGGAGAACATCATCACCATCAAGGATGACGAACTCTCTGCTGAAGACCGCCAAGGACTTGAAGAGTACCTGAAGAAGAAGGCAGAAGAAGAACGCATCTACTACTTGTCACACTTCAAGAAAGATCGCAAGGGCGTGGTCTCCAAGATCAAGAAAGTAGATCCATCTGCTACATCTTCAGCGGCATCTCCTAAGGTACAAGCCGATGAAAACTCTCATGAAGTTTTTCTTAATACATGGAGGATAAATTGGCCGAAAACAATGTTAATTTGGTTAATTGGATGATGAAAAAGCATTTAGAATCGGAAGGCAAACAGCCTTTGGCTGAACAACTTGCCGCTGATCCAAATTTTTTAATTCCTAAGATTCCTATAGTGCCTGATTTTAAAACATCGGTAGCAAAGCCCGTAGAGCAACCTACATATGGCATGCCGTTGAATTATTTTGATGGTCAATCTGTTGCACCATCTAATTCAATGATTACTCGGCCTGCTGCGCCTCAGTAGTTTGCAACTTCACCTAATTCGGTTAATCATGTCCGAATTAACAATGAAGTTATAAATTTTACCCCGCAAAATCTGAACTATGGATATTTTGTACCCCCACTGGTGCAAAATTTATTTTCACAAGGCCCAGTACCTTACGAACTTTTCGGAAGGTTCGGCCAACAGATGCAAGGGCAGGTGTCGGCCAATCAATCTGGCCAGCACCAACCGGTCAGACCGGTCGCCGTGACCGGTCAGACCGGCCCTGGAGGGTCAGATGCGGCCAATCAGATTGTGCCGCATCAACCGGTCAGACCGGTCTCTAGAACCGGTCAGACCGGTCCCGGTAGATCAGATTCGGAGAATTTAATTCCTACTCATGTGCAAAATACTCAACAGCCAGATTCTCAGGATAATTCATTGGAGTATTTAGATAAAATATTTTCTAAGTACAAACTTGATTTGGCTTCAGCTCTTAAAGAGAATTTGGGAGTAGATGTCAGGGATAAGGCTAGGTTGTACAAAAGCCTTATGTTCCTCGATTTGATTTAGTTCCTTTCCCTACTGGTTTTAGACTTCCTGATTTTGTTAAGTTTAATGGGAGGATTCTAAAAGCACTTTTGAACATATAAGTCAATATATGGCACA
>CM014272.1:56052339-56064762 GCA_004135705.1 Alloteropsis semialata
ACACGCTGACGCAGTCAGAGCTTATCCATGTGCTCAGTACGTGACAAAGGATAGCGCAAAAGGAATAAACAGTGCTTCCACTGTTACAGGAAAATTATCGAAGCCAGCGCACCACGACAACAGTGAAGCTGGATAATGGTGAAGACACGAAGGCAGAGTCGAGAAGGCTCCGCATCATCTATAAAAGGAGAAGCGCGGCGCAGCATTTGTAAGGAGGAACGACTGGAAGGAGCAACAACGAGAACCCATCCACCATCCACCAGAGAGCGCGAGCTCATCCATCGCCACCACCAGCAGTAGTAACCACCGCCATGTAAATAAGTGTGTTTAAGGACCGCTGCTGTAATCCGCCGCCTGTAAGGTAATCACCCCGCGCGTGTGTAAGTGCCTGGGGTTTCCCGAAAGGGAAAGCCGTATGTAAGCTCGTCTGTGTAAATGGAGTAGCATTTTGCTGTGAACTTCCCTGCCTTGCCTTGGTCCGTCCGTGTGGGGAGAGACTCTATGCTAGAGACCCTATAGGAGAAACCTCTGCGTGTGTTTGCTCTCGCCTTAGCCCGGAGTTGTGGCGCCTGAGAGAGCCCTGTTGCCATAGAGAAGTGTTCCCTTCGGGTGGAACTGCCTGGGGAGATGATAGAGCCTTGCCTCGTGTGTCCGCGACCGGGGGATATCCTGGGAAGGGATCCGCATACGCCGCCTCGTTGCCATGAGACCCGCGATAAGTATGGTGAGTACCGAGTAGGATCAGCACAACCATCTGCACGCACGCCGGCTGAAATTCGTTGGCCTCGCCAGCCTCGCCAAGATTCTGATTAGATTAGCCCAGATCAGCATACTCAGCTAATAGACTCTGATTTGTTAGCCCAAATCAATATTCAGGTTACGCAAACCGCGCACGTCGCTGTCCGACGGAGTAAAATATTAGCGCGAATAGTGGCCGAATACTGTTCCAAATAGTGAAAAATACTGTTTCCAAATAGTGAAAAATACTGTTCCAAATAGTGAAATATACTGTTCCAAATAGTGAATAGTGACCTGAACAGTGCCGTGAATAGTAACTCAGGAATCTTTTTTTTGTTGCAGTCTTCTTCTCATATGTGTATACCACGCCCCAATTATTGATATCGTAAGATATCAATATTGAGATGGCGTCGTATTGACTTCTTCCGCGCCCTGATTGTTGATACCGAAAGATATCAACATATCTTCCTCCATTGGAGACCGAAGAAAATCTTCTCTAGGAGCAGCTAGTCTTGTTTTCTTCGCTTGGAGATTGCTCTCTTCTCTTTTGGAGTGACGGATTTTTGTCTTCTGCCTTCTTATAATGAATCTTCTTTCATGCCTTATATTTTTCATATATTTTATATATAGTATACCTTAGGTTATTTAGCCAAAGTATATTTGCTGCAATTTTTTGGCTTATTTCTAAGACCAACATATTCTATTTATTTTGGTCTTTGTCCATGTTTTGCAATATTTATTTTCATTCAGTTTGCTGAGATTCTGAATGAACTCTTATTAAAGTATTATCTTATCGAAAGGGTATTAAAGATATTCTTTTCAACTTATGGGTTATAAGTTGCTCTTTATTAATTTATCTTTTCGGCATTGATATCCATTATATCATCATCTGATATTGCTATATCAAGTCTAGACTCATATTCCTTCTTCATTATTTCAAACCTTTCATTTATCTCTTTTCTCAAGTCTTTCAGAATATCTTCTTTTATATCTTTTTTCCATTGTGGCGATATTGATTCAAACTTTTCATTTATTTTTTCTTCCATATATTTTTCATCCAAAGTATCACATCTTTTTATAAGGCATTCTTTATATGATACCTTTTTGGATGATGATCCTTCTTCCTTTATATTTATAATGGGAGTTATTATTGGAGTCTTCTTATTTTGTGCCAGCTTTTGCTTTTGAATGTATTCTTTTGCAGCTGGTTCTATGTAATAATTTATTCCTAATATATTTCTAGCTTGATTCAATGCTTCATCAATATCTACATATTTCTTCCACATTGCTCCTCCTGTATATTTGGATTCCTTTCTTTGAGCTATTACCTTTTCAAAAGATGTATATATACCTGGTATTTTACCTTCATACAGGACATATATTGGCTTTTGCTCTATGGTTTTTACTTCCTCAGAGTTAGGCAACATTGTATTTATTAAAGTAAAATATTCTGCCAAGCTATTGAGGATTGATAGCATATATCCTTTATCTTCTCTCTTTTTGTTATATTGATACCAGAAATTATCTAGTATGCATTCTTGTACTTCATCCAAGACAATATGATCTTTTGGCTTGAATTTATAGGAATTTGGTGGATAAATTCTTAGACTATTTTTAGGTCCAAAGCTGAAGGATTCAATCCCATTGAAGCTCAGTCCTTTCTTCATTTCTGCAAAATAGATGATCGAGATAATAGGTCAGGTAAGCAATTATCTTTACCTTTTATATGCTCAAATATGACCTTATAACCATTTCCAGTAATGATATCTTCGAACAAAACCCATCTTCTAGTAGAACTTTTCTTGCTATTAATTTTATTGTAATATTTGCATATGGCTTCACAGTCTGTTCTGACTGTGAATTCTTTGAATCCTAAATATAATCTAAAAGCATTTATTGCATTTATAATGGCTAAAATTTCTCTATCAGTGTTATTTATAGCTTTTAACTTATAACTACCGGATGCATATCTACATATCTTTTCTTCTGTCTTTGATGAGTATTTATTTGGTTTTTGCTTTAATATAGCACCCCACCCTAATTCGGATGCATCTGTTTCAATTACAAAGTAATTATCTTCTAGTGGTAACTCTAATGGTTTTAAATCTTTTACCTTTTCTTTTATTGTTTTTACTAGTTTTATATCTTCTGAATTAAAGTACTTTTGACCATTCTTTCTAAGTTTTGAATATAATGGTCCAGCAAGTTTTGCTAAATTATCTATATGATTTCTAGCATAATTTACAATTCCTAAAAACTCTTGCAATTGCTTTTTATCATTCATAACATCAGGGTATTGTAAAATTTTCTTTGCTATATGATCTTGCAAATGTATTTTACCTTCTCCTATCTCATGACCAAGAAAATTTATCTTTTCTTTGCATAATTCCATTTTTCTTTTAGATAGAATCAACCCATTTTGTTCTACTTTTCTGAAGAATACTTCTAGATGAGCTATATGATCTTTATATGTTTTTGAGAAAACTAACAGGTCATCTATGTATACTAATATAAATTCTTGATATTCATTGAATATATTTTGCATTTTCCTTTGAAATAATGCAGGTGCATTTTTAAGTCCTAAAGGCATTACAAGCCATTCAAAATGACCTTGAGGGCAGGTAAAAGCTGTCCATTCTATGGATTCTTCAGCCATTTTAACTTGCCAAAACCCAGCCTTTAAATCAAACTTTGAAAAATATTTACTTCCTTGAATTCTATTAATCCATTCTTGCTTATTTGGGATGTTATATGCATCATCAATAGTGTTATCATTAAGTCTTTTATAATTTATGACCATCCGTGACTTTCCTCTTGCTATTTCAGCATGATTTCTAACTATAAAGGCTGCAGATCTATGAGGACTCCTACTTTCTCTTATTGCTCCTAATTTTAGTAATTCTTCAATATGCATTTTGAATTCTTCTATATCTTTTGGAGTAGCTTCTATAGGACTTGTCTTAATTATATAGTTTGGATTTATTATGTTTATTTTGCATAATATAGAGTTTTTATCCCAATGTTTCATAGGAATTTCTCCTATTATTTGTATATCTTCTAATCTATGCACAATTTTGTCTATATCTTTTTTAGATTTTATATCTCTATACCAGTTTGGTGCAAATGATTGTAAACCAATACACTCTATACAAGAATTGAATATATAAAAATCTTCAATATTTTCACTAAGTTCTTCATTTTTGTTTTCTTCAAAAATGTTTTGGACTTCTATATTTTGAAGATTAAGATTATCATGTGTAATATTTGAAAGTTGCAAAGGCTGTATATTATTATACTTTCTTACTTCTGATATGTATGAGACATTATCTTGATGAGGGATAAATGTAATTCCTTGTTCATGTATGATTGTTGTTTGAAGTGAATGTTGTAAAAATCTTAAACCTAGTATCATATCATCATTTATCATTGATAGATCTCTTATTGTAATTTCATCTATTATATATGTAGTACCATTTATTTGTACTTCAATATTATAGGCTAATTGATTATGAATCTTTTTTTATTCCTGACATATCTGTAGATGTTTCTGCTTTGTTATTTTCTATTGTATGAACTATATCAGGACATCTTATAAAGTATTTATCATGGATAATATTTTTTGTACATCCTGTATCTACTAGTGCTAAAACTTTAAAAGTAATGTTAGGTCTTAGTTTGACTTTTACAGAATTCCTAGTATGTCTTTGAATGGTAACTTAACTATATATTTATTTCCAAAACTTGTTATAGCATCTTTTAATTGTATGATCTTATTTCCTTTTTGATCTCTTACTATTATCTTTTGATCTCTTAATTCTATATTTTCAATGATATTTTCTTCTTTATTATTATTATTATGTTTTAATTCTTCTAATTTTGCTTCTAGTTTATTTATTCTATTTTCTAGAATTCTGACTCTGCTAGATAGAATTTTATCATCAGCTTCTAACTCTACTTCTCTTCTTATTGTCTGCTTATTTTTATCTATACATGAAGAACATGCTTGTTTTAAACATATACCACATGTAGCTCTATTGTCTTGACTTGGATAATATATGCAAAAAGCACATTTTATATTATAGTCTCCTTTGCCTTGAATCCAATCATGTTCACAGGCTTCTTGATTCATCATTTCGATTGCTAATTTATCAATTAAGTTTAGATCATCATTACTTAAATTGTTATTATTTACTTCCATTGCTTCCATAGAATTATCTAAGTTATGCAAGCTTTCATCATCTAAAGATTCTATAAAATCACTGTATTGTCCTGCATTATTCATTTCTTCTATAATACCATCTTCCTCTTCAAAGCTTTATAGTAACAACTTATTATTTATTTCCCACTGTTCTTCCTCACTTATATCTTCTTCAACCTTCTTGATGTCAATATTGCTTTCTCTAATATTTTTGGAACTATTTTCTTTCTTTATGGGAATATATTGCTCTGCCATCTTGCTTTGCATATTTGTATTTTGTGTGATAGCTTCTTCCTTGTTTTTCTTTATTTTTTTAACCTATATAATTCTCTATGGAAATAAGTTTCTTTTTCCCTAATCTTATGCCAATCACATTTTCAATTGTCTTCATATTCTGAGTGTATATTTTTTAATTTATCTTCATAATATTTTATTTCAGTATCTAAGTCTGGTTTTTCCATAAATTCTGATACACTATATCTCCTATTTTCATTTGCACTTGATTCTGATATTGATGAATCTAAATCATCTAATGTTCTTGCAGTATAGTTTATGAATCTAATACTAGTATTTTCTTTGTTATTCTGATAGCTTATATAATCATCTGGCTGTTTTAAAGTCTTAGGTGTTATTAATTCACTTATATTCCATTCTTTTCCTGCTCTTTCTTCAGAACTTATTTTGAAAGGACTCATAAATTTTATACCTCTAGATTGCATGCTTTCAATGACATTATTGACATTTACCTTATATCTTGTACCACTTCTATTAGTTAACCTTCCTATAAATTCTATGCTTACTAATAAATTTGTTCCTTTAAAATCTTCAGAACCTTTAGTTTGAAATCCTAATGCCATTTTCTCTATGAATTCTTTTACAGGCATGATTAAATCTGGAGCTATGTATGTTATCAACATATTCTCATTCATATCTCCTTCTAGGAAACCTAATGCTGCTTTATTTATTGTATCCCATCTTTTATCTAACAAGGTCATTAAAACTTTTGTTCCTAATTTCTTTCTTGTCATACCTTTAATTCCAATAATATACATCCCTTGATGAATATATTTATAACCTGAATATTTTAAATTATTCTCAAAATGCTTACTAACAATTTTTAATTCTACTGGTTGTGTCAAAACACTTAACTCTACCTCTCTAGATATTCTATATAAACCATTCTTATTTTCAAACCAACCCATTTGATATATTTGTTGTGGTTTTAGGCTTCTTAAGGTATTCTTTTGATATATTTCAAGATCTATTTCTACATCAATGACTTCCTCTAGATTTTCTATATCATCATATTTTCCTTTTATTTTATCCATTATGGTTAATGGCTTTGCATCTTTATTTACTGATTGGAGCTTTCTGTCTCCTCTGTTTGGATTTTTAGGTATTTCCATCTTTCTGAGTTTATGGACTTAGCATATGCAGTTGTTTCTGATGATGCCAATATTAATTGTTTCCTACTATCTGGATTATTACTTAAAGATTCTAGATTTTTATACAACAAGCTAATATCTTTCTTGATGTAGTCACTACTTTTACTTATTCTTTGCTGCTCTGATTTACCTTCTTCTAAAACTTGTAGTACTAGGTTTATTTTATTGCTTATGACTGAATATTGTTCTTCAAGCTGCTTATGATTTCTATATAACCTTTCAAATTTTAACTCTAGATCGTCTTGTCTTTTACCCCAATTTATATAAAAATTATGAATTAAGTCTACAGCTAGATTCAACTGACTTTATGAAGTATGCCAACTATGTTCTTCAGAATGATTTAATCTACACCTTATATCTTTATTATCTTTAGTATTCATAACTTTACCAGTATTAACTTCTAAATTCAAATATTTAAGCTTTTCAATGATTGCTATCGGAACAATTAACCAAAATATTAACCAAAATTATTAAATTATTTAGAGATATTAACCAGATATTAACCACGGCTCTGGTACCGCTATTCATGGATATCTATTCACGGATCACCGGTACACGGATAGCTGGTACTATCTAAGACTCAGAGAACACAAAATTCTACTCACACGGTACTATGAACTAACGACTGCAACAAAAACAAAAACAAAAAAAAGATTCCTGAGTTACTATTCATGGCACTGTTCAGGTCACTATTCACTATTTGGAATAGTATATTTCACTATTTGGAACAGTATTTTTCACTATTTGGAACAGTATATTTCACTATTTGGAACAATATTTTTCACTATTTGGAACAGTATTCGGCTAATATTTTACTCCGTCGGACAGCGACGTGCGCGGTTTGCGTAACCTGAATATTGATTTGGGCTAACAAATCAGAGTCTATTAGCTGAGTATGCTGATCTGGGCTAATCTAATCAGGATCTTGGCGAGGCTGGCGAGGCCAACGAATTTCAGCCGGCGTGCGTGCAGACGGTTGTGCTGATCCTACTCGGTACTCACCATACTTATCGCGGGTTTTATGGCAACGAGGCGGCGTATGCGGATCCCTTCCCAGGCTATCCCCCGGTCACGAGGCAAGGCTCTATCGTCTCCCCAGGCAGTTCCACCCGAAGGGAACACTTCTCTACGGCAACAGGGCTCTCTCAGGCGCCACAACTCCGGGCTAAGGCGAGAGCAAACACACTCAGAGGTTTCTCCTATAGGGTCCCTAGCATAGAGTCTCTCCCCACACGGACGGACCAAGGCAAGGCAGGGAAGTTCACAGCAAAAGGCTACTCCATTTACACAGACGAGTTTACATACAACTTTCCCTTTCGGGAAACCCCAGGCACTTACACACACGCGGGGTGATTACCTTACTGGCGGCGGATTACAGCGGCGGTCCTTAAACACACTTATTTACAAGGCGGTGGTTACTACTGCTGGTGGTGGCGATGGATGAGCTCGCTCTCTCTGGTGGATGGTGGATGGGTTCTCGTTGTTGCTCCTTCCAGTCGTTCCTCCTTACAAATGCTGCGCCGGGCTTCTCCTTTTATAGATGATGCGGAGCCTTCTTGTCGGATGTTTGGACCCGGCAGTCCACACAGGGTAGCCTACGTGGTTGATTTGTCGAGGGACAGATCGAGGATCAGAAGTCGATGGTAACACAAGACGCAAGGATTGAACAGGTTCGGGCCGTCGAGATGACGTAACACCCTACGTCCTGTGTTGGCGGCGATTGTATTGCTGTGTATGAAGTTCCTGAAGGATCTCCGTAGTTGGGTTCTGTCCTAGGGTTGTATGATCGTGGGTTGCAAAGGTTGTATCGTGCTCTGGAGGGGGGTCTCAGGGCGCCTTATATAGTCCGGCTGCCTTGAGTTACAAGTCGGCCAGAGATCGTAACCTACCCGAATTACAAGGATTTGATCCTATAACGATTACAGATATCTTTCCCTACAATTCCGGCTAGTTTATCCTGATCTCCGAGCTTCTTGCGGGATACGCCGTGTGCTTTCCTTGCCGCGCGCGTCGTCGCGCCCATCCGGTTCGCCCGACTGGTGGGCCCCCGACTGGTGGGCCAGCCAGTCCGACAAACCGATCCAGATGTACTCGGATTGGGCCGCCCCTTGCTGGTTGGGCCAATCCGCTTTCTGGGTACCCCTGGGGGTCTACCCCCGACAAGCCCCCGAGTAGTACGTGGTTGAGGGACAAGTCGGCGAGGTCGTGCTGTCCGATGAGCGTCGAGCCTGCTGCAGTTGGAAGCGAAACCGCGTGATACTGGAGAGAAAAAAGCCGTTTACCCAACGGATGCGCCGCGAGGTGCGTCCGTTGGCCGTAGCCCCCGAGCCTTGAAGCGATTCCGAAGGAATCGGTCCAAGGGTTAGTAGCCTTGTTCTGAAGTCGTCAGACAATCAACGGATGCGCCGCGAGGTGCGTCCGTTGGCCGTAGCCCCCGAGCCTTGAAGCGATTCCGAAGGAATCGGTCCAAGGGTTAGTCAAGGAGCACCTGGCTAAATCATCCGACGTTAATTTCGGCGTCCAGCCCCCGAGCGTGAGGGCCAGCGGAGTCCTGCGAGACACGCCGAGTGGTCGTCCCGGCGCCAGCCCCCGAGCGTGAGGGCTGAGCACGCCGAGTAGTCGTCCCGGCGCCAGCCCCCGAGCGTGAGGGCTGAGCACGCCGAGTGGTCGTCCCGGCGCCAGCCCCCGAGCGTGAGGGCTGAGCACGCCGAGTAGTCGTCCCGGCGCCAGCCCCGAGCGTGAGGGCTGAGCTCGCCGAGTAGTCGTCCCGGCGCCAGCCCCCGAGCGTGAGGGCTGAGCACGCCGAGTGGTCGTCCCGGCGCCAGCCCCCGAGCGTGAGGGCTGAGCACGCCGAGTAGTCGTCCCGGCGCCCAGCCCCCGAGCGTGAGGGCCGAGTCGAGCCGTCCGAGGCACGCCGAGTAGTCGCCCCGGCGCCAGCCCCCGAGCGTGAGGGCTGAGCACGCCGAGTAGTCGTCCCGGCGCCAGCCCCCGAGCGTGAGGGCCGAGTCGAGCCGTCCGAGGCACGCCGAGTAGTCGTCCCGGCGCCAGCCCCCGAGCGTGAGGGCTGAGCACGCCGAGTGGTCGTCCCGGCGCCAGCCCCCGAGCGTGAGGGCTGAGCTCGCCGAGTAGTCGTCCCGGCGCCAGCCCCCGAGCGTGAGGGCTGAGCACGCCGAGTAGTCGTCCCGGCGCCAGCCCCCGAGCGTGAGGGCTGAGCTCGCCGAGTAGTCGTCCCGGCGCCAGCCCCCGAGCGTGAGGGCTGAGCACGCCGAGTGGTCGTCCCGGCGCCAGCCCCCGAGCGTGAGGGCTGAGCACGCCGAGTAGTCCCGGCGCCCAGCCCCCGAGCGTGAGGGCCGAGTCGAGCCGTCCGAGGCACGCCGAGTAGTCGCCCCGGCGCCAGCCCCCGAGCGTGAGGGCTGAGCACGCCGAGTAGTCGTCCCGGCGCCCAGCCCCCGAGCGTGAGGGCCGAGTCGAGCCGTCCGAGGCACGCCGAGTAGTCGTCCCGGCGCCAGCCCCCGAGCGTGAGGGCTGAGCACGCCGAGTGGTCGTCCCGGCGCCCAGCCCCCGAGCGTGAGGGCCGAGTCGAGCCGTCCGAGGCACGCCGAGTAGTCTTCGTCTTCCTCGTCATGCGGTAGCGCCAGCCCAGTACTCAAAAGCACTCAGCTAGCGATCCTTGTGGAGTGTAGCGCCAGCCCGAGTGCTGCAAAGCACTCGGCTAGCGACCGTCGTGGAGTGTAGCGCCAGCCCGAGTGCTGCAAAGCACTCGGCTAGCGACCGTCGTGGAGCGTAGTACCAGCCCGAGTACTGACTGACTCGAGTACTCAGCTGGCGGCGATGCCCGAGTGGTCCAGCCCCCGAGCGTAACAGGCAAGCTCGGGATCCAAACCTGTGCCCTGCAATGAAGATATGAAGGATAGGTAGTATATGGTGTAGCAAATACTAATTTTGGAGAAAAGCATTCGGCGTTGTATGTAATAGAATTTCTACTTCCAACTCTTTAAGTCTATTAATTTCCTCGGGTAGTTATCCTGTTACGTTTATGCACCTGATCCCCGATAGCCGTAGTCCATAGCGCAGGGAGCTGGGCCGCATGCACGCGTAGTAACGTAGGCGTACGGAAGAGTCGAGGCTTCACGGATTAAGGCGTGTGCTTCCCAAGTACTTTAGCGACTTGTACAAGAGTGGAAAAAGAAATAAACGATGGAGAAAAATGCAATATGCGTCCGTTGGGTGTAGCCCGACTGCTCGTGTAGCGCTCGGGCTGTATAAACAGTCGGGAACAAACCAAGGGTAGTCGGCGATGATCATGGAGACTTATATATGGAGATACACGGTGACCGAAAAATATTGTGAAAGTATTAGAGTATGACTTAGCTTGATTCGTGTCCGAGGCAGAGAATCGTCATGACGTCCTGTACGTCGTCGTGGCCGAGTAGTTTCTCTATCGTCGTGCCAGCGGGCAGCTGTAGATGAATCGGCACGGCGACGCCGGATGGTAGAAGTTGTCGGCGGTGCTGGCTGCACAGGCAGCTGTGCATGGCGCTGTAGTTGCTTGATGCCGTCAGCCTCCTCATCGATGCTGTCTCCGAGCGCGCCGGGCATGCACAAGCTCTCTGACCCACCCGAACCATCGTTGTGTTTGGCAGTTAACCAGGCGGAAGACCGTGCATGCATCAGGATTCAAACACACGTTAGCAGCCATTGAGGAAAGGGAACGATATAAAAGTGGTCTAACTGAAGATGAAAATTAGAGATAAGAAAGAGATTCTCCTGATCCGTGTAGGATTTTGATGGCCAAATCGCCCATGAGAAAAGAAGCAAGCCGTAGATGGAGCTATTGGGCAGCTCCGTGATGTGGTTGAACACCGGCAGCAGGCCCTAGTCTCGGACTCGGCCATGCACGCACATGCATAAATAAGATAGAGATTGATTAGAAAAATAATCAGAAACAAAGACACATATGCGTATGCATGCAAACAGGGTAAGATTTGAAAATAATAAAAGGGCTATGCTCATCCTGTAGATGAATTCGGCGGTGCGACGCAGCAGCTTTTTCACGCAGGTCGACGCCGGCAGAGCTCCCACAGACGGATTCGTGGTGGCCCATGCGAAGTCCGCGTGCTGTATGCGCTTTAGCATGCATCTATGGGTGCCCGTCGAACTCATGCACACGATTAGGAATAACATAGATTAGAATAATGCTTTCCAAGCCAATAGTAACATACATGACTCGGATTAGATCGGCAATTATAGATGAGAATTAGAGCATAATCTTTCCTGTAGGCCTGCTGCATATGGAGATCGACATGCAGCCGCCGCCGGATCGATGAGTTCGGCCTGGAGACGCTGGGTCGGCAGTCCGGCACGTAGATTCGGAAAGGCTCACGCAGCTCCGGTCGACGGCGACCAGCGGGCTTTCTTGGTGGATGGATCTGCCATCGAGCTTGTAGATTGATCTCGTCGATCAACCCCTACCTGGCGCGCCAACTGTCGGATGTTTGGACCCGGCAGTCCACACAGGGTAGCCTACGTGGTTGATTTGTCGAGGGACAGATCGAGGATCAGAAGTCGATGGTAACACAAGACGCAAGGATTGAACAGGTTCAGGCCGTCGAGATGACGTAACACCCTACGTCCTGTGTTGGCGGCGATTGTATTGCTGTGTATGAAGTTCCTGAAGGATCTCCGTAGTTGGGTTCTGTCCTAGGGTTGTGTGATTGTGGGTTGTAGCGTAGATGTTGATGCTCTGGAGGGGGGTCTCAGGGCGCCTTATATAGTCCGGCTGCCTTGAGTTACAAGTCGGCCAGAGATCGTAACCTACCCGGAATACAAGGATTTGATCCCATAACGATTACAGATATCTTTCCCTACAATTCCGGCTAGTTTATCTTGATCCCCGAGCTTCTTGCGAGATACGCCGTGTGCTTTCCTTGCCGCGCGCGTCGTCGCGCCCATCCGGTTTGCCCGACTGGTGGGCCTCCCGAGTGGTGGGCCACCCAGTCTGACAAACCGGTCCAGTTGCACTCGGATTGGGCCGCCCCTTGC